>JARQOD010000005.1:196571424-196614946 GCA_033576555.1 Oophaga sylvatica
AGCACAGCAGCTTTTTGTCTCTCAGGCATGGAGTACATTTCTAGGATGCTGCATAACTTCCGCTTGAAGCCTGCTAATGTGCCTGGCTCACCGCTGTACTGGGGAAGCCATTTTGCCCAGGCATATATGGGAGCGTTAGTGGCATGATCGGGACTACCGGACTGGGTGCTGGGCCTGCACCCCCATCTGGCGCTACAATACCAGGCAGTGCGGGATTGGGGCCTCCGGCAGGGGCCGCACTGTCAGCCGGTTGTTGTGACATCTTAGCGCCCCCTTGGTTAAAACCGAGCCTACCGGTTTCAGACGCTGCTACTTCACAAGCACAGCAGTGGGAACAGGACCTTCGTCGCAGGCGCTCTGATGTCAGAGCGTTCACTTCCTGTTGCAGGACCTTCGAGGAGTCAGAGCCGGGGGCGTGTCCAAGACTCTGCGAGCTCTTTCAGGTACGCCCACCTTCTTCTCCAGCGCCTTAGGGCGCGAATCTGGCGGCAAATATGGCGGTATTTGGCGCCAAACAATAGCAACAGTCTTTTTCACCAAAACACTCCACAGGCACACAGGGCTCGCAATGCTGCAAGTTTCGTATCCTGTTCGTGACGCCAAAAATTGTCTCGACCACGCACCACAATTGTGGGTTACCAGGGCAATGGGGTACCCAGAGCCGAGCCCATGGAAGTCTATGGGGGTTGTCACAGGTAGCGGTGGCTCGATCTGTGGCCCTGGCGGTCAGGCGTATGTTGGGGGATATATTTACAGGGGATAGATTTATATACAGTTCGTGACGCCACCTGTAGTCTCTGGTAATTTGTACCAGCGCTGCTGTAGATCTCTGAGGGGATGGTGAGGCAGCTAGATGTCGGGTCCCCTACAGGTGGGACTCTTCCCTCAGGTCGATAGTTATGGTGGGGGTTGTGCAGGGATATAATTAAATAACTCAGTCTCACACCGTCAGCGTCTTTCCATACCTTTTACTTGTAAGATGGTTAAGCAGGTCCCCGGGAGGCTGATGGGGTTGATGGAGGATGAGTTTTGAGGCAACGGCTGAGCAAGTTAGGGGCCTCCTTTACTTTCCAATGATGATGAGTCCAACCAGCATAAAGCGTAGTTCACTCCTGAAACTCCAGCTATTTCAAAGCTGTACTGCCCGGTCAGTTTTGTGGTTGGAGCCTTCCTTTGAGAGAGCTGTGTTCCTATTCTTGTCGTGCACTGACTCAAGGTTCTCACTCTCCTGACCCCAGTTACGTACCGACTCTTCAGGGGCTGCTTTCTGTTACCTAAGGTCCAGTAAGCCTCTGGTTCTTTTACCACTATGCGTGAAGCTATAGTGACACTTCGGTCTCCAGTGACCGGTGACGATGTGCAGGACTTCTCCAATCCTAAAGCACTTCTGAATTCCTTCCACCGTGCCCTTCGACTTGCTCACACTCTCAATATCAGCACTGACTAGGCTGGGACAACATTTGGTTATCCTTACTAGCCTCCACTACTGTACTGTCTCTTTGAATCGACAGGAATCTTAGTCCTCCAGACAGGCACTAGTTCTCACTCCCTTCACCTCAGGAGACGCTTTCAGACTCTTGTGCTAAAAAAACCACACCCCTCTACACCCCTGCTGGGTGTGTCCGAAGTGTATGTGATGTCATGTGGAGCCCTTAACCGTTACCTCTCCACTCATCCTCCTGGTATTGTGTACCTTAAATACCAGGGCTACACAGTGACATGTAGCAGAGCTCAGTCAAGCTTCCTGTCTCAGGACAGTGTAGTTCAGTCAGTTTCCTGTCTTCGGACAGTACAGTTCAGTCCAGTGGAGTCTGGACTTGGAGAGAGAGAAGGGAGGACTGAATCCTCGCAGAGCTAACGTAGCTCACCTGACAAGCAAGTGGAGGCTAGTACGGGTGAAGTGGATCATCCTAGCCTAGTCAGAGCTACCCTTAATCAGTACCTCAACAGAAGCTGGAGGGAGGAGGTTACTGAGAGCTGCTCGGCGAGCTCTAGAAGAAAGCTGACATTACCATTGAGGTTACAATTGCTTGTGCTAAGAGCGAGAGCAGGGCGAAGGGCAGTGGAGAAGATAGAGAAGTGCTTTAGGTATTGGATTGCCTGCACTAAATTGCCGGACACCGGAGTCCGAAGTGTTGCTACAGTTTCAAGCTTAGTAACAAGATTACCGGAGGCATCTGGACTACAGGTCGCAGAGAGCAGCCCTAAGTGTCAATACGTAACCGGAGTCAGGTGGAACAGGGACTTTGAGTCAAGTGCACGACAAAAGTAAGGACTTAGTTTCATCACTTAGAAGGCTCCACCACCACGTTGGCCGGGCAGTACAGCTATAGAGAAAGCTGGAGTTTCAGAGTTAACTTCGCTTCAGGCAAGTTGGACTCACCTACACATTGGAAGTTAAGGAGGCCTCTAACCTGCTCAGCTGTTACCGGAATGTGCACTCTCCACCCCGACCAGCTCCCCGGGATCTGCTTGAACCACCATCAGTAAAAGGTATGAAAAGGAACTACCTTGTGTGTGACTGAATTCTTACTACACCCTGCATCATCTTCATCATAGACTTCCAGGGACTCGTCTCACCTGTGGGAGACTTACTACCAAGCTGCCCCATAATATCCCCTGTGAAAGTCCTTAGAGCAGCGCTGGTACAATTTACCAGAAACCGCAGATGGCGTCACGAACTACCTATCCTAAATAATCCCCTGTAAATATTCCCCCATTGCACGACCGCCAGGGCCACGGACCGAGCCACCGCTACCAGTGACAACTCCCATAGATTTCCATGGGCTCGGCTCCGAGTACCCCATAGCCCTGGTATCCACAATTGTGGTGCGTGGTCGCAACAACTAATTTTGGCGTCACGAACAGGATCCGAAACTTGCAATTGTGAGTCCTGTGTGCCTATATTGACTGTTTGTGCGGAAAAGACTGTTTGCTGTGTTGGCGCCATAATACCGCCATCTTTAGCGCAATATTCGCGCCCTCAGGCGCTGGTGAAGAAGGGGGGCGTACCTGTAAAAGCGCGCTGTTGCCTGGCTCCGCACCCAGCTCTGACGCGGCGGCAGGTCCTGTGAAACAGGAAGTGAACGCTCTGACATCACAGTCCAGCGACGAAGGTCCTGTCTCCACCGCTGTGCCTGCTACGAAGGTCCTGTCTCCACCGCTGTGCCTGCGATGCTGCAGCCTGCAAAAGAGGTAGGCTCAGGTTAACCAAGGGGGCACCAATATGTCGCAGCAACCGGCAGACGGAGCGGCCCCCGCCGGAGGCCCCAATAGCCCACCGCTTGGCGTCGTACCGCAGGATGGGGGTGCAGGCCCCTCACCTGGCCCGGTGGTCCCGCTAATGCCGCTAACCCTCCCATACATGCCTGGAGCGAAGTGGCTCCCCCAGTACAGCGGCGAGCCAGGCACCCTGCCAGGATTTAAACGGAAAATATGTAGTATTTTGGATATGTATTCAATGACTGAAAAGCAAAAAGCTGCTGTGGTAATAGGACAGTTAGCTGGTGCGGCTGAGAGAGAAGTAGAGACTTGGCCCATTGCAGACCAGGAGTCGGTACCTGCGATTCTCTTAAAGCTACAGGCCATCTTCGAGGACCGCACAGAAACGGATCTCCGGATGGCATTTTATCAGTGCTTCCAGAAATCGGGTGTACAGTATTAGGGACTACGCCTGCCGACTACAGGGGGCCCTGCGAGCTCTTAAACAGGCTAACCCTACAAGTCCCATTGATGAGAGCCAAATGTTAAAAGAGCAATTCGTGCGGGGACTGAGGTCTCCAGAGGAAAGCAGGACTGTAAACTGGTGGTCCTTGGATCATCCAGATGCCACCTTTGATGCCCTCAAGGACATGGCAATAAAAGGACTGCGACCCCTGGAAAAGCCTGAGGTGGCAAATCAGTATCACCAGGGTGAAGCCACTCTTAAGCCGGCAGTATCCACCTTTTCTCCGCAGGTGGCGGAAGCTAAAACGCAGGTGGCGCCCCCTAGTGAATTGGAATGTCTACGCTCAGAAGTGCGCCAGCTGACTAAGAACTTGGCCACTGTAATGGAGGCCCTGCAACTGCGGAAAGAGGAAGGAGGAAAGATCCTACCAGCCGACTGTCCCGAGGATGTCCCTTGGATGAACCGGAGGAAATGGAGGACGTCGCCACACCAGAGGAGGACCACGCCGCCCCCAGGAGCGACTCCGGAGCAACACCATCCTCGCCGGGAGATCGTCTGCTACCGCTGCAACCAAAAAGGTCATATGGCTCAGCAATGTCCTTTAAACGAGCCGATCCTGGGTCAGAGGGCCAACACCCAGGAGTAGATTCATCAGGCCCCTTAGACTGGAACCGCAGGTTCGTGGGTGGACGGCCCTACCTGTCCATGATTCTGGACGGGATTGCAATCCCTGCACTGCTGGACACGGGATCTCAGGTGACCATCATACCTGACGTCCTTTACAATAAATTTTGGTCCATGGACAGCCTCCAGCCCCCGAGCCCTGACTTGACAGTGTACGCTACCGATGGTCTCCCTGTTGAAGTAATTGGAGCCAAAAACGTAGATGTAAAAGTGGGCAGGGTGGAGCTGAAGGATCAGGGACTCCTAGTAGTCAGGACTGTAAATGAGGAAAATGGTCTAAATGTGATACTAGGTACTAACATTATCAGTAACTGTCTGGGAGAAGTTGTGTTTTTGCTCCAACAGCTCGCTGAAGTTGCCAAGCCAAAGCAGAAGGGAGTGATCCAGAGGGAGATCCGGGCCCTGATGTGCCAGCAGCAAGCGAAGCTTACAGATGGTGAAATCGGTAATGTACGGGTCACAGACTCGAACCCCATTGTAATACCCCCAATGAGTGAAATGTTAATATGGTGTAGAGCAGCCATGGGTCTGAGAGGACAGAACTACCAAGCAGTAGTAGAACCCCATCGCTCAGAACACAGACCTACACTCATGATTGCTAGAGGGGTAGTGGAAGTAGTAAATGGGAGAGTACCAGTACGACTTCTCAACTGGGGGGACGATGAAGTAAATTTGCCACGTTATGCTACAGTTGCTAAATTACATGCCGTAGATAATAATTCTATCCTCACAACCGAGTCCTTAGCCTCCCGCCAGCCAGCGGAGGATAATGATCCGGCAACCCCGGTTGCGGACTGGTGTCAGCAGCTTCATATAGGGACGGACACCACTTCCGTTCACCAGAAACAGGGGGTACTACGGGTGGTACAAGAGTACGCACAAGTATTTAGCAAGCACCCACTTGATTTTGGGACCATTAAGGGAGTACAGCATCATATCCCTACAGGCAGTCATCCTCCCATCAAAGAGCGGTACAGGCCCATACCTCCAGCCCATTATCAGAAAGCTAAGGAAATGCTGCATGACATGAAGAAAGCCGGGGTGATAAGGGATAGTTGTAGCCCCTGGGCAGCACCTCTGGTTCTAGTGAAGAAAAAGGATGGTAGCATGCGAATGTGTGTAGACTATAGGCAAGTAAATCGTATAACACATAAAGATGCATACCCATTACCACGTATAGAGGAATCCTTAGCTGCTCTGAAAACGGCTAACTACTTTTCTACCCTCGACCTTACTAGTGGGTACTGGCAGGTGGCTGTGGCTGAGGAGGACCGGGAGAAAACTGCTTTCACCACCCCAATGGGACTCTGCGAGTTCGATAGGATGCCGTTTGGTCTCAGCAGTGCCCCAGGAACATTCCAGAGGGTGATGGAGAGCTGTCTGGGACATCTCAACTTCGAAACTGTGCTACTGTACTTGGACGACGTAATTGTGTACTCTAAGACATATGAAGATCATCTGAAGCACCTGGCGGAGGTATTTGAGTCATTGTCCAAGTTTGGGATGAAACTAAAGCCCTCTAAATGCCACCTGCTCAAACGGAAGGTACAGTACTTGGGACACATTGTCAGTTCCGAAGGAGTAGCGCCGGACCCCAAGAAGGTCACAGCTATTCAGAAATGGCCAGAGCCGAAGAACTTAAAAGAGGTGCGTCAGTTCCTGGGATTAACAGGTTACTACAGGAGGTTTGTAAAAGATTACACTAAGAAAGCGGCACCTTTGCAGGACCTCCTGGTAGGACAACCTCTTAAGAGCAGAAACCTTCCATTCAATTGGGGAAAAGAACAAGCTGAGGCATTCAAAGAGATGAAAGAGATCCTTACCGGCGATGAAATCTTAGCCTACCCAGATTACAGCCAACCGTTCCTGCTATACACAGATGCCAGTAACGAAGGATTAGGAGCGGTCCTCAGTCAGAAGCAGAACGGCCAAGAAAAAGTCATCGCATATGCCAGCAGAAAACTCAGGCCAACTGAGAGGAATCCGGAAAACTATAGCAGCTTCAAACTGGAGTTCCTGGCGCTGGTCTGGGCCATTACCGAAAGATTTAAACATTACCTTGCCTCCAACCGGTTCACTGCGTTTACAGACAACAACCCCTTGACGCATCTGGAAACAGCCAAGCTGGGAGCCATGGAGCAACGTTGGATGGCTCGGTTATCAAACTACCAGTTTACCATCAAATACAGAGCGGGCCGTAAAAATGCTAACGCGGACGCCTTGTCCAGAATGCCGCATGAATCTGACACGGAGGAAGAGTCAGACGATCTGGAAGAAATTGAGCTACCTGCGTTCCACCGAAATGGGATGGTCCAAGAGCAACGAGTCTACAGGAAGCGGTGTGGTGAGATGTTGAACCCTTTACCTCATCACAGCTGGAAGGAGACTCAGGACAGCGATCCCGTGGTCAGCCGTATCAAGGAGTTGATAAAACAGAAAGGTTCCTCCTTGGAGAAAGATGCATCCATGCCAGCAAAGCTCCTGTGGAACGAGAGAAGCCGGTTGTTCATATACCGTGAGAAGTTGTGCAGGAGATACGTCGACCCAAGGACCCATGAGATGGTTTGGCAAATAGTGGTCCCGAGAGCAAACATCCAAATGGTGCTGGAAGCATACCACGATCAAGCAGGACACTTTGGCTGGAGAAAGCTGGAGACCCTGTTGAGGTGCCGGTTCTACTGGGTAGGGATGCGCAGCTCCATCGAGAAGTGGTGCCGGAACTGTGGACCCTGTGGCCTCAGGCGAAAAGACTACAGTAGCCAGAAGGCACCCTTGCAGCCTATCCGGACGACTCGTCCCTTGGAGATCGTGGCATTGGATCACGTCAAGTTGTCCCCAAGCAGGTCAGGATACACATATGCCCTGACCATGGTGGATCACTATTCCCGGTTTCTGGTGGTCGCCCCTGTCAAAGATATGACAGCAGAGACAGCAGCAAGAACCTTCCAAGCAAGTTTCTGCAGACCACACGGATATCCGGAGCAGGTACTGACTGATCGAGGTCCTGCATTCGAAGCTGAACTGTTTCAGGAATTCTGTCAACTGTATGGATGCAAAAAGATCAGAACAACACCATACCACCCTCAGACCAACGGCCTTTGTGAAAAGATGAATCACATTGTCATGGATTTACTGAAAACTGTACCCCTGGAAGAAAGGAATCGGTGGCCAGACTTGTTACCCGACCTGGTTGACTTGTACAACCATATCCCAGTTAGTTCCACCAACTGCACTCCAGCCTACCTTATGAGAGCAAGGCCGGGAAGGCTGCCAATGGACTTAGAACTCGGTGTGGTAGAACCAGAGGCTGATAATAACGCTGAAGATTGGGACAAAAATCGACAAGAACAGTACAAGAAAGTACAAGCCTGCGTAGAAAACAGTCTCAACAAAGTAAGAGAAAAGCAAGAGATGAATTATAACAAAAATGCTCCCGCTAAGCCTTTAATGCCTGGAGAAATGGTGCTCAAAAGGAAAAGAAGAACACACAAGTTGGATGATCAGTGGGAACAGGAGCCATATGTCGTGCAAAATTCCAATTTCGATAACAGCAAGGTCTGTACCATCAGCAAGGATGGAGGAAAAACGACGGCAACTGTGTCTAGAGATCATTTGAAGTTGTGTCCTGGCCCATTAAAGCTCCGTGAAGAAAACCCTGTTGTTCATCAAGAAGAGAGTGCTGAAGCGGTCATACATACGGATTTGGGAGATTTACCTGCAGATTGGCCCAGATTAGGAGACGCTGTAATTATTCCTGTACTGCAGTTTTATCTACCGCAAGAGGAGTCTCTGCAACCAGTCATACCAATTGTGCCAGTGGAGCCAGTTCCAGAAGAACCTGTTCCGGCAGACCCTCAACCGTTAGAACCCCAAGAAGCGGACCCGCAAGAAGCAGCGCCACAAGAAGTGGAATCCCTTGGTGAAGTTGGTGAAGCAGTACCGCCTCGTTCAGTCACTAGCACGCTTGCCAGATCCATAGAACGGTTGAGACAGTATTATAGTTTGCCGTTACGCAGAACAGAAAGGTTAGAGAATACCATACCTGACGCTACCCCACGTAGGTCAGAACGTATCACTAAAGGTAAACTACCTATTCGCTATCAGGAGTAGTCCTAGTAGACTAGTTAGCAAGACCCAGATAGGGTTTATTGCATCTGAAAAATTGTATAAAGTTTGAAAAAAAGTATTAATGTAATTATTTTAAATGTGTTTTAACCATGCCAATGGACTGCGTGGCTGTGGACTATGCCAGCCCAAACACTTTCACTTGTAAATAGTTGCGCTACGGTGCTTTATCTTGGTTTGACACGAAACCATTACTATCAACCTCAGAAGAAAAAACCCGTATGGTGGGGCCCAGAGTGAGGTCTGCAATAAAGTCCTGCAGCCCACCCAGGACCCACGTGGGAGGTTTTTGGTGCGGGTCCTCCACAAGTATCTTGTATTTATGAACATGTTTGATATTTTGATACTTTTGATACTTTTGTATTCTTCATTGTACAAAATGTAACGTTCAAGAAGTCTTACCTCCCGGATGGGATGAGTTATAATGTTTATTGTTAATGCAAAACAAAATGTTCTTTTTGTCTTTTACAGCCCGGGAGTGCTGTGTTTTACCAAGGGGGGATGTGTAGCCCAGCTACGCAGGCACACATAAAGTCCAGGAGAGTGCACAGGAAGGTAACAGCAAAGCTTGATATCTATGCACTTCACTCACATTTTTAGACACACCCATCAGGGGTATAGGAGGTGGTGACATGTAGCAGAGCTCAGTCAAGCTTCCTGTCTCAGGACAGTGTAGTTCAGTCAGTTTCCTGTCTTCGGACAGTGCAGTTCAGTCCAGTGGAGTCTGGACTTGGAGAGAGAGAAGGGAGGACTGAATCCTCGCAGAGCTAACGTAGCTCACCTGACAAGCAAGTGGAGGCTAGTACGGGTGAAGTGGATCATCCTAGCCTAGTCAGAGCTACCCTTAATCAGTACCTCAACAGAAGCTGGAGGGAGGAGGTTACTGAGAGCTGCTCGGCGAGCTCTAGAAGAAAGCTGACATTACCATCGAGGTTACAATTGCTTGTGCTAAGAGCGAGAGCAGGGCGAAGGGCAGTGGAGAAGATAGAGAAGTGCTTTAGGTATTGGATTGCCTGCACTAAATTGCCGGACACCGGAGTCCGAAGTGTTGCTACAGTTTCAAGCTTAGTAACAAGATTACCGGAGGCATCTGGACTACAGGTCGCAGAGAGCAGCCCTAAGTGTCAATACGTAACCGGAGTCAGGTGGAACAGGGACTTTGAGTCAAGTGCACGACAAAAGTAAGGACTTAGTTTCATCACTTAGAAGGCTCCACCACCACGTTGGCCGGGCAGTACAGCTATAGAGAAAGCTGGAGTTTCAGAGTTAACTTCGCTTCAGGCAAGTTGGACTCACCTACACATTGGAAGTTAAGGAGGCCTCTAACCTGCTCAGCTGTTACCGGAATGTGCACTCTCCACCCCGACCAGCTCCCGGGATCTGCTTGAACCACCATCAGTAAAAGGTATGAAAAGGAACTACCTTGTGTGTGACTGAATTCTTACTACACCCTGCATCATCTTCATCATAGACTTCCAGGGACTCGTCTCACCTGTGGGAGACTTACTACCAAGCTGCCCAATAACATCCCCTGTGAAAGTCCTTAGAGCAGCGCTGGTACAATTTACCAGAAACCGCAGGTGGCGTCACAAACTACCTATCCTAAATAATCCCCTGTAAATATTCCCCCATTGCACGACCGCCAGGGCCACGGACCGAGCCACCGCTACCAGTGACAACTCCCATAGATTTCCATGGGCTCGGCTCCGAGTACCCCATAGCCCTGGTATCCACAATTGTGGTGCGTGGTCGCAACACTGCCACCTTTAATGTTCTGCCCCTTCTCACACACTGATTGCCATGAGATGAAAGCTGTGTGTAATCACACTCATCTCTACTCTTCTCCCATCACATTGTAATCACATACATGTCTACAGTGAGATCAGGGCAGAGATCAGACTGTCGGTCAATATATGTCTCACTCTGAGATGCAAGCCCTAAGCTATTGTTGGAGCATGTTCTTCTTTCCCAAGTTTCTGCCTGCTTTTGATATGTCAATGTCATGCAGGGGAAGAAGTACTCACTTTTAGAGAATAGAAGTAGAAAGTCTGGAGAGCAAAAAAAAGAGCAAATAGGGTCTTAACTGGTTAAAAACACGTGGTGCATCGGGGAAACCAGGTGTATGTGTCCAAATCTGTGCTTCTGATAAAGATGGATGGCGGACAATATTCTTCAAACCTTAATTTCAAAATAGGTTAATAGTCAACTCGTTTCGAGGTCATGCAGGACCTCTTCCTCAGGGCAAAACCTTACTTACTATTTCATAAATGCTGTTTATAAAATAGTTATAATAGAAGGGGGAACATATATATTTTTTTCTTTTTATAATCCACCAAAATCAGTAAGAAAAATCTCTGCTGCTAGTACAGTTCATGCAATCATGTTTCTGATACACTAGAAAAGTAGCTAAAATATTTTAACCTTCAGTTTTTTGCATACTAAGATGTGAATACATTAGTATTAGTATAAAAATCAGTTATTTAAGTGCAGCTTAATATGACTAATATTACACAAGTAATCTCCATAATTCACATTGCAAAGTGACCATTTACACTTGTATTTAAGCCGAATAAATGTTTTATGAAAGGAAGCAGAATTTAGATATTGCTCAGTAAAACCTGAAGGGTACCAGGGCTCTTCGATAAGATTTGTTCGGTCTTTCTGTAGACAGCTCACCCTTGCTCTGTCCTTGTAGAACTGCTCCATGGGGAGAACTGACAGTGGAAAGTGGGTATATAAAATCCAAGACAGAAAAATGGCTCCCTAACCACACCTGAAATTATACTCAGGTAAAAGGAATGGAGCAGAGAGACAGATAAAATCAACTCCAGAATTATTTTCTGTCTGAAGAAGATGCATTGATAGGGTGATAATAAACCTTGAGCACCCTGTGGAAAGCAATTAACTTCTGCTGCTGTTCTTTAAGGGGTTAAGCCATGCAGACTGCTTCAAGGTCTGAAGATATAAAGGCATATTTATTGTAAAATATTTAAGCTTTTGAAATAAGATATGGTTTTTCTTAACATTTAATAGAATTATTATCCTACTTTAAAATATAAAAATAATTTGGTGTGTTACATTAAAGCTCCCAGCCAACTGCTCCCACTGAAACACAAGAGATGACAAATACTGCTATGTGAAGCTTTGATTGCCACCTCGATGACAAGAAGAACACAGCTACATGAGTCTGTTTTTTTCAATCAAAATGGGATTCATTAGGTACAACACTTGTGTGAACATAGCCTTAGAATCAAGTAGAGTAATGAGAGACTATGCCAAGATGTTTTCATGAGAGGACTTTTTTTTAAAGTTGCTGGTAGTTGCACCAAATTTATTAAAATGCCACTTAATGTTTGTTTAAACTTGGTCCAATATGACACTTCTGTCTAGAGTTGTTTTTGTACTTTTTATGCCACCCTTGCATTTAGAGTTTGTGCAAATCTATTTGCAGGACCCAATCCATTGGTCACGTCAGTAATCTGTTGTCACTTTTTGGGAACCATGACATCTACCTTCTATTTCCCGGTTTCAACAGCTCTAATATTGATTAGCCAGTCTGGCACGACGTCACATATTCGTCACACTGCAAGGATGAAGTCATGCTAATCAAAAGAAGAGCAGCGAATACCGTACCAGGCAGTAGGAGGCAGTTCTCAGGCCTCCTGTCCAGTGAACTCAAATTAAAGAAGCAACCGGTGGACCGGCTCCTGTTAATTGACATGGACTAGCTCTAGTCGCCATTCATAAAACTTGTAAAACTTATTTTATGCCCAGATTACACCCACTTTTCAAAATTGCTGAGAGTGATGTAAAAATTGCAAAACTTTGAGCAATTATGGTGTCCACCATTTTTGCAACGTTTTGATGGCAAAAAACTGCATTTTAAAAAACTTTTAATATCTTAAAGTGATATGCGAGAAGTTTTTGATCAGTTGGGGACTGGGTGCTGAGACACCCACCAATCCCTGCAATGATGAGGCAGAAGCAGGTAGCTGAGACAGGGTTAGTAGAAAGTCTTCTGTCCTTCATTTGAGCAATTGTTGGGGATCTCAGTACCTAGATCACACTGATCCAACTCTCTGACATTACATTTCATTATAGCAAACGTTTTTAAAGCAATGTATCGGCAGTGCTATTTCTAAATAATTTATGAAAAAAGTAAAATGATGCTTACTCTTTAAATTGTTAAGTAGTTTGGGTTTAGTTCCATCATCCCAAACCAATGTAAAAAATCAGATTCTGATAGTAAATAAACAAATGTGGTAGGCATGAAATAAATGTATGTTGGAACCAAAGATGCTATTATTTGTAACAAATGTATCAAAATATGGAACAATAATTGATACATTAATCTCAGCTTTAAATATGTCTGGAGTCTGGACATGTCTCTTCAATTTTATTACAAATAAACAGGATCCAATCCTGATATACTAAAAAGCAAGAGACTGCTGGGACTCGAACCCTTGACTCCCATGAAGTGACGCTACAACATTTCTTTGAAACATAGCTGCTTTATTGTGGAATAGATTTAAAAAAGAAAATGCTAATATTTTATGTGGATAAGATCAGGTCGCAGCTCAAAACCAGGCAATAATTTGCCCACCAACTGGGTGTAGGGAGATTATCTGCCTTCCAGTTTCGTCACCACAAATCTCTCCACCCATTCCGCAGCTGCAGCTTGAAAGCACAACATAAACATGGAGGGAGGGAAACAGGTCCGGGCAACTCAGAGAGACCGGATGCATTGCTGGTCATGTGGGTAAACGTCACAGGGAGGTGGGGACGGCCTCTTTGGGCGGAATCAACCCTCCATCGGCGTCACTGCGTGGGAGATTCCCTATCAACCGAAAAAGGGGCTCAGCAGTCAGGAGACAGCGGCCAAATCTGCCGCAGTGTCCTTCAGACTGCTGTGACCCGAACCCTTTACTCCCATGAAGTGACGCTACAACATTTCTTTGAAACATAACTGCTTTATTGTGGGAGAGATTTAAACAAGAAAACTCTCATCTTTTATGGGGATAAGATTATGGTCACAGCTCAAAACCAGGCAATAATTTGCCAAACAACTGGGTGTAGGGAGATTATCTATCTTCCGGTCTCCCGATGCAGGTTTCGTCACCACCAAAGTCTCCACCCATTCCGCCACGAAGTAGCGCAGCATCTGAGCTACGACCCCCCAATAGAATGGAGCACTTAAGCTTCACCATCTCTAAGGCCGGACAAAAAAATATCCAATCCAGCATCATTAAGATGCACCCCATCTGGAAGTAAAAAACCCGCGTTGTCTCCTTCGAGTTGATGGTGTCTAACAACTATACCATTCTTAAGTCTAACAAAACAGGATATCCGCTGGTTCAGCGTGCGCCTCGATCTTTCCATTGCGTTAACTTCCCTGGCCCCATGCCATACCATCCTGGGGACCACTTCCGACCAGACTATACGCAGTTCAGAAAAGAAACTCGGAAACTTGTCCATGTCAGATCTCATGAGGATGAGGAGCTCAGTGAGCGGAGATATAGTCAAGCCGTTTCCACCAGCATGTATGACCACCACTCTCGGAGATGTCACAACACGCACAATGTGGACCTCCTCCAGAAGAACCTGTGACCAAGACAGACCACTGGTGCCACGCCAATTGACATCCAGATCCAAGAAACCCAGCGAATGTCCTGCTGGACGCGAGTGGGCTCTCCCAGCTGCCCAATAGACATACGAGTGTCCCACAATCCACACCCTGGGACGGCCACCATCTGAAAAATAAACATCATTAAAACTACAAATCACTGGTTCTGGTCATTCACCAAAAGCTCTTTTTAGCCCCACCCGATGATGTGTAAACACTCGCTTTTTTATTTTTTTTAAATAAAATGATATTAATCGTGAAACCAAATCTTATAACACCAATTCCGGCCTAATATACCTGGCAAAACAGCGTGATCTCCATCGGCCAACCCGCTGAATCTCTGATTCAAATAATCCTGCCCTGGAAGCTTCCGTTGCTGCACCAATTCTAAGGCCTCTTTCACACATTCGTTTTGTGCCCTCTGGCGCCCTCCGGCATTTTTTTGTCCAATCGCATCCGGCGAAATGTAATGCCGGATGCGGTTTTTATTCCATAGACTAACATTAGTGCCGGATGGCGCCGCATGTCCCTGCGGCGTGTCCGGTTTTTGCCGGATCCGGTGTCTGGTCGCCGTCCGGCATCTGGCAAAAACGTTGCATGTCGCGTTTTTTGTCTGCGGCGAAAAAGCCGGAAGCGCCGGATCAGGCGCTTCCGGCTTTTGTTACAATGAAAGTCTATGAACGCCGCAATGCAGCGGAACCGGTAAGAGCCGGACCTGGTGGCCGGATCCACAGCAAACATATAAAAAAGCATGCAGTGGGACATCAGACATACCATGCACAAGAGCTCAAGAGAAGAGGACAACAACCAGAGCCACAGCACCAGTTCCGCAGCCAGCAGCACCAGGATCCGCAGCCAGCACCAGTTCCGCAGCTAGCACCATGGAGCGCCAGGACAACATACGGTAAATATGACACCCCCCCACACCAAATTTTACAACGCATATGTCACCAATGCTGTCTGAGCTACTGCATTTTTTTTTGCACCCTGGTACATTTTCAAATTCATGTTTTTTCTGTGATGAGGTTGGTTCCCCTCTTACTGTATGAAATGTTAAATTTCCGCTGATGGGGTGGGTCTCCCTGGTAGTGTTTCAAATATGCATGTTTTGGAAGTGATATTGTGTATCCCCTGCTACTGTAGTGAATGTGTTTCATTGATAATGTGGATCTACTGGTACTGTTTTTTTGCCTGTGATGGGGTTGGTCCTCATGCTACTATCTGAAATGTGCATGTTTTTCTATCATAATGTTGATCTACTGTATTTTTTTTTAAAACATTTTTTTTTTGCTGTGATGTGGTTGGTCTTCCTGCGAGTATCTGAAATGTGCATGTTTTTCTATCATAATGTTGATCTATTTTTTATTTTTTTTTTATTTTTTTGGCCTGTGATGGTGTTGCTCCTCATGCTACTATCTGAAATGTGCATGTTTTTCTATCATAATGTTGATCTACTGTATTTTTTTAAAACTTTTTTTTTGCTGTGATGTGGTTGGTCTTCCTGCGAGTATCTGAAATGTGCATGTTTTTTCTATCATAATGTTGATCTACTGTATTTTTTTTTAAAAACATTTTTTTTTGCTGTGATGTGGTTGGTCTTCCTGCGACAATATGAAATGTGCATGTTTTTGTATCATAATGTTGATCTAGTGTTTTATTTTTTACATTTTTTTTTTGCCTGTGATGGTGTTGCTCCTCATGCTACTATCTGAAATGTGCATGTTTTTCTATCATAATGTTGATCTACTGTATTTTTTCAAAACTGTTTTTTTGGCTGTGATGGGGTTGGTCTTCCTGCGACTATCTGAAATGTGCATGTTTTTCTATCATAATGTTGATTTTTTTTTTTTTTTTTTTTAATTTTTTGGCCTGTGATGGTGTTGCTCCTCATGCTACTATCTGAAATGTGCATGTTTTTGTATCATAATGTTGATCTGGTGTTTTATTTTTTTAATTTTTTTTTTCCTGTGATGGTGTTGCTCCTCATGCTACTATCTGAAATGTGCATGTTTTTCTATCATAATGTTGTTTTTTTGTTTTGTTTTTTTTTAACATTTTTTTGGCCTGTGATGTGGTTGGTCTTCCTGCGAGTATCTGAAATGTGTATGTTTTTCTATCATAATGTTGATCTATTTTTTTTTTTTTGCCTGTGATGGTGTTGCTCCTCATGCTACTATCTGAAATGTGCATGTTTTTCTATCATAATGTTCATCTACTGTATTTTTTTTTAAAACCTTTTTTTTTGCTGTGATGTGGTTGGTCTTCCTGCGACTATCTGAAATGTGCATGTTTTTCTATCATAATGTTGATCTACTGTATTTTTTTTAAAAACCTTTTTTTTTGCTGTGATGTGATTGGTCTTCCTGCGAGTATCTGAAATGTGCATGTTTTTCTATCATAATGTTGATCTTTTTTTTTATTTTTTTTAAATTTTTTGGCCTGTGATGGATGGGGTTGCTTCTCCTGCTACTATCTGAAATGTGCATGTTTTTATATCATAATGTTTATTTTAATTTTATTTTTTACCTTTTTTTTTTTGGGATGGGGTGGTTCCCCCTGGTACTGTATCGTGTGTGTTTTTTTTTGCAGTGATAGGGTGGTACCCCCTGGTACTGTTTATGGCTCCAATTAATGACGGGATGTTGTGTTCCGTAAAACATAAAGCTCAATCCTGTCCATGTTTGAATCTTATATTTTAAAACAGGGACAATCAATACATATAAACACAGTTCCTTTTTGTCTGTTTATTCCACAGCAGAAGAATTGAAGCTGCAGCAGAACGCGCGCAGGACATACTGGATGCTAGGAGGGCAGCCAGCAGAAAGTAAATATGACATCCCCCATTTCCCTAAAAATTACATGTTTGTTTTTCTCTTTCAGCCAGGGACAAGGAATAAACATATATTCACTGTCCCTTTTTGTGTCCTTACTCAACAGCAGAAGACGTCAACAAGAGGCGGCGGCGGCAGCAGCAGCAGAAAGGGGAGAGGAGGATAGACGGGCAGACAGGACAGGCAGCAGAAAGTAACTATGACATCCCCCATTTTGCTCTAAATTACATGTTTTTTTTCTTTCAGCCATGGACAAGGAATAGTATATTCACAGTCCCTTTTTACTCAACAGCAGAAGACGGCAAAGACAGGCGCCGGAGAAGGCGGCAGCAGCAAGCCGAGAGGAGAGACAGGCACAGAGGACAGCTAGCAGAAAGTAAATATTACATCCCCCATTTACCTAAAAAATAACATGTTTGTTTTTCTCTTTCAGCCAGGGACAAGGAATATAGAAATATATTCACTGGCCCTTTTTGTGTCTTTCTTCCACAGCAGAGACCGTCAAACAGCTGCTGCAGCTGCCGCAATGGCGGCTATGGCTGAAGAAGCGGCGGCGTCAGCAGCAGCAGCATCTCCTCCATCTCCTCCCTCCCAGCCACTTGAGCCCGAGCAGGACACATCTTCTTCTGGGAGCCCTCCTACCCATCTTCAGCAATTGGCGGTAAAAATATCTAATTTTTTTTTCTCTCCACAATCCATCTGTGGGATATATGTATTGATTGTCTTTTTTTAATAACAGGAATCGCAAGATGACGAGGAGCTCCCAGAGGAAGAAGGACGGGGTGGAGAGATACCCGGAGTGGGCTCACAATTCGTAAGTATCCTGCATCAATCGCAGAAACACAACATCACACTACACACAACACATAGACAACCATTTAGTACATACTTGACACAGCGGCCAACACATGCCAATATCCTAATTTTTTTTTTCATTTTAGTCTCTCGGATCTGGGAGCCAACAGAGGGTTCCTCCCAGCGCCCCCAGAGTCGTCGTCGTGAGACTGTCGGCGGTTCTCAACTTGTAAGTTTTTGTTTTTTTTTGGAATTCATATTTTTTATTTTTTAAACGTCAATTTTTTAATTGTTTCGGGTGCTTTTTTAAAATGTCATTTTTATTTTTGAAAATTTTTTAACTATTTACCATTTTTGGTACCATTTCATATAATTCGTATTTTTTACAAAACATGTGTTATCTCTAAATTTTTTTCTTCATTTTTTCCAGTTTAACATGTATAATTTTTTTATTTTCAGATAATGTGTATGGTAATGTTTTTTTTTTCTATTTTAATTTCACAGGCTTCACAGCGTGCTCCCGACTCGGACACCGAGGAGGGCCTGGATGTCGAGCTCATGATTGATCTGGTCCGAGAAAGGGAGCCGCTGTGGAACATGGGGGACCGCCGGCATTCGGATCAAGTTGTGACCCGACGGCTCTGGGAGGAAGTGTCAGCGGCAATGGTGGACCGCTGGGAGGACCTCGATGTTAGGTCCCAGACTAAACACCGTAAGTATAGTTCATGTTGCTGACTGTAAAGCTGTGTTTCCAAAACTTCAGTCCTCGTGTCACCCACGCTTCATGTTTTCATGATTTCCTTTTGTGAAACACTATAGAAATACTGAAAACATGACCTCTGGGGGACACGAGGAATGAAGTTTGGGAAACACTGATGTTGTATACTAACCAATGTGTGCTTTCTCGTTTCAGGGGAGAGAATTGTGAAGCGGTGGCGGTCTGTGAGGGATTGCTTTAAGAAGGAATTCAACAAGGAGATGCGGGCCCCGAGTGGTTCTTCAGGACGCCAGAGCAAATACAAATATGCACGAGCTCTGGCGTTCCTGCGTGAAACAATGGTCACCAGAAGGTAAATATTACCATCAAATGTTAACATCTATCCAATGTTTTTTGCAGCCAGGGCCATTCCACATCTGTATATTCATTTTATGTTTTTTCTTTCTTCCACAGCACGGTGACCAGCACTCGGGCGCCTGCAGAGTTGGCGCCTTCTAGAGCGATCCCTCAGGAGACCGACACCGAGGGACACTTCGACCGCCCCTCTACATCTTCCCACACATTTGATCCCGCAGTCCCCTCCACCAGCGCTGGAGCATCGTGGCCGTCTGCATTATATGAATCTGCTGGTCAGGATATAGCATTCCCTTTACCCCACCCTTCTGACCCTGCCACCTCTAGTACAGCTGCGGATACTGGGCGGCAGCGTCAGAGGGGTCAGGAAAGGAACTATGCGCCCGAGTTCTTGCATATGAATGCATCTTTCCAGAACTGTCTTAAGGTATTATCTGAACAACTTGCCGCAGGCATTCATCAGATAACCTCCCTAGTTGGTGAGGTAAAGACACTTCTGCAAACTGTGCAGTCAGAAGCAAGAGCATCACCGAACCACAGCTTTTTTAGGTCGCTTGCGGAGCGCATAGATCCGCTATCTGCTGACCAGCAGATCTATGTGATGCACACGTGCCACGCTGCTCTAGTGCAGGTTCTCTCTCATCCTCAATCCACCCCAGTCGTTCCTCCACCTCCCCCCCTACAGCCGCCGTACATCTTCCCCCCCTCCACCCACCGTCCCTCCTCCCCTCCTATTCAATACCAGCCACCTCCCAGCTCCATCAACCTCCCCAATTACAACCACCTCCCCAGTACCACCCACCTCCCCAACTGCAGTCACCTCCCCAGTGCCAGCAACCTACCCACTACCAGCCACCTCCCCCGTACCACACTCCTACCTCATACCGATCTCCTTCCCCCTTCCAATTCCCTACCATGTCACCTCCTCCTCCTGCCCAACCCTCCACTCCACCACCACCCACCTGTTCTGCCTTGTCTTCCCATTCTTTTAGTCTTTCCACCCCTTCACCTCTTCCTGTTCCTTCCACACCACCATCCCGGTCGTCCCTCCACACTCCCACGGTCGAAGTGTCCCACAGCCCCTCCAGCAGTATTTTCACCCCACACTACACTGACCTGTGATTGTATATAGTTGTTTTTTGGTCTATTTAAAAAAGAATAAACTTTAATAAAAAAATAAAGTTTAATAAAAAAAAAAAGGTTAAGTTTATTTAAATGTGAAACCTTTCGCAAAAAGGCATAATTTTCTAAAAATTATATTAAAATTTTTTTTTTTTATAAAAGTTAAAGTGGTTTACAAATGTTGTCTGTAATTTATTTATAGGATGTTAAGTAACAAATGTATTAAACCAGGTAAACATGTGGGTACACAAACAACATTAGTAAAAAACACCTAACTTTGGCTAAAAGGTTCATAAATTTAACCTTTTTGCCAAAGTTGTGTCCCGGGTTGTGTAGTATGCAAAGTATATTACCTTTTTCCAAAAATTGTGTACTTTGTTAGGTTATCCCCTACAACAGGGTTCCCCAACTCCAGTCCTGAAGGCCCACCAACAGATCAGGTTTTCAGGATTTCCTTTGTATTGCACAGGTGAGGCAATTATCACCTGAGCAATACAAAGGAAATCCTGAAAACAAGACCTGTTGGTGGGCCTTCAGGACTGGAGTTGGGGAACCCTGCCCTACAATGTACACTTTTTTGGACAAAAGGTGAAATACTTTTGTTAAAACAAACAGCCAGGGACACAACTATGGCAAAAAGGTTACAGACAGTAGAAAACACACAAGAAGGTAGACAAGTAAACTTTTAAAGGTTTATTGTGGGTAAAGAAATTTTTAAAACAACAAATACATTTATCACACTCTGTCATCCTGCCAGTCAACACTACCTTCTGGTGACACAAAGTATTGGGCAAAATGGTCCCTCATTCTTGAAACTGCGACTGTACTGCGAGTGGTAATGTTGCTGTAGTCGTGCAAAGTTGTTTCTTGATTGTGGTCCTCCATAGAAATCGGTTCCTTGGTTAGGACAAAATTATGTAGGACCACGCACGCTTTAACAACATCATCCACAGTCTCGGTCTTCAAGTTAATTGCAGTCAAAAGGACACGCCATTTAGCTGTCATAATGCCAAAGGCACACTCCACCATCCGTCTGGCTCTTGTGAGGCGGTAGTTAAATATTCGCTTTGTATGGGTTAATCCTCTGCTGGCGTATGGCTTCAAGAGGTGTTCGAACAACTGGAATGCCTCATCACCTACACAAACGAATGGCATCGGTGGGCCTGAGGTTTGAGGCAGTGGCCTAGGGGGTGGAAACTGAAAAGTGTTTCCGTACAGTTTACGTCCCATAGCTGAAAGTTTAAACACTTGGGAGTCATTTGACCGTCCATAAGACCCAATGTCCACCGCAATAAACTTGTACTCCGCATCTGCAATAGCCATCAGGACAACCGAAAAATATTTTTTATAGTTGAAGAATTCTGATCCGGTTCCTGAAGGCTTTTGAATGCGGATGTGTTTGCCATCAACAGCGCCCAGGCAATTGGGGAACTGGCAGATACATAGGAACTGGTCCGCTATTTCAAGCCACCGCTCTGTTGTTGGCTCTGGAAGAAATTCTCCAACCAAACTATCCCACAGAGCACGACAAGTATACTTTATTATGCCGGATAGTGTGGATATTCCCAGGCGGTATTGAAAATGGAGCGATGACAGAGTTTCGCCAGTTGCCAGAAATCTGAAAACAAAATAGAAAATACAAATTATTTCAGAAACACAGCATTACATACCAGAACTCAGCTATAACTATTGGAGATACCAAAAATAATAACATCAATGAAAAACACTGTTTTTTAAAAAAAAAATTGTCTACTGATATGGTTTCCTAGTTGTCCTGTGATGTTAAATAAATTATAAAATTACAAGTGTGCTCAAGCAAACAGATCCAATACATATAGCTTACCTTATAGTGACCATGAGACGCTCCGCCGGAGATATCGAGAACCGACAATAGGTGTCCGATTTTTTTATTTGGTCTCCAACACGCTCCAGCAAATCGTCAAAGTTTTCTTTCTTCATCCGCAGATAGGCAAAAAACTTCTCTGGATTTTCTCGCAGCTCCATGTTCAGTGTAGAATAGACACCACGAGTTAATCTATGTGCCGTGATGGGGTGGATCCACATACGGCGTCATCTTCGCTGACGCATAATGCGCTGCTCAATCTTTCGCTTCTTCTCCAGAACTATAAACCTCAAGCGATTCGCCTCCGCAGTAAAATCAACAAGGTTCTTGAAGATATTGCTGATAATGACATCCATGTTCGCCAATCACTTGCTACTTGCTCTTCTCTGCAACCTGCACCTTGCTCCTATACAACCTGTCAAAGATGGGCTGTAGGAACAGTGTATATATAGGATTACAGTAGGCAATCATGTTTGGAACCCCAAAAAGGGGCGTTATTAAAAACCGGATCTGGCGCATTCCGTCGAAAACGGATGCAAAACCGGATACACCGGATGAGACGGATCCGGTTTTTTTACGGAGCACAGAACCGGATCCGGCGATAAACCGGATGCGTCTCATCCGGTTTTTCATACTAGTTGCCGGATGCAGCGCTGCGGCAAAACGGATGTGTGAAAGAGGCCTAAAAGAATGGGTGCCAAAATCAACTGCGGTTAATCCCAAGGACGTTAAAATAGGCCTCATCACTGCCTGAAACTGCCTAGACATCAGGGGGGATCTGTTCTTGTGCAAGAAAAATTGATTCCTGTTGCCCTTGATATTTTTATAATTGTTCATTAATCCCAATGGGCATAGATCTCCTTGGATGGCAAATATAGGAAACCATGTACACCTCCATTCAGGATCTGTTTTAGATCTACGTACTCTGATCCTTATTCCGTCATTGCAAAATAACACGTCGTCCTGGCGCAAACCACCTGTTTTGTTATGGGCAGTTGGGAGGATCTCGCTGACACGCATAGCACCAAAAAAAGCCATGCCGAAGGCAGCCAATAGCGAAGTGGACTCGTAGCATGAATCGCAAACCGATTTGGTCCCTTTCATAATATATATAACTGAAAAGTAATAGGGCGCCTGTTTTCGGCTCGAATGTCACCACGGCGCCACCTCTTCAGAGCCCCGACACCCCGTTAGCTTACATTTGCATTGAATATGCTATAGTGACATGTGACCTCGATGTGTCAGAGGAACCTACCGGGTTATCTGCCACCAAAGCACACCACATATCCCACGCCTTACCATAAGTTCTCCACGTGGACGGTGCTATTGACAACCGTATCAAAGGCATTAACTCTCCAGTACATCCAATGTCGATGGCGGACAGCCCAAACTTTCCAAATGCTCCGGCAACTGTAGTCCTATTTGCTCCTGTAAATCACGCCAATGAACAACGTTATACATATCATTGTCACACTCCAATACAAGCCTGGCTCTAAACCATATGTTCAAGGAAAGGCATTTCAGAACCTAAAATCTGATTAGCTTGATTACTGGTGGGGAGGAAGATGATAGATAATTTATCGCATGCACAGCACTGGTGTTCCTCATTTGAAAACGGATTTGTTTATTACCCAAAACCGGGTCCCAATTTTCTAAGGCCACTGCTATGGGAAACAGCTCGAGGAGGGTCAGACTCTTTGTCCAACCCCAAAGGGACCAATGTTCGAGCCATTCGGCTGCGCATCGTTGGGCTCCAAGATGGACACTGAAGCCTGCAGGCCTAACTGCTTCAATAAACAAGTTCAGTTTATCGTTATCGCACTCATCCTCCTGAAAGCAAGTTCGCACATTGTAATTAACTAAAAAGCATTTCCATATTTCCAAGGTTTACCCGCAGTTACAAAGTAATTCTGATCTTATGGTGGGGGTATTAAACCCCTCTTGTGGCAAGAGCCAACCTGTGCAAAAAAATTCTCCCCATGGGCATGACCCTGCAAGCGAAATTTAGGGATCCTGAAAGACAACAATCAATTAATGAAATTAATCCTTCAATTTTCTCACTCGGTAACCTGAATTCCATGGCTTCTGCATCAATGACAATGTCCAGGAAGGTGATCACAGGAACCGGGTCAACTTTTTTTCCGGTGACAAAGGAACTCCAAAAAGGACCATGAGTGCTTTAAATTTCTCCAAAGCCTGTGCGCAAATTGTCAAATTGGCTGGTCCTACAAACAAAAAGTCGTCGAGGTAATGCGTAATAGACTGGAGACGCGTGGCTCGTTGGACAACCCATTCCAAAAATTTCGAAATAATAGCACGAAATGGAAGAGCCCATGGGAAGGCACGTGTCGTAGTAATAACACCCATCAAACATCCCACCCAGGAGGTGGTAACAATCAGGGTGTACCAGTAGGAGCCGGAATGCGGAATCGATGTCCGACTTGGCTATAAGAGATCCTTGACCCGCCCTTCTCACCATTTCAACTGCCCTATCAAAGGACACATATGTCACCGAAGTGTCATCGCTTGGTATGCCGTCATTCACTGACCGACCTTTTGGGTAGGACAGGTGGTGAATCAGCTGTTATTTGCCCAGCTCTTTCTTAGGGACAATGCCTAAGGGGGAAACTCGCAAATTCGAAAATGGGCGGTCATTGAATGGACCACGGAATCGCCCTAATTTTATTTCCTTGTCTAATTTATCATGCAAAATATCTGGGGATTCCCTTGCTGAGTTTAAATTGGGGGCCAATGAGGGGAACTTTGAAAAAACAAACGGGATGAAAAAACCAAAGTAAAAACCATACCGGATTCTGCTGATTTATTGGGGTATTTGTCTAACCACGGCCCCATTTTTTCCACGTTCAAGCTGTCTTGGGGCTACTTGTTTTTTGAGGGGATCACGTGCATCTTGCCGCAGCGTGAGACCCGCCACAGATCGAATACTCATGTTTGTATTTGCAAAGTCCTTAGAATTTGCAATGTCCCTCGTTAAAGAGCCAACACGTGCCCAGTCTCCAGACCGCCGCTGAACCCGCATTGATGATAGATCCAGCGGCCGTCTAGGGAAACGGTTGCGTTATCCTCTGGGCCATCATCAGGCATAACCATGAGTCTGTGGCCTTAACCCCCAGCCCAACTGCGGGTTAACGGCCAGGCAGCGGCGGAAATCCTCATCGTATTTCCACCAGGCCGATCCACCGTGTGCCTTGTAAGAATTGTAAATACTGTCTAAATAAATAAACAATTCGGAACACCTCTCCGGGTGTTTCTCACCCATGACGCATCCCAAAACGGCAAATGCCTGCCACCAGTTATTTATGGTTTCTGTTCGTAGACCTTATCCCCTGCTCGTCACTCTTTCTCAGTTGAATGCTGCTCCGTAGACACGAGCGACCATATATCAATGAATTCATTTCCCCAAATTTGTTCCTTTGGGCTGATGTCTAGATGCAACCCTAAGGGTGGAACTTCGCAAAAAAGGCCATTCTTGTAAATTTCTGGGCAGGGGGGTCTTGATATCGCCGTGGTTTGTAGCATTTTTGGATTTACGAATATTTTATTAGTTCCTGAATTAATACTATTGGCTGTGTCAACCATGCTCATGTTTAGAAAAAAGGAAAAATGATCCAGCTTTCCAAAACGATCCAAAATTTATTAAGACATATTAAAAACAGAGATAGCGGACAGACCGCGCATATAAAAGAGCTACGCGTTTCGAACTGAGAGCTTTGAGAAAGAACACTTGTTTGTTCGAAATGCGTAGCTCTTTTATATGCGCGGTCTGTCCGCTATCTCTGTTTTTAATATGTCTTAATAAATTTTGGATCTTTTTGGAAAGCTGGATCATTTTTCCTTTTTTCTGAATTGCATACGTGAGACTACATGGGATCCACACTTTCACGCACCACAATGCCAATACAGGTGAGCTGGTTCCTTTGCTATTTTCATGCTCATGTTTACCCTGTCACTGCACCAAGCCCCAACATAAGGATACTCACTCATTTGTGGATGAGACCATTGATGGCTTTGATACTGTGTTGTATCATTCCCCACATTTCGCTGCTTGACACGCCGTCTCGACCTATGACTCGAGGATTCTTTCCTATGCCATTCGTCCAACGAATCCTCTGACAAAGATGGGGAGTGCCATCGTGACGACCTAGAGCACCGACTACGACGAGTAGATCTAGATCTGTGAGAACAGCGTCGAATACTACATCTCCTGCGATGCCTGTCCCGACTTCTACAGTACCCTTCTGAGGAGGATGAAGAAATGCTGTGCACGGAGCGGCTTCCCGCACCCTGTTCTGTAACTTGAGCCGGGGTACCAGCACCCTGTATGGGAATATTAACGCCAGAAATCAGCAACGATAATATTGCCGGGTTTTCCTGGTGTTCTCCTGTTACTAAATGCATTGTTGCCCTCTGTCCGCCCGTCATTTGGGGTTGTGCTGTACTCAATACGGCTGGAAATGAACGAAATGGGGAACCTCCCCTTCCTCCTAATTGGCTAATGGCAGTCAGGTTAAAAGGCTGAATGGATTGCGAAACACCCCCCCTAGGTGATAACAGATGCTGCTGTGCTGTCATGGAACCCTCAAACCCTCTCCCCATGTTCCTAGATGGATCCCCTATCTGCTGTGGAGCCAAGGGGATTAACCCCCTGTACAATCGGTTCCTCCATAACAGCAGCTCCTGCTTCTTGTGAAGAAGAGGATGAGCCATGTGCACCCCCATCCCGTATAATCTCCTCTGCCCTGTTTGCTCTAGTGGTGGTTGTTGCAGTACGGTAACTCTGACAGCTGTAACCGGAGGTGTGCGGAACTAACATGTCCTAAACCTGGTGCAGTGCTTGTCCCTCCTTGAAGCTGATCATCTCCCGTGGCTGAGGTGGGATGGCGGGCGGCTTCAGTAAGTCTCGGAGCGTGCGCAGTTGATCTGCACATGCTCCGCTTTGAATTTAGTGGCGGGCTCAAGCGCGCCGGCGGCTGGGCTGCTCTGCGATGTCACTTACCGCCAGGAGCTACTGCTGTTTGAGTCTCAGCAGGGAAGGAGCAGCTTCCAGCTAAAAGCGCTGTCAGCCAGTCGCTCCCTTCCCTGCTGATCCTGTCTCTCACCGCGGCTTGCAGTGGTGCCGGCTGCCCAACAGGTCCAGGTAAGGCTACTTTCACACATCAGTTTTTTTGTGTCAGGCATAATCCGTCGAATACCTGAAAGGACGGATCCGGCGCTGATTTTGGAAAAACTGATGCAACAGATCAGTTTTCTTGCCGGATCCGAGCTGAACTTTTCAACCCGGAAAATGCAGGTACGCATGTCTGGCACGGAGGAGAGAGAGACCTTGGTTTCCAGAATCCGGATCAGGCTTTTGACGGATTGCACAAAAGACTGGTACGGTACCATAGACTTGTATTATTTCCGGCCGCCTGATGCGCCGCTTCAGGCACTATCAGGCGGGTCCGGTAAAAAAACAAACGTTGCAGTGACCGTCTTGTCCGGCCGCCGGAATGTACATTTCCGCCGGAGCCGGACAAAAACATATGCAACGCAACGACGTGTCAGGCACGATCTGGCGCTAATGAAAGTCAATGATAAAAAAACGCATCCGGTACCGGATACGTTTTTTTAACAACACGCCGGATCGCGCCTGACGTCAAAAAACTGATGTGTGAAAGAGGCCTAACTCAGAGAGACCGGATGCACTGCTGGTCACGAGGGTAAACGTCACAGGGAGGCAGGGACAGCCCCTGGGGCGGAATCATCCCTCCGTCGGCGTCACTGCATGGGAGATCCCCTTATCAACCGAAAAATGGGCTCAGCGGCCAAATCTGCCGCAGTGTCCCTCAAAGCTGATTGAAATTCATTAATTTCTTTTATATGCAATCTATAAGAAAAATTTTCACAAACGTCTCGGTCTATATTAGACTTTCCTCAGTGTACTTAAGATCCAATTGTATGACATACAGTCAAGAGCGCTCATCTGAGCCAGCAGTGGACACCGTGTCCGGCGTTTGCTAAGTTCTTTAAAGAGATAATTGCAATCCTGAATGTGTGTTGTACAACTGGATCCTATGTGCACTGAGGAAGGTCTAATATAGACTGAAATGTTTGTGAAACTTTTTCTTTTGGATTGCATATTAAATGAATTAATGGATTTGCATCTACTGTGAGTGCCAAGTTTATTGCTCTTCAATTTTTATATCACCTGCGTATCGGAGTGAAATTGTACAAATATTTTGCAACATTCCAAGAAGCAAGCTGTGCCAAATTTTCACTTCAGTTTTACAAATGCCATGCATGGAGAAAATGGCTTGATTTTTTTTACATTAGTTAATAAATGTTTCGCACAGCAGATAGTCCCCAGCAAAAAATGAATTACTGTATATACTCGAGTATAAGCTGACCCGAGTATAAGCCGACCCCCCCTTATTTTGCCACAAAAAACTGGGAAAACTTATCGACTCGAGTATAAGCCTTGGGTGGAAAATGAGATTATGCCTCATATGCTGCCCCATGTATTATGCCCCACAAGATGCTCCATGTATTGTGCCCCATATGCTGCCCCATGTATTATGCCCCACAAGATGCTCCATAGATTGTGCCCCATATGCTGCCCATGTATTGTGCCCCATATGCTGCCCATGTATTGTGCCCCATAGGTGCTCCATCGATTGTGCCCCCATAGATGCTCCATAGATGGTGCCCCCATAGATGCTCCTTAGATTATGCCCCATAGATGCCCCATGTATTATGCCCCCATAGATGCTCCATAGATTGTGCCCCCATAGATTATGCCCCCATAGATGCTCCATAGATTATGCCCCCATAGATGCTCCACAGATTATTCCCCATAGATGCTCCACAGATTATGCCCCCATAGATGCTCCATAGATTATGCCCACATAGATGCTCCTTAGATTATGCCCCCATAGATGCTCCTTAGATTATGCCCTCATAGATGCTCCATGTATTATGCCCCCATAGATGCTCCATAGATTATGCCCCATAGATGCCCCATGTATTATGCCCCCATAGATGCTCCATAGATTATGCCCCCTTAGATGCTCCATATATTTTGCCCCCATAGATTATGCCCCCATAGATGCCTCATGTATTATGGCCCCATATATGCTGCATTGAATAGGCCCCTTATGCTGCCGCAGCTGCAAAAAAAGAAAAAAAAAAGACATACTCACCTCTCGTTGCTGGGGGCCAGGTGCCGGTGTCCTGAGCAGGTGGGGACACCGGCACGCTATGGGGGACAGGTGCAGGTGTCACCGCTCGCTCAGGGCCCCGGCACCTGCGATATTTACCTGTCACCGGGTCCACCGCTGCGCGCCGCTGTCTTCCGGGTCCTCCAGCAGTGAATGATCAGGCAGAGGGCACGGCGCGCAGTAACCACATCATCGCGCCCTCTGCCTGAACATCGCAACAATAGGACACAGCGGCGAGCAGCAGTGGAACGGGACAGGTAAATATCTCTTATACTCACCCTTCCGCCAGCGCGTCTCTGCCCTGCTCTTCTCCCGCGGTCTCCGGCGCCAGTGTTCAGCAGTCACGTGGTACCGCTCATTAAAGTCATGAATATGTGTATATTCATTACTTTAATGAGCGGCACCACCTGACCGCTGAACACAGGCGTCGGAGACCGTGGGAGAAGAGCAGCGGCTGTAGAGTCCACGCCGGCGGATGGGTGAGTATATAGAACAGCTGCGCTCCGCTTCCCCCCTGTATATGACTCGAGTATAAGCCAAGAGGAGGACTTTCAGCCCTAAAAAATGGGCTGAAAATCTCGGCTTATACTCGAGTATATACGATAATATATATTGATATATGTGGCAGCATTTACTCTGTATGATTATCTGAATCAAACATTACTAAAACAGCATGCTCTGCAATGATTGTCCAGTGGGTATGTGCAGACGTTGCAGAATCTGCTGTGGAATTTTCCGCGCAGATTTTGCTAAATCCGCAGGTAAAATTACCTGCTTTTTACCTGCGGATTTAGTGCGGATTTGCTGCGTATTTTCCGCGGATTTCCCCAGCGTTTTGAGACCTGGGGATTCCTATAAAGAGCAGGTCTCAAAACGCTGTGGAACTGCACAAAAGAAGTGACATGCTGTGGATTTAAATCCGCACCAAATCCGCGCGGAAAAATCCGCAGCATGAGCACTGCGTTTTTTTATTTCCATTTAATATAATGGTACTGTACATCACTTGCAGTTCTGCTGCAGATCTGCGGTATGTGCACAAGTTGAATATTACCCTGCGGAATTTTCTGCACAGAATCCGCACCTCTTGGCAGAAAACACAGGTGCGTTTTTCATGTGGATTTCAAGAGAATGCCAAGAGTGTGCAAAGCAGTCATCAAAGCAAAAGGTGGCTACTTTGAAGAATCTAGAATATAAGACATAATTTCAGATGTTACACACTTTTTTTATTAAGTATATAATTCCACATGTGTTAATTCATAGTTTTGATGCCTTCAGTGTGAATTTACAATTTTTATAGTCATGAAAATACAGAAAAATCTTTAAATGAGAAGGTGTGTCCAAACTTCTGGTCTGTACTGTATTTCTCTCTTTTAAGGGAATAAAAATTAAAAGTTTGAAAATTGCAAAATTTTCTAAATTTTCGCCATATTTGCGTTTTTTCAAAAATAAACTCAAGTTATATCGAAGAAATTTTACCACTAACGTGAAGTACAATGTGTTACGAGAAAACAATCTCAGAATCGCGAAGATCCATTAAAGCATTCAAGAGTCATAACCTCATAAAGAGACAGTGGTCAGAATAGTAAAAATTGGCCCAGTCATTAACGGGCAAACCACCCTTGGGGGTAAAGGGGTTAAATGTGTCTTATTTTATTTTATGAAAAATTCATGCAATGCAACATTTTTTTGCATATTTCAATGATTTACTAAATCAATATATGAAGGTCCTTCAATTTTTGTCCCATTTGATTATTCAACACTTCATCCTTACTACCAAGACAGCGTTATGTTGCTTTTGGTTACCGCGCATGCGCAGCCTTCTATACTATCGTTATACGTCAGCCCTTAATGGCATTTAGATGGCATTCAGGAGAGTGGAATCTCTACTGCGCATGCGCTTTGGAGCGCGATCTGCTTACCACTGAATAACTACTTCCTGTCATGCGTACTTCATACTACAGGACGCCAATCAGCACGTCTGCTAAATGTCATATGGGGTAAGCCATGGAATTGATTCATTCTGATGATATACACCTGGACATTCATCGTCGATTATTACCTTGTACTGTAGGTAATCTAATACTCTGATATTATTGCACTGTACTTTATTTGATCTTTGTTAGCTTATGTAGCACTTTTCACTTTTTGTAAACTCTCTGTAATGGGGAGTTTTTGCTCTTACTTGCTTGATTGTTATTAATCATTGTAACTTTGTATGACCTATAAATGTTTCACACTTGGCATATGTAACCTCAAGAGAAATATGCTGTCTTCCAGGTGCAAAAATTAAAGATGTGTCAGACAGGATATCAGGACTCTTCAGACCTACAGATGACTACCCATTCCTGCTATTACTTGTGGGGACAAATGACATCGCAAGAAACGACCTGGAAACCATCTGCAGTGACTTTGAAAACTTAGGTAAGAAAGTGAAAGAACTGGGAGCGCAGGTGGTCTTCTCCTCCATCCTTCCAGTGGATGGCCATGGAACAAGGAGGTGGAAGAAGATTCTGCAGGTGAACAACTGTCTATGTCGATGGTGTCGTCAGAAAGGATTTGTTTTTTTGGATCACGGAGTGGATTACCTATACAATGGACTACTTGCTAGAGATGGGGTGCACCTTACGAAGACTGGAAAACATGTATTTGGAAGTCGCCTTGCTACACTCATCAGGAGAGCTTTAAACTAGAACAATGTGGGAAGGGAAGCAAAACGCCTGCAAAAGCCATACACCTGACAAATACTATTGAGAATTCTGCTATTAGAAGTGAAGGGAAGAACAAAGACAAAAAATCTACATAATAAAAATATTGGAGGTAGAGAAACCAATCACAAACTAAAATGTTTCTATACAAATGCACAAAGCATGGGCAACAAACAAGGAGAATTGGAACTACTAACGCAGGAGAAGAAGTATGATCTCATTGGAATCACTGAGACTTGGTGGGACGATACACATGATTGGAATACAAGGCTAGAAGGTTACAACTTATTTGCAAGAAACAGACTTGATAAGCGAGGAGGAGGTGTCGCATTGTATGTTAGAAAAGCGTATATCTGCACAGAGATTGACGCTTCAGAGACTGGGAGTTCTGTGGAAACTGTTTGGGTAAGAATACAAGAACAGAACAATGGAAAGGACACCATTGTAGGCATTTACTACAGGCCGCCTATGCAAGCTGAAGATATGGATGAACTCTTTATGCATCAAATGGCCAAGTTCTCCAAAAAATATGACATAGTGGTCATGGGAGATTTCAACTATCCAGACATTTGTTGGGAATCTCTCTCAGGCAAAACTAACAGGTCAAGGAAATTCTTATCCTCTCTTGCTGACAACTTTATCTTCCAAAAGGTAATGGAGAAAACAAGGGGATCTGCTACCTTGGATCTAATCCTTATAAACAGGGAAGAAATGGTTGAGGAGGTAAGAGTGGCTGGGACCCTAGGAGGTAGTGACCATGCTATTTTAGAATTTTGGATAACAAGAGGAGGAAGACCTGTGAAGACTCAGACGTCAAGGTTAGATTTCAGAAAGGCAGATTTTAAGGGACTCAGAAAGAGAATTGGAGGGATCCAATGGCTGGATATCCTTAAGGACAAGAATGTCCAGGAAGGATGGAAAATCTTGAAAAATGAGATTCTCAAAGCACAATTGTTAACAATTCCGAAAAGAGTGAAGAATGGGAAGCATTTAAGGAAACCAGGATGGATGAACATAGAACTTAAACACATGCTAAAAAGGAAGAAAGAAATGTTTATCAAATGGAAAGAGGGAGGCATATCTAAAGAAGAATATAATACCATCTGCAGAACCTGCAGGGCACAAATCAGATTATCTAAAGCTGACAATGAATTAAGGCTTGCAAGTGACATCAAAAGCAACAAAAAAGGATTTTGGGGATACGTCAAAAGTAAAAGAAAAGTCACAAATACTATAGGATTTTTACAGGATGAAAATGATGAAATGGTAAGACAGGATGTTGAGAAGGCTGAACTGTTAAATTCCTATTTTGCATCTGTTTTCTCTCAGAAAGGAAATGTAACATCAACTGATCTTCACTGTCCTATTAAAGGAATAGAAGAATCCAGGATATCTATAAACAGAAAGACACAGACTGCGTATTCAATGAATTTGTGCAATCTGCCACATCCAAGATGGCACCTCGGCACGGATATGGCCGCAGTGCGCATGCGCAGAGTAAAAAATGCCACACAGTAGTTTTGATTGGCTGTAGGCCAGTGAAACGTTTAATTACATGGGAGACATGCGCAGAGACATAGTAGGAAGTACTAACATGGCGATTTCAGCGTCCTCCATGTGCAGCATAGCTCCTCTGGTTAAGTGAGTACCTCTGTGAATAATGTTTGAACACAGCTGTTTATACTCTACCGATATGAGCAATCAATGCGCAATATGTTTAATATAGAGTATTATAAATGACTACACAGCTATTAAGTGACATGTATAATCATAAGAGGTATATATGACATCACTGTAAAATATGAACATACTCTATGAAATTATATGTCTGTATTTAATTAATTGAGTATAAAGTGGTTGTGACACATAGACCCTATAAAAAGAACCACAATTGTATGTTAGACACTGCTTGAGGAAGGCTCATGGAGCCGAAACGTTGCTGTCACATGTGGGTATAATAAAATATCCATTTTTTCTATCTGCCTGTGGAGTGCTGCCTGATTTTTGGAATATTAAGCTGGCAAGTATTGGAGTTTTTGCTGAAGAGGATTTTGCACCCCTGGTATATTGGTTTCTATGCTGCTCCAACTTTTTTCCTATAAACAGAAAGACAGTGAGGAAACACTTAGCTAACCTAAATGAATTCAAGTCTCCAGGTCCAGATGAATTACACCCCAGAGTACTGAAGGAGATAGCAGAAGAAATTCTTGAACCACTGTCCATAATCTTTGAAAATTCTTGGAGAACAGGAGAAGTCCCAGAAGACTGGAGAAGAGCAAATGTTGTTCCTATCTTCAAAAAGGGGAAAAAGGTGGACCCAGGGAACTACAGGCCGGTGAGTCTGACTTATATACCAGGAAAGATCTTTGAACAAATTATTAAAGAACATGTATGCAAATACCTGGATAAGAATGAAGTGATTAAACAGAGTCAGCATGGGTTTGTAACTAATAAGTCATGTCAGACTAACTTAATTTCCTTCTATGACAGAATCACTGACTGGGTGGATCAGGGAAATGCTGTAGATATAGTATATCTTGACTTCAGCAAAGCATTTGATAAAGTATCTCACACAATCCTTATTGAAAAAAATACTAAGTATGGAATGGACAAGGCAACTGTTAGGTGGATTCATAACTGGCTTAGTGATCGGACCCTAAGAGTGGTCGTAAATGGCTGCACATCCAGTTGGAAGAATGTATCAAGTGGGGTACCACAAGGCTCTGTTTTGGGCCCTGTATTGTTCAACATCTTTATCAATGATTTAGATGAAGGAATTGAGGGTAAACTGATCAAATTTGCTGATGACACAAAGCTAGGAGGGGTAGCTAATACTAGAGAAGAGAGAGAGAGGATTCAAAAAGATATAAATAAACTGGAGCAGTGGGCAGCAACTAACAGAATGGTTTTTAACAGGGAAAAATGCAAAGTACTACATCTGGGCAATAAAAATGAAAAAAGCATATACAAAATGGGAGGAATAGGGCTAAGTAACAGCACATGTGAAAAAGACTTGGGTATACTAATTGATCACAGACTGAACATGAGTCAACAGTGTGATGCAGCAGCAAAAAAGGCAAATGCAATTCTAGGATGTATCAACAGAAGCATACAGTCTAGATCACATGAGGTCATTATTGCCCTCTACTCCTCTTTGGTCAGACCTCATCTAGAATACTGTGTCCAGTTTTGGGCACCACATTTAAAAAAAGACATCAACAAACTGGAGCAAGTTCAGAGAAGAGCCACCAGAATGGTGACCGGTCTGCAAACCATGTCCTATGAAGAACGGTTGCAGGATTTGGGAATGTTTAGCTTGCAAAAAAGAAGACTGAGAGGAGACTTAATAGCTGTCTACAAATATCTCAAGGGCTGTCACATTGTAGAAGGATCATCTTTATTCTCATTTGCACAAGGAAAGACTAGAAGCAATGGGATGAAACTGAATGGGAGGAGACACAGATTAGATATTAGAAAAAACTTTTTGACAGTTAGGGTGATCAATGAGTGGAACAGGCTGCCACGAGAGGTGGTGAGTTCTCCTTCAATGGAAGTATTCAAACAGAGGCTGGACAGACATCTATCTGGGATAATTTAGAGAATCCTGTTTTGAGCAGGGGGTTGGACCAGATGGCCCAGGAGGTCCCTTCCAACTCTACTATTCTATGATTCTATGTTCACTGCTTGAAAAAGGTTCACATCTTGAACCGAAACGTTGCATCTATGGGCTAAATAAAGCAGCTCTTTCTCACTCACAAAAAAGGAGTGCTGTTCCTGTTTCTTGGATTCATAGATAGATAGATAGATAGATAGATAGATAGATATGGGATGGATACATAGATACCAGTCTAAAGAAAGAAACAGCACTCCGTTCAGATGGGTGAAAAAAGAGCTACTTTATTGAGTCCATTGATGCAATGTTTCAGTTCAAGGTGTGAACCTTTTTCAAGCGAAGGTTCAAAAGGTTCACACCTTGAACAGAAACGTTGCATCAATGGGCTCAATAAAGTAGCTCTTTTTTCACCCATCTGAACGGAGTGCTGTTCCTTTCTTTGGACTGTTATATTGCAAGGTTTGGTATTTGCCTGTTGGAACTTGTGCACCCGGACTTCTTGCTTTTTTCTTTTTTGTGCTGTTCTTATTTTTTTTTCTATAGATAGATAGATATGGGATAGATAAATAGATAGATCGATTGATAGATAGATAGATAGATAGATAGATAGATAGCCTCACTGAGGCCATCAATGAGGTTACCTGAGTTCAGGCTTTTCTCACCCAGCATTGCTTGTGAGAGAATGACCTCACTCTCTCCTGGTGGAGGGATCCACCACGGAGGGTTCCCTCCGCTGTCAGTTCATCGCAGAGGCCGTGTAGAGCACTGACATCACCCGATGTCAGTGTTCTACACCGGAGATCGTTGTGGGACACTCGTTATTATCTGGACTACGGCGGAAAGGTAAGTATACAGTAGGTTGATTTTTATTTTATTTTTATTAAAGGAGACGAGGGCTTCGGGGACTTGGTGATTGGTATGTATGTATTCTATGTTATGTGTTGTATGTCATGTGTATATACTGCATGTTATATGTTGTATGTTCTGTATGGTTTTTTTTTTACATTCAACACATTAGCCGGATGATGGGACTACTACTGTCCCATCATTGGCTAATGTGTCACTCACTGTAACTTTAGCAGGCATAGCCAGATGGGACTTGTAGTCCCATTGGACGATGCCTGCATACACACAGTCTCAGCAACCCCCGCAGACCCCCAGGACAGACCCCGGACAGCCCCGTAGACACCCAGACAGCCCCAGCAACCCCCGCACAGCCTCGGCAACCCCCGAAGACCGCCCAGACAGCCCCGCAGACCCCCGCACAGCCCTGGCAACCCTGGGACTGCCCCGCAGCCCTCGGACAGCCTCGCACAGCCCGGCAACCCCCGCACAGCCCCGGCAATCCCAGCACAGCCCGAAGACCCCCACACTCACGCACACACACATAGCCCGGCACACACTATACACGCACACACACATAGTCACTGCCCACACACTATACATGCACACAGTCACCGCCCACACTCCGCCCACACACTTCCCTCCTCCTGATCTGCAGCGTTTCACCGGCAGCAAAACTGCAGATCTTTTTTACACCTGCGGTTTTGCTGCGGAAGTGCCCGACTCAGTGCAAGTCAATGGATGCAGAAACGCTGCAGATCCGCACAAAGAATTGACATGCTGCGGAAAATAAAACGCTGCGATTCCGTGCTTTTTTTTTCCGCAGCATGTGCACATCGTTTTTGTATTTCCCATTGATTAACATTGTGTGCACAATGCACTGCGGATTTAAGGCAATTCCGCATGTCGAAAAATGCTGCGGAAACGCATCAAAATCCGCAACGTGTGCACATACCCTTAAAAGACTGCCGATTGCCTCATTTGTCGGGTGGAAATGATTTTTAAACCTAAAGCTTTAAAAATCATTGTTCTTGGAAGCACATTAAATAGAGTATTTGCTGCCGAGAACAATGGTATTCTAGTAATATTCTGTGCTCACAGAATGATCATGTTACTGACAGTTTTATATGCGTGAAAGTGCGGTCTAAACAGGCAGTTAATGACTGCAATCATTTAGTGTAAACACAGCCTTAGTATAGACATGATAAAGATCCACCAAATGTATCATGCGCATGAGCTACTGCGATAAATTTGATACTTTTTAAGACTGTCTAGTCTAAAGGGTATGCCACACTAAACAATATCGCTAACGGGATCGCTAAAAAACGTCACTATTTAGCGATCCCGTTAGCGATGTTGTTCAGTGCGGCAGCTTCCAGCGACGAGCTTCCTGCTGTGATCTCGCTCGTCGCTGGAATCGTTCCGGACCCTATTTCATCGCTGGCGCTCCCGCTGGGTAAGTATCTAATCGCTGTGTGGCACCTTTTCTTAGCGATTTAGCGGTACTTTTGTACCGCTAAAGTCGTTAAGAAGATCGCTAACGGCGATAGCGTCGTTAACTATATCGCTAAATGTGACTGCATTAGCGATATAGAAACAATCCCGCTAGCGATCTCATTAGTATGCAACGCTAACGAGATCGCTAGCGGGATAGCTTAGTGTGGCAGTACCTTTAGGGGAAAATTCATCATGAGAGTAGTTTGCATATTTGTGCTATTTGTACCAAATGTTAGTGTTGCATAATGGTTGATAAATGTGTGATTCTTTTCATATAACCCTTCAGTTTAGAGCTGTTTTTTTTTTTGCTTTTCATGGAGTGCGCTGTTTAAATAGCAAAAAGTTGCAAATGTTTGCACAAAAATACCCCCCCTCCATATTCCTTAATTTAGCCTCACTAAATCATTGTTGCGAACCATAACAAGAGCGGCTGGTAAGCATGTTATTACAGTGTTATATACTGTAGGTTAGGAATGCACATAAGCAGTCAGTTATATACAACTATCATTTCAGTTTCTGAGTACGATACTGGAATATCACCAAAGAGGTCTATGGAGAAGGCCCAGGAGAGCTCTCCGACTGTGCCCTGTGCAGCTGCATGCTTGACACTGACCAACTCTTACCCCATAGAAGAAGCTTTATATAATCTATAGAAATCGTGTTGCAGCTTGAGGAAAATGTTGTGACAACAGAATACACAGTGCAGATTTGTGGTTGTCAGTCACCCAGTGCTTTCCTAGACTGATATGCAAGTGTAAGGGAGGGCCCGGACTGTAGTCGTGACCTGGATTACAGTAACATCCATGTCCAGCCCTTCCCCTGCATGAAACGGTGTTCTTCCCTTTGGCCAGAGGTGTATCTAGGCTTTCTGGCACCCGGGGCAAGAATTCGGTTCGGCCACCCTCCTCTCCCCCACACACATGCAATTTGCACACTCAGTCATGTACCCACGAGCTGCTCTTCCTAATGCTCTCAATGTTCAGTAAAAACTGAAAGAAGTAGGAAGAGAAGCTCGTTGTCACAGGACCATAAGTATGAAAATCACATATGAGTGAAGTGTCCATGTGATGACTACTGGAACCTGCAGAGCTGAATCCTGACATTGCAGGCTTCTGAATTCTCACAATGAATGCACTGCACACTTTTAGGATTATCCCTTGCCGATGTACAGTCATGTCAGCACAAGCATGTGATTTGCATACTTCTGGCCACATTCTGACTAGACGTGCCCGACCTTTTCATTGAGTGAGGCCACACATGTCTAGTCAGCATGTGACCGCATGTATGTAAATCACCGGCACAAGAGAATCCTGACGGCGTGCAGCGAGCACTGTGAGAATTCAGAAGTCTCCAGTCACATAGAATGACTGCAGACTCATCACAAACCTGGACGTCTCCTTTAACGTTCCTAACATAAATAAAAACATGAGAATTAGTCAGTTTCACAAATAACATTTACATCCAGGTACCTTATAGATGACGAAGTCTCTGGAGTCGTTCTCCTTCTTTTCTTCTTCTTGTCCAGACCCATGATGAGTTTTCTCATCCACAGCCATCTCTGCAGAATTCCATCTTCTCTGGTCTTCTGCACCAACTCTCCACACGATGCCCTTAAAGACAGAAAATATCTCAAATATACTGTCGCCTCACACTATTCCCCTCCCTCCTCATACTGTCTCCTCTAACATCCCACCTGTTCACCATACTGTCTCCTCATATATTTACCCCCTCACTCTCTATACTGTCTGCTCACACACACCTGACTCCCCATACTGTGTCTGCACACATCCCATCACCCTCACTCCCCATAATGTGTCCACATACATTTTTCCATCGCTACTCATACTGTCTCCACATACATTTACCTGTTCGCTCCCCATACTGTCTGCTGTTATGTTACGGTAGCTGAGGAGTGCAGGTAAAAAAGGAAATACACCAGAGCAGTTGGAATCTATGAGATTGCAGTACCCTGACTAACCACCGCAACTAGAGGCAGCCGTGGAGCGTTCCTACGTTGGTCCTAGACGCCTCGTCACAGCCTGAGAAACTAACTACACCTAAAGATAGAAATAGGAAAGCTATCTGCCCCGGAGCAGAACCCCAAAGATAATAGAAAGCCCCCAAACATGTAATGGCGGTTAGACAAGAGGAAATACTGACACAGAAAGAAAATAGTAAGAGCAAACGCTGGGGCCCAAACTATCTAAATAGAAAAGGATAGGAAGGGTACTTACTGCAATCTCAGAAAACCCTGAAAAAACACCAACTCTACTAATTTCAAAATCACCTGAGATCACACGACCTCTACCACCTAAATTAGTTCTCTGGTGTAACAAAAACAAAACAGCAGCCACTGAAAAAACTGGAAAAAGCAAAAGTACAAAACACAGTGGCTGGACTAAACTGAGAGGGCAAAAGCCCCCGGAGGGGACCCTGAAGGCCCCCACAGAAGTGCAGGACAAAATGCAAAAATATAGCAAAAACACAAAATAAGAAATTGTCTTATCTGATAGCAGGAGATGCAGACACGACACAGCAGGCTACAAGGGAAACTGGAAAGAAGGATTCAGACCAGAACAATTGATCACCGGCAAACCTGATGGGAAAATGACTCCCTTATAAAAGACCAATCAGTAACACCTGATTCCCAGTCCTCACAATCCTCACTAGTACCGCTTGTAACCACCAGAGGGAGCCTCTGCTCAGAACTCATCTCAAACCCATTCACAACAGTACCCCCCCTTGAGGAGGGGTCACCGAACCCTCATTTGAGCAACCAGGTCGGTCAGGATGAGTTCTATGATACGCACGGATAAGTCTCCTAGCATGGATGTCCGAAGCAAACACCCAAGAATTGTCTTCCTGACCATAACCTCTCCATTTAACCAAATACTGGAGTCTTCGTCTAGAAAAACGAGAATCCAATATTTTCTCAACCACATACTCCAGATTGCCCTCAACCAAAACAGGGTCAGGAGGCACAGCAGCAGGAACCACTGGCTCAACAAACCTCTTCAACAAGGACTTGTGGAACACGTTATGGATCTTAAATGTCCCTGGAAGAAGCAAACGAAAAGAAACAGGATTAATAATCTCCATGATCTTATAAGGTCCAATGAACCTAGGCTTAAATTTAGGAGATGCTACTCTCATAGGAATATTCTTTGAGGACAACCAGACCAAGTCCCCCACTTTAAACCGAGGACCATCAGTCCTATGCCGGTTAGCAAACCGCTGGGCCTTCTCCTGAGAGAGGGACAACCTCTCCACTACCTGGTTCCAAATCTGCTGCATACGCTCAACAACAGAGTCAACACCTGGACAGACAGAAGCCTCCGTCTGTCCTGAAGAAAATCGAGGGTGAAACCCAGAATTACAGAAAAACGGAGACATCAAAGTGGCAGAGCTAGCCCTATTATTAAGAGCAAACTCAGCCAAAGGCAAAAAAGAGACCCAGTCATCCTGATCAGCAGACAAAAAGCATCTTAGATAAGTCTCCAATGTCTGGTTTGTTCTCTCAGTTTGACCATTGGTCTGAGGATGAAATGCCGAGGAGAAAGACAATTGAACACCCAGTTTAGAACAAAAAGTCCTCCAAAATCTGGAAACAAACTGGACTCCTCTGTCAGACACAATGTTCTCAGGAATGCCGTGTAAACGAACCACGTGCTGAAGGAACAACGGCACCAATTCAGAAGAGGAAGGCAACTTAGGTAATGGCACAAGATGTATCATTTTGGAAAACCTATCACAAATTACCCAGATGGTGGTCATTCTCTGAGAAACAGGAAGATCGGAAATGAAATCCATAGAGATATGGGTCCATAGTCTCTTGGGCACAGGCAATGGCATCAACAAACCACTAGAGCGAGAGCAAGGCTTGGAGCGAGAGCAAGTCCCGCAGGACTGCACAAATTCCCTGACATCGCGAGACAAGGTAGGCCACCAAAAGGACCGACTAACCAAGTCTCTGGTACCAAAAATTCCGGGATGCCCAGCCAATGCGGAACAATGAATCTCAGACATCACACTCTTTTTCCATTGGTCGGGACAAACAATTTTCCAACAGGGCAGCGCTCGGGCCTATCCTCCTGACACCCCTCCAGAGCAAGTCTCAAATTGGGCGAGATGGCGGAAAGAACTACACCCTCCTTCAAAATAACAGAGGGATCAGATAGCTCAGGAGAGTCCGCAAGGAAACTCCTCGAGAGGGCATCCGCCTTAACATTCTTAGTGCCAGGAAGAAAGGAAACCACAAAATTAAAACGTGTGAAAAACAAGGCCACCTGGCCTGTCTAGGATTGAGTCGCTTGGCAGATTCCAGATAGACCAGATTCTTATGGTCCGTAAGGACCACCACCTGATGTTTGGCTCCCTCCAGCCAATGTCTCCACTCTTCAAAAGCCCACTTCATGGCCAATAACTCCCGATTACCCACGTCATAATTACGTTCAGTAGGAGAAAATTTTCGAGAGAAAAAGGCACAAGGGTTACTTTTAGATGTCTCTGGATCTTTTTGGGACAAAACGGCACCTGCCCCAATTTCAGAGGCATCAACCTCCACCTGAAATGGCAGAGAAACATCAGGCTGCCGTAGAACAGGAGCAGAAGTGAATCTCTGCTTAAGTTCCTGAAACGCAGAGACTGCCTCAGGAGGTCAATTCACCACATCAGAACCCTTTCTGGTCAAATCAGTTAATGGTTTAACAATAACCGAGAAATTACCAATAAATTTACGATAAAAATTGGCAAAACCCAAAAATCTCTGAAGTGCCTTTAATGAAGTAGGTTGGACCCAATCACAGATGGCCTGAACCTTGACCGGGTCCATTTCAATAACAGATGGGGACAAAATGAATCCCAGAAATGAGATCTTCTGTACGCCAAAAAGACACTTTGATCCCTTCACATACAGAGCATTCTCTCTCAAAATCTGGAATACAGTTCGAACATGTTTCACATGAGAGTCCCAGTCATTAGAAAAAATCAAGATATCATCCAAATAAACAATCAGAAACTTGTCCACAAAATCCCTGAAAATGTCATTCATGAAGGACTGGAAGACGGAAGGAGCATTAGTGAGCCCAAAGGGCATCACAAGGTACTCAAAATGCCCTTCAGGGGTGTTAAATGCCGTCTTCCATTCATCCCGTGCTTAATGCGAATAAGGTTATACGCCCCCTGAGGTCAAGCTTGGTAAACCAAGTAGCGTTTTTCACCCTGGAAAACAGGTCAGAAATCAAGGGTAACGGGTATTGATATTTCACAGTAATATTGTTCAAGAGACGATAATCAATACACGGCCTTAATGAACCATCTTTTTTGGCCACAAAGAAAAAACCGGCACCTAAGGGTGAAGAGGATGGTCTGATATGACCCTTCTCCAATGATTCCTTGATATAAGACCGCATAGCGTCATGTTCAGGTACAGACAAGTTAAAAAGGCGACCTTTAGGGAATTTACTACCTGGCACTAATTCAATAGCGCAGTCATAGCTCCTATGGGAAGGCAAGGATGCAGATTTACTTTCGCTAAACACATCAGAAAAATCAAACAAAAAGTCAGGAACATCCTCAGCCTGGGGGGAGGCAGAAAAAACAGGAGTGTTGGTATTAACACATTGGCAGCCCCAACTGGTTACAGACACAGATTTCCAATCCAAAACAGGATTATGAGACTGTAACCAAGGGAAACCCAGCACTATAATGTCATGCAGATTATACAGAACCAAAAATTTGCAGCACTCCTGGTGATCAGGTTCAACCCTCATTATCACCTGAGTAGAGAACTGAGGTTTATTCTCAGCCAAAGGGGTAGAATCGATCCCAGTAGGGGAATAGACTTCTGTAGGGGCATCAAGGGAAACCCACAACGTTTAGCAAAA
>JARQOD010000005.1:196615046-196766747 GCA_033576555.1 Oophaga sylvatica
AAACTGGAAAGAAGGATTCAGACCAGAACAATTGATCACCGGCAACCCTGATGGGAAAATGACTCCCTTATAAAAGACCAATCAGTAACACCTGATTCCCAGTCCTCACAATCCTCACTAGTACCGCTTGTAACCACCAGAGGGAGCCTCTGCTCAGAACTCATCTCAAACCCATTCACAACAGTCTGCACCCATCCCCCATACTGTTTTCTCATACATGCTCTCATATAAACATACTCTTCATTTTGTGTCCTCAAATCTCCCCACACATTAAGTACCCCCCCATCCCCACTCCAAATCCCCCCACATATAAAGTACCCCCAATCCCCACTACAAATCTCCCACACATAAAGTGCCCCCATCCCCACTCCAAATCTTCCCACACATAAAGTACCCCATCCCTACTCTAAATCTCCCACACATTAAATAACCACCTATCCCCACTCCAAATCCCCACACATTATGTTCCCCCACTCCAAATCCCCCCACACACAAAGTACCCCATCACCACTCCAAATCTCCCACACATTAAATAACCCACCATGCCCACTCTAAATTGCTCACACACATTAAAAAACTCCCATCCCCACTCCAAATCCCCCCCACATTGTGTACACCCCCACTGCAAATCCCCCCACATATTATGTACACCCCCACTCCAAATGCCCCCACACATTATGTACACCCCCACTGCAAATCCCCCCACACATTATGTACACCCCCAGTCCAAATCCCCCCACACATTATGTACACCCCCACTGCAAATCCCCCCACACATTATGTACACCCCCACTGCAAATCCCCCACACATTATGTACCCCCACTCCAAATCCCCACATCTCCCATCTCTCATCTTCAGTGGTTTCTTCAGCTCCACAGTGGAGCACATTTACCACCAGTGTTCGCTCTGGGCGCTGGCGGACCGCAGTATTAGGTGGCCCGACTGTCAGCTGCGCCCGGGGCACATGCCCCGGCTACCCCCCCCCCAGATACGCCTCTGCCTCTGGCATACCTGCGTCTCCAGATTCCATTCCTCCTGGACACCTCCCAGGCATCGACGGTTCCTCTTCCTTGAGACCCCAGTATTGGAGACCCAGTCCAGAATAACTTGAACACATTTTTACTTAACTCTTAGCATGTTACATCCACAGTTGGCACAACAGGTGTTTCATTTGTTTCCTTATCTGTCCCTGCTTTGCTGTCAACTGGTCCGTCCTAGACTGCTCCCCAGTTCCTTCTAGGCCTGATCTCGCCATAATGAGTGACACCTTCTTCAGCTCTGCTTCGCCTTAGTACTAAATTAATAACTACGTTTGGTGGCCCCGGTGAAGCATCTGGCCCGTCTGCACCAAACTCGTTGAAGTTCCAGCTCCCCTCAGTTCCTTGGTCCAGCCAACTTCTGCCCTAAAAGCATTGGCCCAGGCAGTAAGACGCCACATCTTTCTTCTCTGTTTAGGCCCACTGCGAGACTATGCAGCAACCGTGGGTAACGTGGGTTACTGTCCTTAAACAATGCGTGACTGCTGGTTGTCCGAGCCTAAGCCCTTGTGGACACTTGGGCTCGCTGGCACCTTCTGAGCTAACTTCCTCAGAACCTCTCACTACTACCGGCAGCCCCTCCTACACTTAACCCTATGTGAAACTACATAGCAGCTATACTTAACAAGGCCCACTAGTATGCCCCCACCTAGTGGCCCACAGCAGTACTACACTTACCCAGATATAGAAATTATATACTAAAGTGCCCTCCTCTATTGTCTCAAAAGGATGCACTTAACTTTCCCTAAGCTATACATATGTAAGGCACATCACATAATACAATGTTATACAGAGGAACACAAAACATATGTACACAATGGTAACACATCATGAATGTGGCAGTACCATAACTATTAGCAGTAATACGTAATATTATGTAGCAATACCACCAAATGTTTATAAATACACAATAACTATTTACATGATAAAACATTAAGTACACTTAAGGCGTGGGGCGAAACTCCTTCACACCCTTACACAATAACCCAATAATATGCTATTTATTATTTTATTACAGTATTTAGAAAAGAGCCATGCCTACAGATATTACTATTACATGAAAAAATTCACATTGAACTGGGCTTTTTACTTGATTTTCAAAATATTTGACGTATTCTATTATTTAAAGAAGCCCTCCCATACATGTTGTATTCCCATAACCTGTGTAAATGTGTATGTAATGTAATGAGTGTGTGAATATACTCATTGATCGCCATCTTCTCTGATATCCAGCACTGTTCAACTCTTCTGAGACACAATGTTAGCAATTCAGACTCTCCAGATCACACTGAGCTCTATGTGTGAACCGGAAGGCACTTTTACAATGTAAGGCTAAGAACTTAGCGTCACAACGAGGCTTACTGGATACCATATCAACACACTCGCGCTGTTCTATGCTAACATTTGCACAGGTTTAGGGAATAGAAACATTAATGGGAGGGCTTGTTTAAGATATTTTACAGCAGGGATGCATGTTCTAATTATCTTCTCACACACATAGTCATCCATATCTGTTGGCTGCTCACATGCATTTTTCATATCAAAAAGTAGTAAGGCACTGAGCTGGAGTAGGGAAAAGTAAGAACTCTTGGTGCAATGTGTGGCCATCTCTAGTATACTAATATATCAGCAAAACAAGGTATCTTCTGATCTCTCTGTGACACTCCAGCAGGGCAGGACAGGTTATTGGGGTAGTTCTAGCAAATGCCAAATGGGCCAGTCCAGCCATGGGCTGCATTGTCTGCTACACTGTTAACATTATTGGCACCCTCAGGACACTGATACTATTAACAGCTGTGGCAGAGCATGAACCTACCAGAGGTAGCCCTAGTACTGCTGAAGGCTGACATCATGCAGACTACATCAGGCAGCATGATAATGTCACTGCATTGCGCTGCCTGTGTCCACAGTGAGACAGAATGGAAGTAGAGGCTGGAGGGATGGAGACTCTGGACATGGTGAGCATAATGTTTTGTGGGTGTTTTGGGCAGAGGCTGTGGTGGACCATCAAACTACCTCGGAGATTGTGGGGAGACCATCATGCTGTATACGAGGCTGCAGGGGACCATCAAACTACATGGGAGGCTGTGTTGGACCATCATACTGCATGGGAGGCTGTGGGAGGGGCCATAATACTGCATGGGAGGCTGAAGGGGGACCATTATACTACACGGAAGTCTGCAGGAGTACTTTCATACTGCATAGGAGGCTGTGGGGAGACCATCATACTGGAAAGGAGGCTGTGGGAGGACCATGATATTGCCTGGGAGGATGTGGGGGATCATCAAACTGGATGGGAGGCTGCGAAGTGACCATCATACCACATGGGAGGCTGCAAGTGAACCATCATACTGCATGGAAAGCTGCAGGAAGGACCATCATACTGCATAGGAGGCTGTTTGGAGACCATCATACTGCATTGGAGGTTATGTGGGGTACAATCATACTTCATGGCAAGCAGTCAGGATGACAATCATTATAGTGTATGGATGGCTGTGGTGGACCATCACACTGTGTGGGGTGGCGGTGGTGGAATATCGCACTGTGCAATGTGGCTGTGGTGGAACATCACACTATGTTGGGTAGCTTTGGTGGATCATCACAGTGTGTGTGGGGGCTGTAATACGATACGATACGATACGATACGATACACTTTATTGATCCCGGGGGGAAATTACAGTATTACAGCAGCAATACAAACAGCAGTACATAAAATATTAGGACACAAATCTTGCACAGGTGTACCAACATTACATAATAAATAAAAGTGTGTAGTTCATGTATATATAAGATAGTGTTAATTGACATTAGTACACCAACCATCAGTCATTATTTTTCTGCCACCCTTAGGAAATTATTATACATCACCATAGCAGTAGGTACAAACGATTTCCTGAATTTCTCCTTCTTGCACCTTAGTAGGATTAGACGGCTGCTGAATGTGCTCTTCTGATTCAAGAACAGCTCGTATAGTGGGTGTGTGTTATTGTTCATTATTGCCCTACACTTCTTCTGAATTCTATCCTCCAATACCTCCTCAAAAGAGTCAAGATGGAGGCCAACAGCTGCGCTTGCCTTCTTGATAAGTTTGTTGAGTTTATTAGCGCCAGCTACTCGCACACTACTGCCCCAGCAAATGATAGCAAAAAAGATGGCGCTTGCTACAACGGACTGGTAGAACATCTCCAGCATTTTACTGCACACATTGAACGACCTGAGCTTCCGCAGAAAGTACAGTCTGCTCATTCCCTTCTTGTAAACCTTCTCTGTATGACACCTCCAATCGAGTTTACTGTCAAAGTGAACCCCCAAATATTTGTAGCTCTCAACAATCTCAACCTCCTGGCCAGCAATGGTGATTGGTATGTAATCCTCCTTTTTCCTTCTATAACTCACCACCATCTCCTTGGTTTTCTTTACATTTAGTTCTAGACAGTTAGTCTGACACCAATCCACAAAGTCAGAAACCACCCTTCTATATTCCTCCTCCCCCCGGCCCCCCACAATGCCCCCTACAATCACGGAGTCATCTGAGAATTTTTGGAGGTGACAAAAATCAGATTTATACTGAAAGTCAGCTGTATACAATGAGAAGAGGAAGGGTGACAGCACTGTACCCTGAGGGGCTCCCACACTGCTCCGTACACTGCCAGATACCACCTCCCCCATCCTTACAAACTGCGGCCTGTCTGTCAGGTAGTCACTTATCCAGTTCACCATCCCCTCATCTACCGCCATAGCAGTCAACTTATTACGTAGTAAGAGCGGCTGTAAGGTATTGAAAGCACTAGAGAAGTCAAAGAACATAGCGCGCACTGCAGTTCCATCATTGTCCAAGAACGAATGCATTGTATGTAGCAGAGACGCTACAGCATCATCCACCCCAATCTCTGCTGGTACGCAAACTGCAGGGGGTCTGTGTAGGCCCTCACCCTCGGGCACAAGTAGGCAAGTATTATTCTCTCCAAGGACTTCATAGCATGCGATGTTAAGGCCACTGGACGATAGTCTTGTAGGGAAGTTGGAAAAGTGGTCTTAGGAACCGGCACCAGGCAGGTGGTCTTCCACAGTTCTGGTACCCCTGTGATTGAAGGCTCCAGTTAAACAGGTGCTGGAAGACAGTACACAGTTGGTTGGCACATGCTCTGAGGACACGTGGGCTGAGGCCATCAGGCCCAGCTGCTTTGCCAATAACAAGTCTGCTAAACTGTCTTCTCACGTCGCTTTGGGAGACAGTTAAGGCAGGCAGCTTATCCCCCAATGTCAATGCTGCAGATCTTTTCCCAGATCCATCCCCATTTCTGATGACGCTGTGCTTGTGCTGGTGAATCTGTAATGGAACATCACACTGTGTTGGATGGCTGTGGTGGACAATCACACTCTGTGGAAAGGCTGAGATGGACAATCGCACTGTTTAGGGGCTGTGGGGCACCATCATACTGTTTGAAGGGCTGTGTGTGACCTTCATACTGTATTGGTCTGTGGTGGACATCATACTGTATGTAAGGGTCTCTGATGGACATCATGCTGAATATGGCAGCTGTGCTGACTATCATATTTTACTAGGGGCTATGGTGGACATCAAATTCTATTGGGTTGTGTGGTGGATATCATACTGTATGGGGACTGTGGTGACCATGAATTTACCATGAAACATGGTATGGCTCTGTGAGATATGGGAAAATGATATAATTTTGATTTCTGATGCAATTCCCCATCAAGATAAGTTTGGCCCAAAAATACTTGCATCAGACCACTCATCACCCTCCCTTGGCATGCATTCCCAAGGCCATAAAAAGCAATGCAATGCAATGTTCCTTTAATTAAACGCCAGGAAGAAGCTCTTTGAAGCTCTTAACACTAGGGTGTGAACTTTCCTGCAGCTAAAGGAAAACTGGATTCTTTTTCTGACTCAAGCACATGGAGACAGCATGGCACTATAAGTCACAGCAAGGCTCTGAGGTATTGAATCTGGAAAATAACATATAATGACAGAATGCAATATCTCTGAGACTAGCCGAGCACATAATCGGAATCAGCATTCCTTCCCCCATACGCCCGTGTCTGGCAGCCACCTGTAGCACTCTGCATTATTGAGTTATAAAGCATAGCTATCAGAAATTACGGTAGTCATATTTAGTCTCCATGCGCAGATAAAATCCAGCGGAACCCAGTGGCGGCACCGCCAACCCATTCAGAGCTTCCGGCAGAAAGTTATGGGCCATCCACTGTTCTGGACAGAAAATTATATTCTCAAGTAAGGGAGGAGAGAGGCTACACAAGCCCAGGGGAGGGAGCAGAGTGTGGGAGGGAGCAGCCTAGGAGATATAAGGCAGCCCCTCATTTTGGACTTTTTCTACTGGCAGGAGGATCCGTTACCTGACACAGCCAGGAAAAGCCTGTAACTAAGATTTGAACCTGTGATCCTTCATCACCTCCTTGTGGTCACATGCTACATAACACGGTAATTGCAACCTATCTATACCCTACCCTTGTACTACACTCTTGACTGCATACTTGTATATTGTTCTGTATATATATTTATATATCTGTATATTTCTAGTGAACCTTTTTGGCGATTAAATATAAAATTAGTCTTGGGCTGCTCTTTAATGTCAATACACGAATCCCCACATCCGGACGTGCCATTGTATATTATATGCTACCCAGGTTAGTTTCTGAACTGATATAAACCTGTTTTTGGACGGGGATTATTTCGAACGAGGAACTGGTGGCAGCATACTGTACTGGTTAGTGAGAAACTCTGACAGTGACGGCCGAGAGGTTTATATATATATCCCCAGCCTGGACTGGTGATATATATCCCCCCTTCCCTGGGAGCGCCTCAATAACTCATACCTATAAGGGAAGCCTTTCTGGCGACTATTTCCCCTCGATGCAGTTCCTTGACTGACCTGGGGCAAGTGGTGGCGCCAGAGAGCCGATCCCTGCTGGGTCCTTCTCTCCCCATCCCCGAGGTGAGTGAAGTCGACACCCCCTTCCTTTGTGAGAATCCTCACAGGTTGGGAGGTTTTAGTTATGCCACAGCTGTCGGGAGTTTTTTGGCCCTGAAAACAACATCCTCACTGTTTTGCACAGTGACTTGACATGGTATACTGTTTTTTAGAATCAGGGGCCAAAAGTTTTGTAAGGGAATGTATAAAAATAATAAAGCTGGGCCTCTTATTCACCTAACACCATAGTATTGGATTTTTATTTATCTGTTTATGGTTTTAAAGTAAGTCATCTATAGCTATGATGGTGTAGAGGCCAACCAGCTCACTCTACCAATATGTCCTGGAACATATAACGTTGAGTACCTTTATACTGAAGGCGTCCAGATTAGAGCCATTTATATGCTTGAGTTACATTTACATTTTTGATGCATCTCATTTTACACAATGTAATGCCTTGTCGTTGTTCATCTTACCCCTGTATTTATATCTCATTCTTCTCAGGGTTAATTATATCCTGACAGTTTATACTTTGTGCTAAGTGCTTGTTTGGGAGGAATGAGTGTTCAGTATATTAATTGTAATATTAGCTATTTTTGCATCCAGATTCTTGATTGTGAACAGGAGGTTAATTTTCCTCAGAACAATCACAATTATCTTTTATTAGAGGTTTGGGTCATGTTTATATACTTTTATTGTTTCACCTGCTTGGATCATCCTTATCATGGGGATTCTTACACCACTTGATATTTTTAAATGATTTTAAGCTTGTTAATGGCATTGGATGCTTCAATAAAAATGTGACCAAATTAATTTTGTACTTGTACAGATTCTCCTCAGGCCTCTTTCAGCCGTCCATTTAAAAATGTATGCTTGAGAAGGTCCATTTTGACTGTCCGTATGGTTTTCTTTTGGCTGTGTGTACCATCCGTGTGTACTTATGCACCATCCATGTGACATCCAGGTGTACGTGTGTACCATCCATGTGCCATCTGTGTGGCACATACCGGAATAGAATGCAGAATAAAAATTACAGATTTTTAGGTGTTGAAGACGTACAAAGACATAGATAGATACATACATAGAAATGAAAATTGGAACGGCACACTACTATAATTGTGGGTGCCTTCTCAGCAGTTCATCCAATACTTGCTCAAGTCCATAACAAGAGAAAAGGAAGGCAGCACTCCAAAAATTTCAGGTGAATAGATGAATTTATTCAGACTAACATGGTGTGGCCACACCATGTTGGTCTGAATAAATCCATCTATTCACCTGAAATTTTTGCAGTGCTTCCTTCCTTTTCTCTTGTTGTTAGATACATACATAGATATCCATGAGATATATAATTAATGCCTTGCGTGTGTAACTTACTGTACATGTATTAACCTAATGATTAAATAAATAAATGGAAAAAATTTACATGCAGTTCACACCATTTTTAGTAACCAGAAAGAGTAAACCAGACAGCTGTGAGCTGATATCAGTCTGGGAAGGTCCATGGTTATTTGGCCCTTCCCAGCCTAAAAATACCAGCCCGCAGCCGCCCCAGAAGTGGAACATCACATGAGATGCTACTATTCTGGCGCTTTGACTTCGCTCTTCCTGATTGCCCTGGTGCGGTGGCAATCAGGGTAATGGGGCCTGGGGTTGATGTCAGCTGTGAATTGTCCAATCACATAACAGACATCAAGCCCTAATGTTAGTAATTGAGAGGTGTCTATCAGACACTCCCATTACTATCCCAGTAATAAAAAAACACACACAAAAAATGCTTTATTCAAATAAAGGGGGATACTATTTGTAGATACAATGATGACTTTGACTATCTGCTGTGAAATGGATTTTTAAAGATTCCATTTGTGTATAACAGATCAGTTAGAGTTTCTCTTTTTTATAGTAAAAATAGCACTGCGATAGCCTCAGAATGTAATGGTAATCAGATAGGAATCACAGCAGTACAAACAGAGCCTTATACAGTGGCATATAAAAGTTAGGGCACCCCTTGTCAAAAAATTACTGTTATTGTGAACAATTAAGAAAATTGAAGAGGAAATGATCTCTAAAAGGTCTAAAGTTAAAGATGACACATTTCCTTTGTATTTTAGGAAAATATGTATTTTTTTTATCTTTTACATTTTAAAAATTACAAAAAGGAAAATTGGCTGATGCAAAAGTTTAGTACCTAAAAGAACCCCCTTTTGCAAGTACAACAGCTTATAAATATTTTTTGTAGCAAACCAAGAGTCTTTCTTGTTTGAGGGATTTTCAATCATTCTTACTTGGAAAATTCTACCAGTTCTGTGAGATTCCTGGGTCATCTTGCATGCACTGCTATTTTGAGGTCTAGTCACAGATTTTCAATGATGTTCAGATCAGAGGATTACGAGGGCCATTGCAAAACCTTCTGCTTGCGCCTTTTGAGATTTTCTATTGTGGATTTTGACATGTGTTTAGGATCATTATTTGATAAGCGAACACTAAAATGCTTGGGTGCTCGTTATTCGTAACAAGCTGTCCGCAATGCTCGAGGTCTCGTCTCAAGGCGGACCTTTCCACGAGGCCTGGGGGGCATTAAAAGATGGAAAAAAATGCCAAATATAATGGGAAAAGCATGGGGTTGATGACTGGACACATCTCTGACAACCAGGTCACTTCGGGTAATAATGTTGCTAAAGTATCACGCCACTTTTACAGACTGACAATAAAACATCCAAAACTGAAGATAAAATGAATTTTACACAAAAAAATGTTAGAAAACATTATTTTTTGAATAATGACTTGTATATAATGCAAAAAAAATGGAGAGAAAAACCTCCACCTTTTAGGCTAAGCATTCACTATATCTGTTAGGAATATCTGCCGTGAATGCAATCGTCCAGTTTCCAGACTTCCTTGCTGGTCTGTCTGTGCTGGGGGCGGAGCTATCGTGCACTTGGATGGTGCAACTAAACATGGTGGTTTCTTCTGTGTGAAAGTTGTGAGTGATGTGAAAATGTGGGATGCCATGCTTCCCAATTGTTTTGTGGCCCGGGAGACATGGGATGCTGTGTCTCCTGGTTGCCAGGCAACTCAGGAAGCTGCCTTGTGTGGTGTAAACCAATGGTGGGAAAGGTGTGTGTCTTGCTCTTCAGGTGAGCAGGGAGTGGCTCCCTGGACATGACTAGTGGGAATGCATCACCTGATCTTTAGCATTGGCCTGACTATTTCAAACCTGCTCCTTTCCAGCGAACAGTGCTGGACTGGTGGGGAGAGTTCTTCCTGGTGAAGTTCAGGTTGCTTCTCAGCAGTTGCTTACTGTCTTTTCCAGTTCCTTAGCTTTTGTTTCAAGGTTCACTTTTGCTTTTAGTTTCGGTTTAATGCTTCTAGATTAGGACTTCCTGACTCTAACATCGTCAGCATCACCAGACGCTAGATACCCTGTGGCAGCAATCTAGGAAGGGTTCTGTAAAGAACCCTTCCTTATTGGGAGTGCATGAAGAATATCTCAACACTTTGGATTTGCCTAGCAATGGTGGAGTGCGCTAAGTGTATCTGTGCCTGCACAGTTGCTGAGCCGATACAAGTCGTTACCGAGTAGATTAACTTGTGCGCTTAAAACCATCTTTAATAAAGCATGCACACACATACATTAATTCTTATCTATCTAATAGGACGAAGACATCCGTCCAGACCTGCATCCCACCACAAGAACCACTTTGTAGTAATCCCTGGAGAATGAAATCATCCTCAGTGACAAAGTAAGGGGCTACACACCCTCTGTGGTCTCAGGGTATTCACTCTTATAAAAGTGCTGCTCAAACTGTTCAAGTGCAGCTGTGGGTCCCTATTTCCAGAGATAATATCCTCCATCCAACTCTCAAAAAGCTGAAAGGATCTTCAGTGGAGATGGGTAGTCGAGCTGGGCTTTCGGTTGTTTGCCTCTGTAGGTATGGTGACATCCATCCTATGGTTAAGAATTTTTATAGGACCATCATAGGCAATAGCGTGGCTAGAGAGAAGGTGGGCAACTGTACCCCAGAGCAAAGCCATGCAGCAATTTCCCTCCCCAAGGTTTGTGTTCCTTTTTTTGCTGGTGTATTCCTGTTCCCATGCACCTCTTCCCACCTGAAAAAAATGGTTTACGGTTCATGTTTTTGCTTTGTCCTCCTCATCCTCCATCCTGAATATATATTGCAGTAAGGCTTGGTGCACATTTATCCTGAATTAATTTCTGCGCTGAGCTCTTACACCGGAGTTTCTGTGTATCTCTCTGAACTATGTTATTTATTCAGAACCTCCGGTGGAAGATTCCCTTTCATGAGGCAGATGGAGGCACTGTGGACGCCATCTGACCTGGGATTCAGCGGTGTCTGTCTTTTTAGATATAGTATAGATATATATACATGTCAGTGAAACACATATATATATATATTACATAGATACATAGAAGAAAGGCCGGCAATTCAGCAGCCGTGTAGTGTAAAATCACTGCAAGAGCAAACAGGATAGAAGAGATGGATTACATACAGTAAATACAAAGAGAATAGGTTGATATATAGATGTCTGTTACAAATACAATTAGTGCAGTGTGTGTATGCAGCTTACTGTACATGTATTTAATTATTAAAAGATTATTTTTTGGGAAAAAATGGTGTGGGCTCCCGTGCAATTTTCATAACCAGCATAGGGAAAGCCAACTGCTGGGGGCAGATATTTCTAGCCTGAGAAGGGGGTAATACCCATGGAGCTTCCCAGGCTATTTATATCAGCTCACAACTGTATACTTAGCCTTTACTGGCTATTAAAATTGAGGACCCTAAAAAAAATGGCGTGGGGTCCCCTTATAGTGAATAACCAGCAAAGGCTATGCAAACAGCTATGGGCTGATATTAATAGCCTAGGATGGGGCTATGGATACTGGCCCCTCCAGGCTAAAAACATCAGCTCTCAGCTGCCCCAGAAAAGGCGCATCTCTAAGATGCGCCAATTCTGACACTTAGCCTCGCTCTGTGTGATATTTCAGTTTTTCTTTTTTAATAAATTTGCAAAAATTTCTACATTTCTGTTTTTTTCAGTCAAGATGGGGAGCAGAGTGTACATTAATGATAAAAAATGAGCTTTTTTGAATTTACCAAATGGCTGCAATGAAACAAAGAGTGAAAAATTTAAAGGGGTCTGAATACTTTCCATACCCACTGTATCTATCTATTTATCTATCTATGTAAAAGCTCATGTTAAAATTGCATTGCAGTCGGATAGCAATCACACTGCATTCGGATGTAAATTGAATGCTAGGTGTGAAAAATCGGATTGTACTGGCATAAAAAATGCATGACACTTGCTTTACACTCGTCCGACTCTCCTGCATCAAAATCGGACAGATTTTAAAATCGCTAGTGTGACTCCAGCCTTAGATGGAAACCCCAAAATAAGTGCTCAGCGTACAGCAACTAGAGCAGCGGATAAATGTGATCCTAAATGTTATGTAAAATGTTCCCAATAAAAGTTTTAACTAAATCCACATAAAAAGCAAGTCCCCACTCAGGTCTGTCATCTGTTAAAAGAAATATAGGGGGCTTCCACATTACTGGTAGTGTGTAGCCCTGGTGTTAGGCACACGCAGTACCCTGGAGAGTGTGTGGAGAGACAGCAGTTTAATGCTCAATACCCATTCACTCAACATACACTAGACACACCCTTAGGGTAGTGTAGTTACTTGTTAGGGAGTGGTCAGGGTGTATATTGGTTGAGTGATTAGAGTAGTCAGTTTCCTGTCTTCGGACGGAGCAGACGTGTGGAGTCTAGCTGGAGGGAGGAAGCAGTCCAGCCTGGTTCTGCAGCAGTTCACATGCCAAGGGCAAAACAGGGTCAGAGAGTGTACCTACTAATACATTGAAATAAAAGAGAAAGTTGTTGAATTATTATGTCCTGTTCAAGGACATGTGCAAGTGTAGTGCTCTGCAGTTACTGAATGTATTTAATTAATTAAAAAGATATTTGGGAGTATAAATGGTGTTTGGCATGTGATTTTCATTACCAGCAGAAAAGGGAAAGCCACTGTGGGAGATATTTGGAAAGTGGGAATTGAAGGAAGCTGCACATTTCTACGTCAGGGGACCAAGGATCACTATTACTTAAGCTTTACTGGTATTAAAAATTTAGGACCTAAAAAAAATAGGCGTGGGGTCCCCTATAGCAGATAACAGCACAAAGGCTACTAGCAAAAACTGATGGGCTGTACAGTAATTAGCTAGATGGGGACTACGGTCAGCTGGTCCTACCAGGTGAAAATAAACCACTCTAACTTTCAGGCTGCCCCAAAATACACTCCCCTAGGGATCGCCCAATTCTGAACATCTCATAAGTCCTCGCTCAGTGTGATATTCTGTGTTATTTTTCTGCAAAACTTCAAAACTTCTACATTCTGTTTGTGTCAGCCCCATGTGGGGAGACAGAGCTGTACATTAATGATTACAGAAAGGCTTGTTATAATTTACCAAAATCTCAATGGCACGAACTGTATGATAAATCTATTTAATATTCCCCTGAATACTTCCAACCAGGCCACACCACCTACTGTATCAATCATGATTATCTCGCTCTGTAAATGCTCTGTAAAATTGCTTGCAGGTCGATAATTTGCGTCACACTGGCATGTCGAATCGCAAATTGAACCTGTGCTAGGAGTGTTGAAAATGGATTGGTACTGGCGTGACAAAAGCAGACACTTATTTTATATATTTCCCGCTCTCTACTGCATCAACAATCGACTGATTAAAACGCTGTGTGGACTCGAGCTCTTGGATGGAAACCCAAACTTAAGTTGGTCGCGTCTGCAACTAGAGACGGTATATATGTGAATCTAAATTTTGTAAATTTCCATAATAAATGTTTTTTAACTAAAATCCCACTCAATGGCAAGTCATGATTTTCTGTATCTGTTAAACAAAATTATTTAGGGGTGCTGTCCTTTACTGGGAATGTGTAGCCCTGGTGTTAGGCACACGCAGTACCCTGGAGAGTGTGTGGAGAGACAGCAGTTTAATGCTCAATACCCATTCACTCAACATACACTAGACACACCCTTAGGGTAGTGTAGTTACTTGTTAGGGAGTGGTCAGGGTGTATATTGGTTGAGTGATTAGAGTAGTCAGTTTCCTGTCTTCGGACGGAGCAGACGTGTGGAGTCTAGCTGGAGGGAGGAAGCAGTCCAGCCTGGTTCTGCAGCAGTTCAGCAAGTGGAGGCCAGTACGGGCGAGATATAGATCACCTCAGCCTGGTCAGAGCTGTACCTCACTTGAATACATTGAAAAAGAAAGAAGAAGCTTAGTGCAGAATTACTTCAGTCACCTGTCTCAAGGACAGTGAAAGGTTCAGAGACGTGCTCCTGCCTAGTGGATAACTGAGAATCTGTTAACTAACTCTAAAGGAAGAGAAGAAGGGAGTGATTACATGACTTTTTGCAAGTGTGAGTGTTTATGCTACCAGCGAGGACAAGGCGAAAGGCACAGTGGAAAGATTATTGGAAAAGTGCTTTTGGATTGAAGAAGTCCTGCACATTGCTACCGGTCACTGGGGACCGAAGGATCACTATTAGCTTCAAGCATAGTGGTAAGAAAACCAGGGATTTACCGGACCTTAGGTCGCGGCAAACAGCCCCAAATAGTCAGTACGTAACTGGGGTCAGGGGGAGTGAAGACTTTGAGCCTGATCAGCAAGATAGGAATTCAGCTCTCTCACAGGAAGGCTCCTACCACAAAACTGACTGGGCAGTACAGCTATGGATTAGCTGGAGTTATTGAGGGAACTACGCTTCAGGCTGGTTGTACTCATCGTGTTGAAAGTAAAGGAGGCCCCTAACTTGTCCAGCTGCTGTCTCAAAATACACTCTCCTTGGATCAGCCTCCCTGGGACCTGCCTGAACATCTTACAAGTAAAGGTATGGAAAGACGCTGACAGTGTGAGACTGTGTTATTTATCTGCACCCGACTTCACTAACTTCATAGACTTTGAGGGACCAGTCCCACCTGTAGGGGACCCGACATCTAGCTGCCTTACCATCCCCTCAGAGATCTACAGCAGCGCTGGTACAAATTACCAGAAAACTACAGGTGGCGTCACGAACTGTATATAAATCTATCCCCTGTAAATATTCCCCTAATATACGCCAGACCGCCAGGGCCACAGACCGAGCCACCGCTACCTGTGACAAATCCCATAGACTTCCATGGGCTCGGCTCTGAGTACCCCATTGCCCTGGTAACCCACAATTGTGGTGGCGGGTCGATACAATTTGGCGTCACGAACAGGATGCGAAACTCGCAAAATTGCGAGCCCTGTGTGCCTATGGAGTTGTTTTTGAGAAAGTGGACTTTGAGGTTGAGGACTGTGCCAGCCCAGAACTTATTTGTATATAGTTGCGCTTCGGTGCTTTATCTTGGTTTTACATAAAACCAGCACAACTACCTCTGAATGCAAAACCCGTGTGGTGTGGCACTGAGTGAGGTCTGCATTCGGATGTCCTGCAGCCCACCCAGGACCCACGTTGAAGGTTTGGTGCGCGTCCTTCACAAGAATACTGTATATTTATTGAATGTTATTTAATATTTGTATTTTTCTATAGATAATGTTTTGTTTGCAACGTTCAAGACATCCTCACCTCCCGGATGGGACGAATTAATGTTTATTGTTGATGTTTTCATGCATAAACAAAACTGTCTCTTTGTATTTTACAGCCCGGGAGTGCTGTCTTTTACCATGGGGAATGTGTAGCCCTGGTGTTAGGCACACGCAGTACCCTGGAGAGTGTGTGGAGAGACAGCAGTTTAATGCTCAATACCCATTCACTCAACATACACTAGACACACCCTTAGGGTAGTGTAGTTACTTGTTAGGGAGTGGTCAGGGTGTATATTGGTTGAGTGATTAGAGTAGTCAGTTTCCTGTCTTCGGACGGAGCAGACGTGTGGAGTCTAGCTGGAGGGAGGAAGCAGTCCAGCCTGGTTCTGCAGCAGTTCAGCAAGTGGAGGCCAGTACGGGCGAGATATAGATCACCTCAGCCTGGTCAGAGCTGTACCTCACTTGAATACATTGAAAAAGAAAGAAGAAGCTTAGTGCAGAATTACTTCAGTCACCTGTCTCAAGGACAGTGAAAGGTTCAGAGACGTGCTCCTGCCTAGTGGATAACTGAGAATCTGTTAACTAACTCTAAAGGAAGAGAAGAAGGGAGTGATTACATGACTTTTTGCAAGTGTGAGTGTTTATGCTACCAGCGAGGACAAGGCGAAAGGCACAGTGGAAAGATTATTGGAAAAGTGCTTTTGGATTGAAGAAGTCCTGCACATTGCTACCGGTCACTGGGGACCGAAGGATCACTATTAGCTTCAAGCATAGTGGTAAGAAAACCAGGGATTTACCGGACCTTAGGTCGCGGCAAACAGCCCCAAATAGTCAGTACGTAACTGGGGTCAGGGGGAGTGAAGACTTTGAGCCTGATCAGCAAGATAGGAATTCAGCTCTCTCACAGGAAGGCTCCTACCACAAAACTGACTGGGCAGTACAGCTATGGATTAGCTGGAGTTATTGAGGGAACTACGCTTCAGGCTGGTTGTACTCATCGTGTTGAAAGTAAAGGAGGCCCCTAACTTGTCCAGCTGCTGTCTCAAAATACACTCTCCTTGGATCAGCCTCCCTGGGACCTGCCTGAACATCTTACAAGTAAAGGTATGGAAAGACGCTGACCGTGTGAGACTGTGTTATTTATCTGCACCCGACTTCACTAACTTCATAGACTTTGAGGGACCAGTCCCACCTGTAGGGGACCCGACATCTAGCTGCCTTACCATCCCCTCAGAGATCTACAGCAGCGCTGGTACAAATTACCAGAAAACTACAGGTGGCGTCACGAACTGTATATAAATCTATCCCCTGTAAATATTCCCTAATATACGCCAGACCGCCAGGGCCACAGACCGAGCCACCGCTACCTGTGACAAATCCCATAGACTTCCATGGGCTCGGCTCTGAGTACCCCATTGCCCTGGTAACCCACAATTGTGGTGGCGGGTCGATACAGTAGCACAAAGGTTCTGAAATAGCAAAATGGCTCCTTGTCCCTCAAAAGAAATTCAGCAAATCCTGTGCTTCCAAATCCAAATGCTACCTCCGCTCTGAGCCCCAAGTGTGTCTAAATCACATTTAGCGCCCACATGTTTGGCATTTCTGTAGTGATGAGAGCCCGCCTAATTTTACGAGTGTGTGTCTCCAGAAGCATGAGCTGAGCATGATGGTCACTGCAGCATACTGGTCACTACAATGGCAGTTTGCAATTTTCACTCAGCAACATTCACTGCTGCTTGTGTCTGGAAAGCACCCATGGAGTCAAAATGGTCACTACACCTTAAATAAATTCCCAATAGGGTATAATTTCCAAAATGGGGTCACTTGAGGGGGAATTCTGCTTTTCTAGCATTTAGGGGCTCTGTATAGGAGTCGGAAGACTATTCTAGGAAAATCTGCGCTCCAGAAGGCAAATAGCGCTCCGTCCCTCCAGAGTCTCTCCGTATGGCTAAGCAGTACTGTACAGCCACATATGGAATTTCTACATTTATACATTCAGCAGAAATTGTGAGACAAATTACAGTGCCATTTTTACCCATTTTCTAGTATGAAAATATAAAATTGGGGCCAACACACAATTTTGTTTGTAAAAAAGTAAATTATTTTTTCTTCACTGCACAATGGTATAAAATTCTGTGACACACTTGTGGTGTCAATATAGTCACTGCACTCCTAGAATAATTCATTGAGAGGTTTAGTTTGTAAAATAGGGTCATTTATGGGGGGGTTCTGCTGTCCTGGCACCTCAAGATCTTTGCCAATGTGACAAGGCACCCTCAAACCAGTGCAACAAAATCTGCACTGTGATATGGTGTGCCTTCCCTTCTGAGCTGAGCACTGTGCCTGAAAAGTAGTTTTTGACCACATATAGGGTATCGTGAACTCAGGAGAAAATGCACAACAAATTTTGGGGTCCATTTTCTCCTGTAACCCTTGTGGAAACACAAAATGCTGGGCTAAAAAACATTTTTGTGGGAAAAATATGATTTTTTTTATTTTCACTACTCAACGTTATAAACTTCTGTAACTTCTGTAACTTAACATTAAATATGTACTTGGCAAGGCTTTGTGAACAGCAGCTGGTAGCTCTTTACATGCCCGTAGTATTCCTCTCAGCCTCCGCACATAAGTGATGAGTGGCCATGGATATATGATATCTGTGAGGAAATAACCAAGATGGTGAGCGGCGATGTCACCATAATCAGCGTAAGGCCTCATACTCACTGGCTGGAAAAAAATCGGTCCGTTTTCTGCAGGAAAAAAACGGTACATTTGTTGTAAAAAGGCATGCGATTTTGATGCGATTTTAAATCACACCATGCGTTTTCTGTCAGTTTTCCATCAGTTTTCCATCTGTATGCAATGCGATTTTAACATGAAGTTTTACATAGAGCAGTTATCTCTATGTAAAAAGTCATGTAAAAATCACATTGTAACAAAAAAATTTACACAAAAAGCAAATAATTATATATATAATATATATATATATACATCTAATATATATATAATATATATATAGGTCATACACTTCTACATAGTATAATAGCCGCTAATTCATCCCTGGCATTACTGTAAAATCACACTGACAGCTTTAATAAAGAATAGAAACAATACATATACACACATAGAATACATATATATATATATATATATATATATATAATTGTGACATATATATATACATATATTTATAGTTCCTAGACTTCTACATACTGTAATAGCCGTTAATTCAATTGCCGGCTTTTGTGAAATCACAGAAGCCGACATGAAATGATACATTGTTTCCACACAGTTAACCATGTCATTTCCTGTATTTTGATATATGGTTTGAACTTACAATTACATGAGTGTATTTGTGCAAAATTTCAGACATGTAGGGGTTAATTAAAGGTGTAAATTCGCTTAAAAAAAATGCGTGGGCTCGCGCTGTATTTTCTCCACCAGACAGACAAAGCCAGCGAGTGGGGGCAGATAATAATAGCCTAGGGAGGGTACATTTTTTTTGTGCCCCCCCTGGCTACTAACATCTGCCCCCAGACACCCCAGAAAGGGCAAATCTATAATTAGATTCGCCCTTTCTGGCACTTTGCCCGTCTATTCCCATTGCCCTGTAGCGGTGGCGAATGGGTTAATAAGGCGTTAATGTCACCTTAGTATTGAAAGGTGACCTTAAGGCAGGTTAATAATTGAGAGCTGTCAATTAGACAACTATCAATTATTAATCCTATTGTATGATACAAAAATCAAACACACACAGTTTAATAAAAAATAAGTTTAATGAAATAATCACACAGTTTTTGACCATATTTTATTTTCCTGCTAAAAACATTTCCTGTAATAAAAATAAAATAAAAAAGCAAAATTATTCTTACCAATCCGATGTACAGTCAGGTCCCACGGTGTAATCCATCAGAAAGGGTTAACAGGTTAGAGCTCGCAGAGAGCTATAATGCTGTCTCTGAGCTATAACCTCCTGAATGAATAATTTACTCTCCCAGTGAAAGGAGAGGAATAGATTCATGAATGGAGCTTAATTGATTTATTGCCACTTTCACTTCAGTGACCTGACCTAAGGTGAAAGTGGATACAATCAATTAAGCTTCATTCATGAATCACATCCTCTCCTGTCGGCAGGAGATAAGCTCATTCATTCAGGAGCTATCAGATGAGCACGCAGGATTACTTGCGCTGCTTATCTGATTGCTAGTTAACCCTTTGTGAAGGATTACATCGTGGGACGTGACAGATCGCCAGATAGGTAAGAATAATGTTGTTTTATTATTTTATATTTATTTTAGAAGAACAAGGGCTTCGCACGGATTAAGAGTGAAATAAAAGATGGTCAAAAATATGTGTTTTGATTTCATTAAAATTATTTATTCTTAAAGTGTGTTTGTGTTTTTTTATTTACTTCAATAGGATTAATAATTGATAGTTGTCTAATTGACAGCTCTCAATTATTAACCTGCCTTAAGGTCACCTTTCAATACTAAGGTGACATTAACGCCTTATTAACCCATTCGCCACCGCTACAGGGCAATGGGAATAGACGGGCAAAGTGCCAGAAAGGGCGAATCTAATTATGTATACTGGGGGCAGATGTTAGTAGCCAGGGGGGGCACAAAAAAAATGTACCCTCCCTAGGCTATTATTATCTGCCCCCACTCGCTTGCTTTGTCTGTCTGGTGGAGAAAATACAGCAGGAGCCCACGCATTTTTTTTCAACGAATTTACACCTTTAATTAACCCCTACATGTCTGAAATTTTGTACAAATACACTCATGTAATTGTAAGTTCAAACCATATATCAAAATACAGGAATTGACATGGTTAACTGTGTGGAAACAATGTATCATTTCATGTCGGCTTCTGTGATTTCAGAAAAGCCGGCAATTGAATTAGCGGCTATTACAGTATGTAGAAGTGTAAGAACTATAAATATATATATATGTATGTGTTACAATGACATGTATATATATGTATTCTATTTGTATGTATCTAGTGTTTTGTGAGCTGTCAGTGTGATTTTACAGTAGCCGGGGATGAATTACCGGCTTTTCAAAGGAGACTGGTGCATATAAATCGGACAGCACGTGCATGGTGCGAGTGCTGTTCGTTTTTTAATCGCACCCATTGACTTGCATTGGCGATTTTCATCCCAAAATCGCATCAAATCGCAGCAAGCTGCGATTTTTTTCTCACACCAATATCTGATGAGAAAAAAATCGCTAATGAGAACTCACCCATTGACTAACATTGGTCAGATTTGCATCCGATTTTTTATCGTCTGATTTTCATCCGTTTTCGGCACCAGTGAGTATGAGGCCTAAGACCGGGATCACACTCGCCAACACTTGGACCGGAGCATGCGGCTGCATGTATTTCTATGCAGGTGCACGCTCCGGTCTGAGTGCAGGCGGCAGTACCGGATGTTGATGCGAGAGACTCGCACGAGAATCATGTGAGATTCTCGCAAGTGTGATCCCGGCCTAACTTCCCATTTCTGTGTCTACTCAAACACTCCCTGCTCAAAATTAAAGAGGAAGGTTTGCATATTGAGTAGGTGGAGATTTAGGAAGAACATGCACAGGGTGCTATATGCTAGTCAATCCCCTATCCAGGATGCTGGCGCAGATGTGTGAAGCCCAGCAACTGTCGTTGAGCTTTCAAAAACACCATCAGCAACCACATTATTTTATATGTGATTTCTATACAATTGCACGTCGAACTTTTTCAGCACCATGCACTTCACAATATGTATGCCTGTTTTATTGTCTGTTTTGTTTATGTCCTTCTTTCTTTTGGATTAACTTGATAATGATCTTTTTTGTACAATTTTTTATTTATATATTTTTGGAGCATATTCACATGTACATTTTTTGCGCACATAGGTCCTTATAAAAGAAATTCCCCTTCCTTTTTTTCTTCTCAAATCTTGGTAGACTCATTGGGCCACTGGCATATTAATTATATAGACTTACCAGCCTAATTTAACAATTTTACTGCCATTTCGCACAGTCTTAGCACTTTTACAGGTCCCGTAGAAGCGCTAAGCCAGCGCGAAACAGCCGTAGTCCGTCAGGTTCTCTCATCTACATAGCTCCCCTGCTACCTGCACTCCGCACTTTAATATGGTTTGATGTCACGTTTTACCATGGAATAAAATTGCACATCAAGAAGGATCTGGGTGAGTGCTCCAATTCTTTCAATTTCTTATAATTATTTTGACTATTTTTACACTGCTCAAAAAAATAAAGGGAACACTTCACCCCTTCCTTACCAATGACGGGATAGCACGTCATCGGTAAGGATCCCCTGCTTTGAGGTGGTCTCCGGTGGTGAGCCCACCTCAAAGCCGCGACATGTCAGCTGTTATAAACAGCTGACATGTGCCCGCAATAGGCGCGTGCGGAATCGCCATCCACCCGCGCCTATGAGCTAGTTAAAACCCGCTGTCAAAACTGACAGCGGGCATTTAACTAGAGCTTCCTGCCGCCGAGCTGGAAGTGAGCGCATCGCCGACTCCCGTCATGTGATCGGGGGTTGGCGACGCGTTGCCTTGACAACCAAAGGTCTCATAGATACCTCTATGGTTGTTGCCGGCACATTGCTGTGAGCGCCGCCCGGTGGGCGGCGCTCATAGCAATGCAGTATATCTGCTACATATGGGCAATCTCCTCATTGCCGATATGTAGGAGAGCGGATCGAGTTGTGCATGCTTCTAGCCTCCCATGGAGGCTATTGAAGCATGCCAAAAGTAAAAAAAAAAGAGTTTAAAAATTTAAAAAAACAAACAAACCTAAAAGTTCAAATCACCCCCCTTTCGCCCCAATCAAAATAAAACAATAAAAGAAAAATCAAACATACACATATTAGGTATCACCGTGTTCAGAATCGCCCGATCTATGAATAAAAAAAAAGGTTTAACCTGATCGCTACACGGCGTAGCGAGAAAAAAATTCAAAACGCCAGTATTACGTTTTTTTGGTCGCCGGGACATTGCACAAACTTGGTATCATTTAAAATGTCAGCTCGTGTGCAAAAAATAAGCCCTCACCCGACCCCAGATCAGAAAAAATGGAGACGCTACGGTTCTCGGAAAATAGCGCAATTTTTTTTTTTAAGCAAATTTTGGAATTTTTTTTCACCACTTAGACAAAAGAGAACCTAGACATGTTTGGTGTCTATGAACTTGCAATGATCTGGAGAATCATTATGGCAGGTCAGTTTTTGCATTTAGTGAACCTAGCAAAAAAGCCAAGCAAAAAACAAGTGTGAGATTGCACTTTTTTGCAATTTCACCACACTTGGATTTTTTTTTCCGTTTTCGAGTACATGACATGGTAAAAGCAATGGTGTCGTTCAAAAGTACAACTCGTCCCGCAAAAAATAAGCCCTCACATAGCCATATTGACGGAAAAAAAAAGTTATGGCTCTAGAAAGAAAGGGAGCAAAAAACGAAAACGAAAAATCGAAAAAACCTCCGGGAGTGAAGGGGTTAAACAACAGAATATAACTCCAAGTAAATCAAACTTCTGTGAAATCAAACTGTCCACTTAGGAAGCAACACTGATTGATAATCAATTTCACATGCTGTTGTGCAAATGGAATAGACAACAGATGGAAATTATTGGCAATTATCAAGACACACTCAATAAAGGAGTGGTTCTTCAGGTGGGGACCACAGACCACATCTCAGTACCAATGCTTTCTGGCTGATGTTTTGGTCACTTTTGAATGTTGGTTGTGCTTTCAAACTCATGGTAGCATGAGACGGACTTTACAACCCACACAAGTGACTCAGGTAGTGCAGCTCATCCAGGATGGCACATCAATGTGAGCTGTGGCAAGAAGGTTTTCTGTGTCTGTCAGCGTAGTGTCCAAAGGCTGGAGGCACTGCCAGGAGACAGGCAGGTACACCAAGAGACATGGAGGGGGACATAGGATTGCAATAACCCAGCAGCAGGACCGCTTCCTCAGCCTTTGCAAGGAGGAACAGGAGGAGCACTGCCAGATCCCTGCAAAATGACATCCAGCAGGCCACAAATGTGCATTTGTCTGCACAAACGGTTAGAAACCGACTCCATGAGGATGGTCTGAGTGCCCGACATCCACAGATGGGGGTTATGCTCACAGTCCAACAACGTGCAGGACGCTTGGCATTTGCCACAGAACACCAGGATTGGCAAATTCACCACTGGCGCCCTGTGCTCTTCACAGATGAAAGCAGGTTCACACTGAGCACATGTGACAGATGTGACAGAGTCTGGAGACGCCGTGGAGAGCGATCTGCTGCCTGCAACATCCTTCAGCATGACCAGTTTGGCAAAGGGTAAGTAAGGGTGTGGAGTGGCATTTCTTTGGAGGGCCCTCCATGTGCTCCCCAGAGGTAGCCTGACTGCCATTAGGTACCGAGATGAGATCCTCAGACCCCTTGTGAGACCATATACTGGTGCGGTTGGCCCTGGGTTCCTCCTACTGCAGGACAATGTCATACCTCATGTGGTTGGAGTGTGTCAGCTGTTACTGCAAGATTTAAGCTATGGACTGGCCCTCCCATTCCCCAGACTTGAATCCGATTGAGCACATCTGGGACATCATGTCTCGCTCCATACACCAACGTCACGTTGCACCACAGACTGCCCAGGAGTTGGCGGATGCTTTAGTCCACGTCTAGGAGGGCATCCCTCAGGAGACCATCCGACCCCTCATCAGGAAAATACTCAGGTGTTGAAGGGAGGTCATACAGGCACATGGAGGCCACACACACTACTGAGCATAATTTCCTTGTCTTGAGACATTTCCACTGAAGTTGGATCAGCCTGTAATTTAATTTTCCACTTTGATTTTGAGTATCATTCCAAATCCAGACCTCCATGGGATATTAATTTTGATTTACACTGATCATTTTTATGTTTTATTGCTCTCAACACATTCCACTATATAATGAATAAAGATTTACAACTGAAATATTTCATCCAGTGATATCTAGGATGTGGGATTTTAGTGTTTCCTTTATTTTTTTGAGCAGTGGTATATAGATATTGGATCATTTTCACTATTCTTCTTGCTTGGGGTGCATGACTGCAATCATGTCACTTATATTGCTATAGGGTTGATATTGTATTCTTTTGTAATTACTTGATGGAGGAGAACTTATGGGATTATCATTTCCCAACCCCTCCAGCTCTTAAATTCCTTTTAATTATTTTTAGTACAATTTTTTTTTCTGTCTGTCATTTTTTGTGCTGTTTTAAATAAAAATGATATTTGATTAAATAATGCATGTACACACTCTACTTTCCTAACTCACTTTACCCTCTCTTTTTCCTATCGGTTGTCATTTCTTGTATCGAGCACGTTGTACTGCTTAAGTGCTAGTCTCGAATAATCAGTATAATGAAAGTCTATAGGAAATTTGAACATTATTTTCAGTGACCCATCCAGGAGGTATCAGGAGCATTATTGCTGAAATGGATTGTCAATTGGATTGGATGAAGAATAATTTTTTGACAATTTTAAAAATATTAGCAATTGGATTGTATGAAGAATACATTTTTGTGATGATAAGAAAAAGATTGTGAATTGGATTGCATTCTTTAGGGATTTTTTGCGTACACACCACCATAAAGAGACAGAATTGGGTAATGAATGCATGGACTGTGGAATGAATGCATGGACTGTATCAGGGGCATTATTGCTGAAATGGATTGTCAATTGGATTGGATGAAGAATAATTTTTTGACAATTTTAAAAATATCAATTGGATAGGATGAAGAATACATTTTTGTGATGATTAGAAAAAGATTGTGAATTGGATTGCATTCTTTAGGGAATTTTTGTCTACACACGACCATAAAGAGACAGAATTGGGCAATGAATGCATGGACTGTGGAAGAGTCCAAAACAAAAAAGGTGGTAGGACTTGCCTGTAAAAGAATATTTTCTCAAGTCAGGAATCTAAGCTCATCCCTTAAGATCCATATGTAAATGTTCAAATAAAAAGTAACAGAGTTAATGACAACTACTTAAACGGAAAAAAAGCAAAGAATTTGCAACTGTTACAACAAGTAAAGGTGCTGCTAACACTTTAGGATTTCTGATTAAAAAATGATAAAACATTTTGCAAAAAGCCTTTGAAACAGATGTCTTAAAATCCTTGCAAGAATGTAAACTAATGTGTCAGAAAATGATTCCTGCTTTAATTACAGCTTTTGAAAGAAGCAACACTGAGTTTTAAAAATGTCAACCACACAGTCTGGTGCACACTGCCCTCACGGAGGCTGCTTTTAAATGACACCCACCGAGCCTGACACTACCCCTTCACTTGAGCCGCGTCCTGTCCCTGCACCAGTCAGAGCAGAATGGCGGTGCCAACTGTGATTCAGCGGTTAAGCTTGACCTCCCAAAATTAGGAGTGAGATTTTAAAAACAGTGGGAATCCTACATTGCTAAAGCCTACGCACTTAGTACAAGTCCTAGTACATATTTAAAGGAGGGATTTCAGTACACCATGGATGAGACATAGAGGAGGGCCTCAGAAAGCATTGTTTTAGCATTGGCAATGAGTGGATCACCTAGAGTGGTAAAACCGATGCAATATGTGCAAGGCCTGCCAAAAATTAGAAGGAGGCACTGCGATACACCCTGGAAGAGACATACAGGAGTGCCTCTGAAAAATTATTTTTACCATTTGGAAGAAGTGGGACTCCTACACTGGTAAATCCAGTGCACTATGTGCATGGAATGCCAAAAAATTGTAGGAGACACTGCGATACACCCTGGAAGAGATGTAGAGGAGTGCCTATAAAAAATATTTTTACCGTTTGGAAGGAGTGGAACTCCTACATTGGTAAAGCCAGTGCACTATGTGCAAGGACTGAAAAACATTAGCCCTGGGTGGTACACATATATATGTAAGATAATCTTACAGGTATGCCTTTAAAAATTATATAATAGGGCATCAGACACACCCTTGAAAAATTAGGAACACGAGTCGGATCATGATCCTCATGATATGGTGGAGGAGGAGGAAGAGGATACTAAAAATTGCAAAACAACAAATGTATATCCTTGTTTGGGTGAGAAGGGAGTGCATGGGAGTACACCCTTAAAAAAGGAACATATTATTTGACTTTATGTTCCACTGCTCTCATCCGGTGGTGTTGCAAAGTCTTGGCCAATCCAGGCCGTGTTGATTTTGAGGTGAGTCAGCCTGTCAGCATTTTCAGTTGACAGACAGATGCACCTATCAGATATTATGCCCCCGGCAGCACTAAAAACACGCTCTGAGAAAACTCTAGCGGCAGGGAAGGCCAGCACCTCTAAGGCGTAGAGGAACAGTTCATGCCACATGTCCAGCTTGGACGCTCAATAGTTGTAAGGCACAGAGGAATCACGGAGAATGCTGGTATGGTCTCCTAGGTACTCTACCATCTTCATTAACTTTTCCCTCTTTGTCATAGTACTATGCAAATCATAGCCTGGGCGATGGGCGGGTCTATTGAAACTGTCCCAGACCTTTGATAGTGTTCCTCTGCTTCTGCTGGACCTGTTGTGCATCTAATTTCTCTCTACTCATTACTTCTCTAAAGAACTCTGACCTCATCCACCAACATTGTCATGTAGGAATTTTTTGACCAATTCTTCTACTAAGGCCTTCTGGTATTGCACAATTTTATTAGCACTATCCGCCACTGGAAATAGAGATGGAAAGTTCTCCTTGTAGGTCAAAATTCAAGAAGGTAAACAACCAGTAACAGGCGGTACCCAAAATGCACATAAAGTGAAGGTCATGTGAAGGCAGCGAGATATTAAGTCTGGGTTGCTTGCCAGATTCCTAACAGTCAAGACTTCACTGTGCTCACAGACGGACGACTCTCCTTCTCCACCTCCTCCTCCCTCTCCTCCTCTTCAGACAATCCAGGTTAAACAGACGAGAAGCTGTTGTAGATAGCACCCTCTGTAGCGAAGGTATCCATCTTTTGCTCAGAATCCTCATTATCACCCAATCCATGCTGAGAAGATGAAATGAGGCAGGGCTTTCTTCCTCCATTGCCACGTGGTGTTCATGCAAAGCCTCCTCTTTCATTGTGAGCTGTGAGAGTTTGAGTAGACACAGAAGTGGGATGGTCACACTAATTATGTCGTCATTGCTGCTCACCATTTTGGTTTATTCCTAAGTTTTGGATTACTGCACAGATGTCAGACATTCATGGCCACTCGTCAGCTATTATGTGCTGCGGCTGAGCAGAATACCGACAACATGTTGTAGCTGGTATTCAAGTACTGCCCTCTGCTGCTCACAAAGTCTTGTCAACATATGCAATGTTGAGTTCCAGCATGTGGGCAGATCGCAAACCAGTTGAGCTGGCAGTTGAAAGAGTTCCTGCAGCACTGCGACACCGGCGGCAGCTGTACCTGACCTTCAAAAATGGGCACACACGGCAAACCTTGAAAAGTAGCTCAGTCAAATCGGAGTGGGCCAGGCATGGCATGTGTATAAGGTTGCCGGGCTTCAGAGCCGCCACCAGGTTACAGCCATTATCACGCACGACCATGCCTGGTTGTAGGTTCAGCAGTGAGAGCCACAGATCTGTCTGGTCTGTTAGACCTTTTTAGCAACTTTGCTGAGGTGTCATCTAAAACTATGAGTTTAAGCAGAGCCTGTTGCAGCTTAGCTGCGGCAGTGCTGCAGTTCTTCCAACTTGCGACTAATATGGAAGATAATTCTGAGATGGAGGATGTAGAGAAGGAAGAGGGGGTGCGGAACTGGCTTAGGAGAAGGAGGAAACCCTAATGGAACTTGGGTCTGCAATTCTAGGTGTCGGTAGCATGTGTGCGGTCCCAGGGTCCGACTCGGTCACGACCTCCAGCAGATTCACCCAGTGTGCAGTCAGGGAATTGTAGCGTCCCGGACCACAAGCACTTGTCCACGTGTTGGTTGTTAAGTGGACCTTCCAAGTAATTGCGTTGGTCAGGGCATGGGTTATATTATGGGACACGTGCTGGTGTGAGGTGGGGACCACTTTTTGGCAGAAATAGTGTTGGCTGGGGAGCGAGTACCGAGGTAGGGCCACCGCCATGAGGTTGTGGAAAGCCTCAGTGTTCACAAGCCTAAATGTCAACATTTCCAGAGCAAGAAGTCTGGAAATGTGTCTGTTTATTACTTGGGCCTGTGTGTGGATCTGTATTTTCACTTGCATTCCAAGGCCTGTGCTAGGGACAGCTGAATGCTGCGCTCGGACAAGGAACAAGGAAGTGGACGTGGTTGCTGATGGTGGTTGTGATGTATGTTATCACAGCATGTACATAATTCCAAATAATGCTTAAGTATATACAACGCACAGTAAGGTGCCTAAATATTCATGCCAGATATTGGCCACTTCAATACATTTACCTCATTAATCCTATACCATCACACCACTGTAAAAAATAATATAAAACACAACATTGTAGTAAGCATGCTACTCACTGCAACCTGGACCAGTGTCCGAGATCAAAACTTTTACATGCCCAAAATGTAATTGCCTAAGTTTAAGCTAAATGTCAAAGCAAAGAACCATTGGCTTCCTGTAATACTGCTATCTGCTATACACAGTTATATCTTATTAATACATTAATAAGATTATTGAAGTGCCATCAGTTTTTATGAATAGCATTGTCTTTTATTATATGGTATTCTTCTTTATTACATATAGTGTAGTGACAAACTTTATTACATATTGTCATCCCTTAATATGTATAATAATATGCCTTATTAGACAATGTCCTCCATAATTATGCAGGACACCACCGTTATTACATAGCGTCCTCACTTATTCTACATTGTCTATTGTTAAATAGTATTCTCCCTGATTTTTTATTATGCCGTACCTTATTACATAGTGTCCTCCCTTATGATGTATAGCCCTGTACTTTATTATATTGTATTCTCCCTCATCATGTATAGCACTGCCAATTATTATATAATGTCATCACTTATCAAAACACAAAACCAATTGTATATAAAATAATGTCAAGCACAAAAACACATAAAAACCTACAGAAAAATTGTGCAATGATGACAATACTAAAAAGTATATAAAATTAATATATTTTATTGAACAGAAATTATTAAAATATATAACAGCTGTATAAAAAATCTGGAGCACATATAATAACAGGTGTAGGCAATCAATAATTAAATTCAAAAAACACCATATGAACACACCAAAAATTCATATAAATATTAATATTATTCATAAGACATTCACGGTCATAAATAAAATAATCAAGTGGTAAAACAATTCATGCAAATAATTTAAGTAAAAAAACTTTGCAAAAAGTGCATGCAAAAAGTGCTAGAGTGCTAAAAGTGCATAATTGGTTGTAACCTTAATAAAAATAAATAAATAAATAAATAAATAATTACACACAGTACAAAAGATTAACAACAATAAGCAAATTTTTCTACTAAAAAATACATGGTAAGGAAAGTGCCAAAAGTGCAGCAATGTGCAAAACCTGATTGCTAATGAGGCAATCCCAAACAAAAAGTAATGACACACATGAATACCACACAATTGATGACAGGGAGAAATTGAAAGGCTGTATGTTTCGGCGTTTAAGCCTTCTTCCAGGGGGCATGGAAGAAGGCTTAAACGCCGAAACGTACGTAGGGATCCTGGCAGCACATGTTTATAGGTAAATGTGGGTCTCTTACCTTTATTTCTTGCACCATAGCACCTTAGTGCTGTATATTACATTCATTTAATACAGCCTTTCAATTTCTCCCTGTCATCAATTGTGTGGTATTCATGTGTGTCATTACTTTTTGTTTGGGATTGCCTCATTAGCAATCAGGTTTTGCACATTGCTGCACTTTTGGCACTTTCCTTACCATGTATTTTTTAGTAGAAAAATTTGCTTATTGTTGTTAATCTTTTGTACTGTGTGTAATTATTTATTTATTTATTTTTATTAAGGTTACAACCAATTATGCACTTTTAGCACTCTAGCACTTTTTGCATGCACTTTTTGCAAAGTTTTTTTACTTAAATTATTTGCATGAATTGTTTTACCACTTGATTATTTTATTTATGACCGTGGATGTCTTATGAATAATATTAATATTTATATGAATTTTTGGTGTGTTCATATGGTGTTTTTTTAATTTAATTATTGATTGCCTACACCTGTTATTATATGTGCTCCAGATTTTTTATACAGCTGTTATATATTTTAATAATTTCTGTTCAATAAAATATATTAATTTTATATACTTTTTAGTATTGTCATCATTGCACAATGTCATCACTTATGTACAGTACAGTCTATTTTTGTATAATGTCCTCCCTTATTATGTATAGTGTCATCCATTATTACAGTGTACTACTTTATTTTTAATAGTTCCATGCCTAATTACATTCTATCTCCCTTTATTATGGAGAGTGCTGGCCAGAGTGTCTTTGCTTATTTGAGCAGTGTCAGCCATTGTTGAATAGTATCTTGCCTTCATTACATAGTGTCCTCCCTTATTTTGTATGACCCTGTCCCTTATTACATAGTGTTCTCATTTATTATGCATAGTAACGTCAATTAGAACAGTGTCCTTGTTGATTATGTATAGCACTGTCATTGGTACACTATTCTATGTTATATATAGCACCATCTATTATTAAATAATGACCTCTTTTACTTTGTATAGTGTTGTTCTTTTTACATAGTATTAATAGTATTTATTAATATATAAATTGTTTTCCCTCATTATCTACACTAACTGATGCCTCTGTATGTAGTTTGTATTTACGTACGGTGTGGTATGTTTTCATTTTGAAGAATGAAATGCCATTGGTAGGTCAATGCATGAGGTAGGTAGGGCATTGTTTTTTTTCTGCCCTTTTTTGCAAATATGCCCTATGCACTATGTGTTTGCTATCTGATGCATTGCATTACATTATATTATAAATAAGAGCTTTTCCCCCTCTTCTCTCTCCATGTATAAAATAAGAGCTTTTCCCCCTCTTCTCTCTCCATGTATGAGACCTATTCATGCTCCCACAGATTAGTACACAAGGGATTACATCATTTTACTGACGGGAATATACAGTACATGAAAGTCATACTCTAACTGCTCATTTGGATAGAAGACATGACTTGGGAATATATTATGATGTGGTGTGGCATAAATATACATTTTATTAGTGATTTCATCTCTTTGTACAAGCAAATTTGAACAAATAACCTGAAAATGTTCTATAAAAATGAAAACTGTATGATAGTAAATCAATATTATTTAAGCATTTTTCTTGTCTACATAATTGCAATTAAAAATATCTATGTAACAAATTCCTTCTCATTGAATATTTTATACTAAAATGCACCATGGACCCCAAATAATTGTTATAATTGACAGATGCATCTTGGCTGAACTCAAACTGTAAGGCTAATAATACCATCTTCCATCAGGCATCTAGAGCACTTAAATACTTGGCTGGAGGAGCTTGTCTAGCTAATTTTCTTGATCATATTTTGGGGTCACCTTGTAAGTGATTTTAAAGCCTCTTGAAAAGAAGCAGCTTATCCTGCCTAACATAGACAATATCTACTATTTAGATCCTACAGACACATCCATGGGATGGTAATACTTACGGTATATTATTAATATGATCTCTACTCTCTGAATTAAAAATATTTTCTCCTCATTCACCCAATAAAATAATAGCATTACTACAGCGTGAGCACACAAATATGTCAATAATTAAATCATCTTGTGACTGTACTAAATAAAATCTACCCTAAAGCGTATCTCACTGTTATGACTGAGCCCTAACACTAACAAGGGGATGAACAAATCAGGGAAGATGTTAAACCTGCACACCACAGGTTCATATACAGAGTAGGCAATTCCTAACCTGACCCTGACTTGTCCTTACCTGACCATGGAGATTGGCACCCTAAAATTACGAAATAGTGCCACTACTCAATGTCAGCTGACCCTAAGTGTGCTTACCTGCACCCTCAACTATGCACAGAGTGTAATACAAAACCACCATAACAGAACAGAGTGCACACAGACAGAGGGTGAGACACAAGGCTAAAGATGAAAGACAAAAGGAAAATAAAGGAAGCCAAAAAGCACTTTGGTATACGAGAAAACCCCCAGACCCTGAATGTAATAAAATGGAATAAGCGTTGAGAAGGGGAATATACAAACAAGCCGCAATAGAGAAAACTTCAGCAAGATAATCCTTCACTGGAGAGCTGGGACTCCAAACAACCATCGAACTTGAAATATAGCCAACAGAGACTGTGTCAGGAGAGTATAAATAGCCAAGATGTGATAGGACAAACCAAAATGAGGAAGTGAAAACACCTGCATAGAATCAACACAGCAAAGCAAAGACAAGAACATTATCAGCAGTTGGAAAGATACAACACAGGCTATGGTCAAGCAGAAGGAAATTGTGGGGGTCTCAATGGTCAGACTCACAATGTTTAATATGTTATCTATTATCCTATCAGTAGTAAATAATTTATATACTTGGTACAACTTCTTTTAGCAAGATATAAGGCAGAGACACACATAGGGGACTAAGGCTACTTTCACACTTGCGTTTTTTAGCGCTGCGCATCGTGCGCTATTGGTCGCATGCGCAATGTTTCCCTATCATTAACATGGCGGGCGCAGTGTCTTGCTCTTGCACGCGCTCATTAGCGTTTGGCGTGCGCTGCGCATTTTCCAGGTGTGCGCCCAGACGCGCTAGACGCTACATGTTGCATTTTTTTTTCCGGCACACCACTTTAAAAATGCTATGCGCAAAAAAATATCATTGGCGTCTATGTGGGCGCTGGCGTGCGCGTGCCTGTGCGATTGTCAGCGCTTGTGCGCGCAAGCAATTTTTTAGTAAACATTGTCTAGACACTTGTCCAATTACCCCCTAGACAAGATACATTGTTTGTGAGGAGTCTAGATAAAATGATTATAGATAAAGGAAGGTGTCAGTGCCACACAGACCCTACTCAGACTGCCTGGAGACTGCATGCTGATAAAGAGACCTGAAGATACAGCCTGGATCACTATAAAAAAGCCTGCAAACAGCGTGCACCATACTACACTGCCTGGAGACTGGAGCTGGACACTGGACGATCCATCTTGGACCCATACACTGCCTGGAGACTGGACCTGCAGACTGGAAGATCCACCTTGGACCCATACACAGCCTGGATATTGACTGGATACACTGTGCCTGGACTCAAGACCGATCCAAAGTGCAAGAATGTGAGTATTCTTTAAACAAATGACAGGCTGTCCTTATTAATATGTGCTCATCATTATTTTTGATTTTTTCAGCATGTCTTCTGGATCGGAATATTCACCATCCCGGCAAGAACTGGCGGAAGCAGAGCATGATGTGAGTATCTTCCTGCCTTTGGGTAAGTATAGCTGCTGAATCTACAAATGTCCTAATTCTGTTCCTTTTTCAGACATCATCGTCGGACACGGCCATTGAGGAGTCTCAGGAGCAGTCGCAGCCGAGTCAAGTCCCGGTGGCGAGACGGAATGTAAGTATATAGCCTTTGTAATGTATTTTTCTTTTGTACGCCTATTGTTATTTTCTTTATAAAAAATATACAAGATTGTAATTTTTATTTTGTTTCTTCTAGGTTCCACAACGCGACGACGACCTGTATGTGGACAACGAGGCCCTCATCTGCCAGGTCCATGAACGTGACCCGTTGTGGGACAGCCGTGATCCGCAGTACAAGGACAATGTGGTGACCCGGCGGCTATGGAACGAGGTGGCCGCAGCGTTGATGGATGGCTGGGACAGCGCCTCTCCAAACCTCAAAAAGGCGTTTAGTAAGTATTTTCATTCTCTGTACTGCTCACTGTTGTTCCTGATGGCACTGATGGGTTTTCTGGCAGATATATTCTACCAGCAAAAAACTACAGTGTCATGTGGTTCAACAGTGTCTGCCTTGGTGATTCTTGAGCTATGTGATTTGCATTCTATTCATGTTTTTATTGCCCAGTCACTCTTGGTCCTCATTGTACTGTTGTTTTTGATGGTAGAAATATTCTACCAGCAAAAACAACAGTGTCATGCGGTTCAACAGTGTCTGCCTTGGTGATTCTTGAGCTATGTGATTTGCATTCTATTCATGTTTTTATTGCCCAGTCACTCTTGGTCCTCATTGTACTGTTGTTTTTGATGGTAGAAATATTCTACCAGCAAAAACAACAGTGTCATGCGGTTCAACAGTGTCTGCCTTGGTGATTCTTGAGCTATGTGATTTGCATTCTATTCATGTTTTTATTGCCCAGTCACTCTTGGTCCTCATTGTACTGTTGTTTTTGCTGGTGGATATATTCTAACAGCAAACACAACAGTTTCATCTGGGTCAACAGTCACTGACGTGTGGTTTCTTCAGCTATATCTTGTGCATTCTATTTGTTTTTTTTTTTGCCTAGTCAATGTTGTTCCAGATGCTATTGTTGTTTTTGCTGGTGGATATATTCTAACAGCAAACACAACAGTTTCATCTGGGTCAACAGTCACTGACCTGTGGTTTCTTCAGCTATATCTTGTGCATTCTATTTGTTTTTTTTTTGCCTAGTCACTGTTGTTCCAGATGCTATTGTTGTTTTTGCTGGTGGATATATTCTAACAGCAAACACAACAGTTTCATCTGGGTCAACAGTCACTGACGTGTGGTTTCTTCAGCTATATCTTGTGCATTTTATTTGTTTTTTTTTTGCCTAGTCACTGTTGTTCCAGATGCTATTGTTGTTTTTGCTGGTGGATATATTCTAACAGCAAACACAACAGTTTCATCTGGGTCAACAGTCACTGACCTGTGGTTTCTTCAGCTATATCTTGTGCATTCTATTTGTTTTTTTTTTGCCTAGTCACTGTTGTTCCAGATGCTATTGTTGTTTTTGCTGGTGGATATATTCTAACAGCAAACACAACAGTTTCATCTGGGTCAACAGTCAGTATCCTGTGTATTGTATAGCTTTTTATAATGCTGCATTGACAGTTTGACATTTTCATTCAGGTATGTGTGTTGACACTGATTTTGCCCTGACTGCATTGTATAATTGTTTTTTTCTTTTTCTCAACAGTGAACAAAGTCCGCACACGATGGCGCTCGATGAAGGACCGCTTCAACACTGATGTTCGAGCAGAGGGACAGGTTTGCAGTGGTTCTGCAGCAAGGCCCAGAAAGAAATATCGCTACTATCGCGAGTTGGCGTTCCTGAGACCGGTCCTTGCCAGCAGAGCGTAAGTTGTTTTTGTTTTTTAATTTTTTTTTTTTTTTCTTCCACAGCTGATGCTTCTTGTTAAAGCATTATAGTAATGGTTTTGTTTTCTTTCCACAGCACCTGGAGCAGCACCATGCAGCCTGTCCCTGAAGCGGTCCTTCCTCGGACGACCTTGGACTCGTCCCAGCCATCCGACAGCCTGGAAGCAACTTGCAGGTCAGCAACACGGACAGCTGGTGACCAGGAAGCTGGTCCATCAGGTCTTCCCCTCTCCCAGGTCTCTGCCACTGGTTATGCGGGCACTTCCCGCCAGCGGCAGAGGGCCATGGAGAGGAATGTCTTGCCCGAGTTTGTTCACTTGAGCGAGGCCTTTCAAGGCAATATGAAGACGCTTGGAGGCTCAGTTGGAAGCGGTTTTTCACTTATGGAACGTGGTTTTACCCACATGGATCACCGCTTCAACAGTGTCGAACAGCGTCTTGATCGCCTGGAGGCCGACCTCAACAGACCAGCGCACCATTTTTTCAGTAAAATTGAACGGGGCATGGCGGAACACCTTAGTCCTGAGCAACAGCTGAGTGTGATGCAGGCCTGCAACACTGCTTACTTGCAGGCTATGCAGCAGAATCGGTACGTGCAGCAGTCAGTGGTTGCATATCCAACAGTGCCACCACTGACTCGACACACATCCCTACCGACTTCTGCTGCATACCACTGCACGGCCACCAGCATTCCGAGTCACCACTACACCACCACAAGTCCGATTACTGTTGGACACTCCACCGTCGCCACCACCATGGCAAGCGCTGCTCCTGTGTGGAGCAACACCCCCAACACCCCCACAGACACAGGTCCACAGTCATGGACTCAAGCCACCGCAGTACCTGCTTGGGCCACCGCACCCACTTCTCCTTCTAGGAGTACTGCCAGCAGTCAGCAACCATTTGTCACTGCACCCACTTCTCCTTCTAGGAGTTCTGCCATCACTCAGCAACCATTTATTGTTACCGCACACACTTCTCCTTCTAGGAGTACCGCCACCAGTCGTCAACAATTTCCGGCCACAGCACCCACTGATCCTATGAGTATGAGTACCGCCACCAGTCAGCAACAATCAATTTCAAGGCCACCCACTTCTCCTACTTGGAACACCGCCAACCCTTGTGGTACTCAGAGCACTGCCAACACTTCCACCGCCACTGCCACCACCGAGCATGAGAGCGGTGACCCACATTCACTCTTTTTTGGGTCAACCAGCTCAAGGCGGACACAGAGAAGTCGGTCCATGCATGGTACTCCTGTCCCCAAGAAGAAACAAAGAAAATCTTTGTTGGTCCATCCACCCTCTCCTCCTAATGTGTCTCAAACTGGCTCTAATTTGATGTCTGATCTTCCTTCACCCCCTACTTTTGTTGCCCCTTCCCCTCGAACCCCTTCATCGGTTTCCAGCCGCTCTTCATCTCTGCACACCCCCAGAGTATCGAAATCACCACCAAAACGTCCGTCGCAATAAAAATTTGTAATATTATCTGGACAAATCACATTTATGTACAACTACAGTGGCAGTGACTATAATGGCATCTTGTACACATATTGTACTAATCTGATTTTTCAACAACTTCTGGGGCAGTGACAATTAAACTGTTAATGTTGTACACATATTGTACTAATCTGATATTTCTACAACTTCTGGGGCAGTGACTATAATGGCATCTTGTACACATATTGTACTAATCTGATATTTCTACAACTTCTGGGGCAGTGACTATAATGGCATCTTGTACACATATTGTACTAATCTGATATTTCTACAACTTCTGGGGCAGTGACTATAATGGCATCTTGTACACATATTGTACTAATCTGATATTTCTACAACTTCTGGGGCAGTGACTATAATGGCATCTTGTACACATATTGTACTAATCTGATATTTCTACAACTTCTGGGGCAGTGACTATAATGGCATCTTGTACACATATTGTACTAATCTGATATTTCTACAACTTCTGGGGCAGTGACTATAATGGCATCTTTGACACATTTTGGCCTAATCTGATTATTATTATTATTATTATTAATATTTATTTCTATAGCACCATTGATTCCATGGTGCTGTACATGAGAAGGGGTTACATACAAATTACAGGTATCACTTACAGTAAACAAACTAACAATGACAGACTGATACAGAGGGGAGAGGACCCTGCCCTTTCGGGCTTACATTCTACAGGATTGTGAGGCAGGAGACAGTAGGTCGGGGGGTTGCAGCAGTTCCGGTGTTGGTTGAGGCAATAACTCCGGTAGTGGTGAGGAGGCAGCAGGGTCATTGCAGGCTGTAGGCTTTCCTGAAGAGATGGGTTTTCAGGTTCCGTCTGAAGGATCTGAATGAGTTTGATAGTCGGATGTGTTGGGGCAAAGAATTCCAGAGGATGGGGGATATTCGGGAGAAGTCTTGGAGGCGGTTGGGTGAGGAGCGAATAAGTGTGGAGGAGAGAAGGATGTCTTGGGAGGATCGGAGATTACGTGAGGGAAGATATCGGGAGATTAGTTCAGAGATATATGGAGGAGACAGATTATAGATGGCCTTGTAGGTCAGTATTAGTAATTTGAACTGGATACGCTGAGGGAATGGGAGCCAGTGAAGAGATTTGCAGAGGGGAGAAGCGGAGGAGTAGCGAGGAGAGAGGTGAATTAGTCGTGCAGCAGAGTTAAGGATGGACTGGAGAGGTGCGAGGGTGTTAGCAGGGAGGCCAGAGAAAAGGGTGTTGCAGTAGTCGAGGCGGGAGATGATGAGGGCGTGCACAATCATTTTAGTAGATTGAGGGTTGAGGAAAGGACGGATTCTTGAAATATTTTTGAGCTGAAGGCGACAGGAGGTAGAAAGAGCTTGGATGTGCGGTTTGAAGGACAGGGCAGAGTCAAGGGTTACTCCGAGGCAGCGGACTTCTGGTACGGGGGAAAGCGTGATGTCGTTAATTGTGGTAGATAGGTCAGGTAAGGAAGATCTGTGGGATGGGGGAAAGATTATGAGTTCAGATTTGTCCACATTGAGTTTGAGGAAGCGGGAGGAGAAGAAGGAGGATATGGCTGATAGACACTCCGGGATTCTGGATAGCAGAGAAGTGATGTCTGGGCCAGAGAGGTAGATCTGAGTGTCATCAGCGTAAAGGTGGTACTGGAATCCGTGGGACTTTATGAGTTGCCCCAGGCCAAGTGTATAGATTGAGAAGAGTAGGGGTCCTAGAACAGAGCCTTGGGGAACTCCAACAGAGAGAGGGTGGGACGAGGAGGTAGTGTGGGAGTGGGAGACGCTGAATGTGCGGTTGGAAAGGTATGAGGAGATCCAAGATAGGGCGAGGTCTTTGACGCCAAAGGAGGAAAGAATCTGTAGTAGAAGGCAGTGGTCAACTGTGTCAAAAGCAGAGGACAGGTCAAGAAGCAGGAGTATAGAGTATTGTCCGTTTGCTTTGGCTGTAAGTAGGTCATTAGTAATTTTGGTCAGGGCTGTCTCAGTGGAGTGATGGGGGCGGAAACCAGATTGTAGAGTGTCAAAGAGCAAGTTAGAAGAGAAGTGGTAGGAAAGCTCAGCGTGGACATGCAGCTCCAGGAGTTTGGAAGCGAATGGGAGCAGCGATATTGGGCGATAGCTGGACATAGCGGTTGGGTCGAGGGTTGGCTTTTTAAGGATAGGCGTGATTGTGGCATGCTTGAAAGCAGAAGGGAAGGTACCGGAAGTTAGTGATAGGTTGAAGAGGTGGGTTAGGGATGGAATAATAGTGGTGGTGAGGTTGGGGAGGAGGTGGGTTGGGATGGGGTCAAGTGCACAGGTTGTGAGGTGCGATTTGGAGAGAAGACAATTAAGCTCCCCTTCAGTTATATTGGAGAGGGAGGTTATGGGGTTAGGGCATTGGTCTGGTATACAAAGTGGTTGAGGTGGTTGAACAATGAAGACTTGCCTTGTTTGGTCGATCTTATTTTTGAAGTGTGTGGCAAAGTCCTCAGCAGAGATGAGGGAGGTAGGAGGGGGCAGTGGTGGGCGGAGGAGGGAGTTAAAAGTTTTGAATAACTGTTTGGGGTTGTAGGATAGGGAAGATACGAGGGTTGTGAAGTAGGCCTGTTTAGCAGAGGTGAGGGCAGATTTGAAAGAGAGTGTTGCTTGTTTGAATGCAGTGAAGTCGTCTTGCGAATTTGTTTTTTTCCAGCGCCGCTCTGTAATCCTGGACACTTGCCGGAGCTTTTTAGTGGTGTTATTGTGCCAGGGTTGTCTGTTGGTACGTCGCACTCTGCCATGAACGAGAGGGGCGACCGTGTCAATAGCCAATGTGAGAGTGGCATTGTAGAAAGCAGTGGCACTGTCTGTATCGTGGAGTGAGGATATTGATGCCAGTGAAAGAATAGAGTCAGAGAGTGTGTGGATGTCTAGGTGTGCAAGGTGTCTGCGGGGGTGCACGTGTTGCTGGACATGGGTGACAGGAGAGGAGGACAGGGATGAGAAAGTGAGTAGATGGTGGTCGGATAGAGGGAGAGGGGAGGTGGTGAAGTTAGATAGAGAGCAGAGGCGGGTGAAGACCAAGTCTAATGTATGACCATCCGTGTGGGTGGCTGAGGAGGACCACTGAGTAAGTCCAAAGGATGAAGTAAGGGACAGAAGTTTGGAGGCTGCTGACTGAAGGGTATCAGTGGGGATGTTGAAGTCACCCATGATGATGGTGGGGATGTCAGTGGAGAGAAAGTGAAGAAGCCAGGTAGTGAATTGGTCGATGAAGGCAGTGGTCGGGCCTGGAGGTCGGTATATGACGGCCACTTGGAGGTTGGAGGGAGAGTAGATGCGGACAGAGTGGACTTCAAAGGAAGGGAGGATTAGGGAGGAAGAGGTGGGATTGTGTTAAAGTTGCAGTTAGAGGAAAGGAGAACACCCACTCCTCCACCATGTCTGTTTCCAGGGCGAGGAGTGTGGGTGAATTGGAGGCCACCGTAACACAGCGCAGCAGGGGAGGCGGTGTCAGAGGGTGTCAGCCATGTTTCTGTAAGGGCGGAGGAAAGCAAGATTGCGAGAGAGAAAGAGGTCATGAATCACATGAAGCTTATTGCAGATGGAGCGGGCATTCCAGAGTGCTCCAGAGAGAGGGAGCAGGGGGGTGGGTATCAATGGCACAGGTTTTACGTTGGAAAGATTGCGGTAGTTCCTATTAGATAGGGAGCGGTAGGAAGGAGTACTAATGGTGGGTATGAACTGTGGAGGTCCAGGATTGGGAGATATGTCACCAGCAGTGAGGAGGAGCAGAGAAAGGGAGAGCAGGTGGGAGAAGAAGAGAGGGAAGCTTGTTTTGTGTTTTATTAGGACAGATTTGAGGTTGAGGAGCAGGTCAGCAGAGGAGGATAGTGGGGAGGAAGGAGGTAAGGGGAGATGATTATTTGATTAGAGGGTGCTGGGGTTTGGGGATAGCGAAGGAGAGAGAGGATTAAAGGAGCAAACACTGTGAAGGCATATGTAAACATGGTGAAAGAGTAAGATGGGTAATTAGAAAAGCCAGGTACAAGTAATTAGAAGTGTTTACTCAGCAGACATACCCAAAAAAGACATAGTGTGGGGTCCTGACTCCTGCCGTGACTAACTGCCATTGAAATAACTGCAGCTTCTCTGTACTTTTGCTGCAGTGGTACTTCTGCTGCAGTTGCGTGCCTGACCCACACGCGTGCCCCCCTTAGACTGCTACTGAATATATAGGACTGAGTAGAGGATCAGGTGGGAGGAGTTATGGTAGCTGCTTTGGGATAAATTAGCAGCTGCCCAGCACACCAGGGGAGGATAGACAATCAAAGGCACAGGGCCTGGCTGCATCCATATGCTGGTAACACCTTGCACCTGATAGCATCTCTACTGGCCCCAGCATGGCTATACAGCAGTAAGTATTGAATACAATGCAACAAATTAGTTTAGCAAACATTCAGCAGCCACTTGTATATACCATTTAAAGGAAAAGTTGAATAGTAGTCAGATCCCAGCAAGCAGAGGTTGTAGAGATTGTACCATTGTTGTAGAGATTGTATCCAAAACCTTTGTGTGAATATACATATATTATTTTTGTACTCCAAAAACCTACTAATGTGATCGATACAAATGTCTTAAAAAAAAACTTTGCAAATTAAAATTTTTTTTCCTCTTGTAAAAAATAAATGTGCCAATCTTCATTTACTAATTTTGGTTTGCTTTGTGTTTATTTTTCCGCCTAGACACTGCGACGTACACACACTGCGACGTACACTTAGCGTTTTTGACTACACATAACTACAGGAATGACACATGTTTGTGTACTTCATGGAAATATGTTTACTCAAAAACACAAATATATTCCTTTTTTGTTTCACCAACAGTCTGTCTGTCTGCTAATATTGCACAGACTGAATAGAGGATGGTGTTGAGTGCAAGGCATATCTATTTTACCTATCCAGAAATACTAAAAAGTGAAATGAGTGTGGAGTGTTTATTACATTATTTCACTTTATGATACAAGGCCATGTATTCTAGATATAGCTTGTAATTGAGCACATCCTCTATTCAGTGTGTGTTGAAGAAACTGAGGAGATGATGGTGAAAATACACTTTATATATGTACAATACCCTGGCCTTGTATCATTACTATCACACGTGGCCAGGTGAATAGACATGAGTTTTAACCAGCAGCGTTGCTTCAGTCTGCATTTTGTTGAAGCATACTGTAGCGATGCTGTTGTTTAGAACTCATGTGTACTCACCTGCCCAGCCTTGTATCATTACTATCACACCTGGGCAGGTGAATACACATGAGTTTTAACCATCAGCGTTGCTTCAGTCTGCATTTATTTGAAGCATACTGTAGCGATGCTGCTGTTTAGAACTCATGTGTACTCACCTGCTCAGGCCTGATACATTCTGAAGTGACGATGCGTTATTTGGTGCATCACCACTTCAACATGCCACCAGCCCTTGGTATTGAACAAGATGTATAATCTTTATTATCTCTGAGTTCCAAATCAAGTCAGTGATGAAAATACAAATTAGATTTATAGTCACATGATCAGGACTAAAAATTTACAGATGCTTGTGCATCCCCAAATCAATTTTTGTAAACAGCAGGCCAGGTGACACAAATAATTGTTGTGTTATGTCCACCGTCACTGAAAATGGAAGCAAAAGTGGAGAGATAATCAAGGTTATACAACTTGTGTACATGTAGAGTTAAATACCTAGTCAGGATTACAAATAAATTCATGATGCACCAAAAAATATGCATCATGAATTAACTGGTAAACCAGGCCATTTCATCATTGTTTTTTAATTTAAAAACAGAGACTACACGTGGTACAGGTATAAACATCCAAAAAAAAAAGAAAAGTTTATTAACATACAGACAATAACATTATTTGACACCATTTGATCTTGCCAATCCACCCGTCCTACATCTGAGATGAAGTAGGCCGCAAATTGGTCTCTCATTTGGCCTACTTCAACAGAAGACCTGAGAGGGTGCTGAGTGAACTCAGGCAATGGGTTAGGAGCTGCATCATCAAGTTCAAAGTTTGGGTGCTCTTTAGCCATGACAAAGTTATGAAGCACAACACAGGCCTTCACCACTTCATCCACTGTTTGTACTTTAAGATGAATAGCTGTGCCCAGAATGCGCCATCTGGAAACCAATATACCGAAGGCACACTCTACAGTTCTTCTTGCCCTGGTCAGCCTGTAATTAAAAATTTTTTTGTTGTGGTCCAAGTCCCGGCTGGAGTAGGGTTTAAGCAGGTGTTGGCTCATCTGGAATGCCTCATCCCCAACCATTACAAATGGCATGGGTGGACCTTTGGTGTGGGGAAGAGGCCGTGGCATGGGGAAATTAAACTGGTTTCCATACAACCTCCGTCCCATGTCCGAGTTCTTAAACGCCTGTGAGTCATTCCCACGGCCAAATGCACCAATGTCCACGGCAACAAACATACAGTCTGCATCCGCAATGGCCATGAGAACTGTAGAGAAGTACTTCTTGTAGTTGTAGTACTCTGAGCCTGTTCTTTTAGGTTTGATGATGCGGATGTGTTTCCCATCAACTGCTCCCAAACAGTTGGGGAAATTGCAGGTTGTCCAGAATTTGTCGGCTATTTCTAGCCACTTTTCGGTGGTGGGCAGGGGCATAAATTCCGGACACAGAACAGTCCACAATGCCCGGCAGGTGTCAACAACAATTCCTGACAACGTGGAGATACCAATCCGGTACTGGAAGTGTAGTGAAGAGAGGCTCTCTCCAGTAGCAAGGAATCTAGAGAAAGAAAAAAAAATATATTATTGTATATGTTTTTGTAAAACATTAATAAAAAAAAAATTGCATAAAAAAAATTCAGCAGGTCTTTGTTTACTAGATGGCAGAACAATAATTCTGTCATCTTTGGAATAGTACATGGCATAAGTAATACAATGATGTAGGCATTGGTTTCTCACTATTACGTACCGTAATGTCATCAGGAGTCTTTCCTCTGGAGGAATCGCCCGACGGAGCTGTGTGTCCTGTCTCCTGATTAATTGTTGGACCCGAGCAAGTAAATCCATGAAGGTTTGTTGTGACATCCGGTGTAGTCGTTAAATTTCTCCGGGTTTGACTGCAGCTCACTGTAGAGGGTGTGAGGCCGGCGTCAGACACAACTACAAAAAATCGGACTGTTTTAGTCGGTCGATTATCGGGACAAAATGCAAACATCACACATCCGCCTGGCATCCGATTTTCCTTCAAAGATGCGATTTAGTCGCATGTGTGTGTACCTTGTAACATCCGATTTTCATCCGACTTGCGAGAATTTCTCGCAGGCTTGCAAAACTGACATATAATGGATCCAAAAGAATAGTATTTAAATTACAAAAGAAAGAATAGATATATACACATAGAACACATATATATATATACATGTCATTGTGACATATATATATACATATATTTATAGTTCTTACACTTCTACATACTGTAATAGCCGCTAATTCAATTGCCGGCTTTTGTGAAATCACAGAAACCGACATGAAATGATACATTGTTTAGACACAGTTAACCATGTCATTTCCTGTATTTTGATATATGGTTTGAACTTACAATTACAGAAGTGTATGTGTGCCAAATTTCAGACATGTAGGGGTTAATTAAAGGTGTAAATTCGTTGAAAAAAAATGCGTGGGCTTCCGCTGTATTTTCTCCACCAGACAGACAAAGCAAGCGAGTGGGGGCAGATAATAATAGCCTAGGGAGGGTACATTTTTTTTGTGCCCCCCCTGGCTACTAATATCTGCCCCCAGACACCCCAGAAAGGGCAAATCTATAATTAGATTTGCCCTTTCTGGCACTTTGCCCGTCTATTCCCATTACCCTGTAGCGGTGGCGAATGGGTTAATAAGGGGTTACAGCCACCTTGCAATTGGAAGGTGACTGTGAGCCAGGTTAATAATTGAGAGCTGTCAATTAGACAACTATCAATTATTAATCCTATTGAAGTAAATAAAAAAACACACATACTTTAAGAATAAATAATTTTAATGAAATAAAAACACATTTTTTAGACCATCTTTTATTTTACTCTTAATCCGTGCGAGGCCCTTGATCTCCTAAAATAAATATAAAATAATAAAACAACATTATTCTTACCTATCTGGCGATCTGTCACATCCCACGATGTAATCCTTCACAAAGGGTTAACTAGCAATCAGCTAATCAGCGCAACTAATGCTGCGTGCTCAGCTGATAGCTCCTGAATGAATGAGCTTATCTCCTGCCGACAGGAGAGGATGTGATTAATGAATGAAGCTTAATTGATTGTGTCCCACTTTCACCGGGCCCGTCTCACATAGCGATATTGCTACCGAGATCGCTGCTGAGTCACTAGTTTTGTGACGCAGCAGCGAGCTCACCAGCGATATCGCTGTGTGTGACATTCAGCGACGATCAGCCCCCCTGCCGGGTATCGCTGATCGTCGTTGAAATGTCTGGACATTTTTTGATCGCTGGTCTCCCGCTGACAGGCACGCATCGCTGCGTGTGACAGGCGGGAGACCAGCGATCCGCTGGTAACCAAGGTACACAGCGGGTTTCCAGGCGCGGGGCTGTGCCTAGAAACCCGCTGTGTACCTTGGATACCAGCGCCCTGATGCAGGGGAGCTGGTAACCAAGGTACACGTCGGGTTTCCAGGCACCGCGCAGCGCTTGGAAACCCGACGTGTACCTTGGTTACCAGCTCCCTGCATCAGGGCGCTGGTATCCAACGTAGACTGCAGGTAACTAAGCGATGTTACCCAGCAGTGTCGCTGTCCCAGATCGCTGCCTGAGCTGCCTGTTTGACAGCTCAGCAGCGATCATGTAGCGATACACCAGCGATCCTGACAAGTGCATATCGTTGTCGGGATCGCTGGTGTATCGCTATGTGAGACCCAGCCTTTAGGTCAGGTCACTCAAGTGAAAGTGGCAATAAATCAATTAAGCTCCATTCATGAATCTATTCCTCTCCTTTCGCTAGTAGAGGAAGTTATTCATTCAGGAGGTTATAGCTGGAGACAGCATTATAGCTCTCTGCTTACTGTAACCTGTTAACCCTTTCTGATGGATTACACCGTGGGACCTGACTGTACATCGGATTGGTAAGAATAATTTTGCTTTTTTATTTTATTTTTATTTTTATTACAGGAAATGGTTTTAGCAGGAAAATAAAATATGGTCAAAAACTGTGTGATTATTTAATTAAACTTTTTTATTAAACTGTGTGTGTTTGATTTTTCTTTCATACAATAGGATTAATAATTGATAGTTGTCTAATTGACAGCTCTCAATTATTAACCTGGCTTACAGTCACCTTTCAATTGCAAGGTGGCTGTAACCCCTTATTAACCCATTCGCCACCGCTACAGGGCAATGGGAATAGACGGGCAAAGTGCCAGAAAGGGCAAATCTAATTATAGATTTGCCCTTTCTGGGGTGTCTGGGGCAGATGTTAGTAGCCAGGGGGGCACAAAAAAAATGTACCCTCCCTAGGCTATTATTATCTGCCCCCACTCGCTTGCTTTGTCTGTCTGGTGGAGAAAATACAGCGGGAGCCCACGCATTTTTTTCAACGAATTTACACCTTTAATTAACCCCTACATGTCTGAAATTTGGCACACATACACTTCTGTAATTGTAAGTTCAAACCATATATCAAAATACAGGAAATGACATGGTTAACTGTGTCTAAACAATGTATCATTTCATGTCGGCTTCTGTGATTTCACAAAAGCCGGCAATTGAATTAGCGGCTATTACAGTATGTAGAAGTGTAAGAACTATAAATATATGTATATATACATGTCACAATGACATATATATATATATATATATATATATATATATGTATTCTATGTGTGTATATCTATTCTTTCTATTCTTTATTAAAGCTGTCAGTGTGATTTTACAGTATAGCCGGGGATGAATTGCCGGCTTTTCTAAAGGACACCAATGCGATTTAATCGCAAGTCACACGTGCGGTCCGTTTGTAATCCGATTTTTCATCGCTCCCATAGACTTGCATTGGAGATAGTCGACCCACAATCGTGACAATCGCAGCATGCTGCGATTGCACACGGACGTTTAAAACAGACCACAAAAAATCTGATACTGGGAGCTGCTCCATAGATTAACATAGGGCAGACTGCAATACGATATTTCATCGTATTGCAGTCGTCCGATTCTGTCGCCAGTGTGACGCCGGCCTGATACGCTCCAGGGCTCTCCCGGAGTTCTACAATGGAGTGTACCCACAAACGCCGCCGCTGCCGTCTCCGATGTCTCTGTCTCTCCCTTTCTTCATGGCAAGCAACGGCATAAGCCCGAGCCATAGCCATGTCCACATCCAGGTTAAAGTTGAAAGTCTTCATAAGCAGATCCATGTTCACCAAGGCAAATGCAAGCAAATGTAAAAAAGGGCTGTGAACAGGCTCTATATAAATAGTTTCAATAAGACACGCCCACTGGTGTCCCATTGGTGGGTTCTGTTGCAAGAATTTTTCAAGGATTTTGATCATGTGTTTTGCACAGAAAAAACGCAAACGCATACAAAAACGCTTTAAATAGCATACAATCGCTGCATTTTTTTAAAGCAATGAGCACTCTTCGCCTGCAAAATATCGCTGCGATTACACGCGTTTGCACGCGTTTTTTTTTATGCGTTTTATGTGCGCTCGATACGCAGCGCTAAAAAACGCAAGTGTGAAAGTAGCCTAAATAATTAAAACTGGTGATGAATACACTAGTTTTAAAGAGGTATTTTCATCTCCAAATACTATTCCAATAGTAATAATGTTGCAGGTGTTATAATAATAAAAATTAACAAGTACCTCCAATTAGAAATGTAGTGTGGTTCTCCTGATTCGCTATGTAGAAGAATTGTAATAACTTAAAAATCTATTCTTATGACCACTAACAACTAATTCAATAACTGTCACTGTATGAGCTTAAGGCTAAGTGCACATGTTCAGGAATGTTTGCAGAATATTCCTGAGCACAACCGGACTTTTTTCGCGGTAAAAACTGACTTTTTTGTGCGGATTTTGCGCGTTTTTGTGCGGATTTTACGCGTTTTTACCGCGATTTTTCCCTGAGCTTTCTAGGTCAATAATATAGCGGGAAAAATGCTAGAATTCCGCGAAATTAATTAACATGTTGCTTCTTTTTCCGCGATGCATTTTTTTCGCGGAAAAAAACGCACCATGTGCACAAAAATTGCGGAATTCATTCTAATTAATAGGATGCTTAATTCATGCGTTTTTGACTCGTTTTTCCCGCGAAAAAACACGAAAAAAATGCAAATAATCCTGAACGTGTGCACATAGCCTAAAGGTTACCAGAGTTCCCAGCCACAGGTTCTTCCGGCAGCCGTGAAGTTCCAGAAACCTTAAGGTTGCCTTTAAGGGAGACTTTAAGGTTACTGAAGTTTCCAGCTGTGAAAAAAGGTTATATTGAGTGTGTATTTTACTGTGCTTGTTAATCAATAAATAAAAAACTGAAAAAAAAAGTGGGGCCTCCTATTTTTAATAACCAGCCAAGGAAAAGCAGACAGCTGTGAGCTGGAGTAATTATTCTGGGAAGGAGCGAATATCCATAAAGGGTCCTAGCCTATTAATAGCATCACTGTTGTCTGTGTAGCCTTTACTGGTTAGGAAAAAGGGGAGACCACAAAAAATGATGTGGGATCCTCCCTATTTTTAATTACCAGCAAAGGCTAAAGAGACAGCTGAGGGCTGATTTTAATAGGCTGGAAAGGGGCCATGGACCCCTTCCCAGACTAATAACACCACCCCTTTGCCACCCCAAAAATGCATCCATAAGATGCCTTGGTGTGGTCACAATCTGGTTAATTGTTTTTGGGGTTGATGTCGGGTTTATAATGCCAGCTGACATCAAGTTCCTAGGTTAGTATTGGAGAAGCGTCTATCAGATGTACCTCCGTTACTAACCCAGTAAGTAAAAAAAAAAAAAACAGCGGAAAAAACAATTGTTTTGAATAAAGACTCCCCATTAGAGTTGAGCGATACTTTCCGATATCCTAAAGTATCGGAATCGGAATGGTATCGCCGATATCACTAAAATATCGGCGATACCCGATACCGATACCGGAAGTCCCATGTAAGTCTATGGGAACAAAATATCGAAATTAAAAAAAACCCATTCTTGCCTTGTTGGTTAATTGTACATGAAGGAAAACAAGAAAGAGTAATGTAGAATGTATTGGGGAAGGTTGAGGAGACATTAAAGGCATAGATGTTTAACCCAATCAAATGGAATAGCATAAATATTTTTTTTTTTAAAGATGTTCGGATTGACGAAGAAATTGACAATGTTAACGTTTTTTATATTTTGGCAAATATGTATATTACACAACTTCCATGCTCTTCATCTTCACCTTTTTAACTTTTCACACACTTTCTCCTTCATAATCTTCTGCAGCATCATCTTTTTCATCAAATTATTCTTCATCTTCACCTTCTTTATCTTCTTCTTAAACTTCTTGCTATTCATCTTTGTTAACATTACTCATATTCTTCTTATTAAACTATTATTCTTATTCATATTCTGCTTCATCTTCTTCATCATATTCTTATTTGTGACAGAGAATCCTGTACTTGTAATCTGTCAAAGTATGAATTTTTCATCCTTCCGTTCTTGCTGTCACAAAAGATTTAAATTACAACAGTATTTGTCCGTGTTCAGTTTAGCCTGCAGCAGCAGGCATTTTCCAGGGGCACCACGAGGAGGAACGGACTCACCCCCATACACTGCTTAGTCTTCTTCTGCTTAGAATTTAGAGCATATATTTTGCTCTTCATTTTGGTCTTATACTTCATGTTCTTCTGCTTTTAGATCTTCTGCTTATTGTTCTTGTGTCTCTTGTTCCGTATCTTGTATTTGTAGCACAATCTTGTACCAGCTGATGTTACTGGGACACGGTTACTAAGCAGGAGGTACCTGTGCTCCAAAGCACTACCAAGGACCAGCAGACGTTGCTGGAACTCGGATACCGAGATGGAGGCACCTAGACCAAAGGCACTGCGGAGAACCAGTTGACGGTACTGGAACCCGGAGGGGCAGCAGAAGGAAAAGAGCCAATGGCACAACCGAGGACCAGCTGACGTTACTGGGACACGGTTACTAAGCAGGAGGTACCTGTGCTCCAAAGCACTACCAAGGACCAGCAGACGTTGCTGGAACTCGGATACCGAGATGGAGGCACCTAGGCCAAAGGCACTGCGGAGAACCAGTTGACGGTACTGGAACCCGGACGGGTAGCAGAAGGTACAAGAGCCAATGCAAGTAACGAGGACCAGCTGACTGTGCTGGAACCCGGAGGGGCAGCAGAAGGAAAAGAGCCAATGGCACAACCGAGGACCAGCTGACGTTACTGAACCCCAGTAACACAGGAGCAAGTGTTGACTGTGCTAACAGCACTTCCGAGCAACAACTGGCGGTGTTGGAGCCCAGGGTCAAGGAGGATGTTTAAATACTAGATCAAGTAATTTCCTTGTTACCTGTCAATTTTAAATGTCTATACTTCAAACAAGAGAAAGATAACCTTTACTACCATAAGATGATGATTTCATTTAAACTAATATCTAGATAAATAAAGAATTGACAAACATAAACACATACATTAACATGTTGAACAGCAATGCAAACCACAAAATAAATTAGTTAAGGAATCTGCTATAACGGTTGTACATAAAAGCATACAAGTCAAGTACATATCTGAATCCATTAATGATGGATAAGTAACAGTATGTACACCATTTTTATTGTATAGACAATGAATGTCTGACTTCAAAACATCATCAGCATTACAAGTTATCTGTGACATTACTAAAATGTTACATTTGCTGAATAATGTCACTAAACAGTTTATACAAAATTATACAATTTCCATCATGTAATACTCATAATATGTGGCAATAATCATGTTTATTAACAAACATAACCTTTAAAAAGTGCATAGTGCATAGTGAAAATTGCTATTTATGCCTGACTGTCGACTTGCAAGCATGACAACGGATAGATAAGGTATATATAGATGACACTGCATAGCCACAGATGGTGAATGGCGATGTAATACTGTACCTCAATAAAGTGTGCGTCACTACTACATAATTTTTTTTATATAGCTTTATAAACAGGGTACGTGGATGTATGCTTGCGCCTTTGTTTTGACGCACAGACTGCCTTCCTGCTGAGACGCGTTGGGTAGTGAACAGTTGTGTGCAGTGTTCACTGTAGTCTGAGGTTTTCCTTTTTGGAGTGCAGATCACGCTCCAGTTAGTTCTTCAACCACTGCTGGTTGTAGTCTGCTGAGCGTGTGTCACTGGCACATCCTTGAAATTTTTCTCTAATTGTTGCTGCTCCATTCTATTACAAATAAATAAAATCTATTAGTGTGACGCGCTTCCATCCGTATACAATACATTGGTTGCAAACACTATAGAAGTACACAAAGGGGCCTTTCACACCTACTGAACAGTTGTGTGCAGTGTTCACTGCAGTCTCTGCGGAATAACCACACTTAGGCCTTATAACTTTTCAGACTTTCTTTATCAATCTACCAAGATGAAGAAGGCAGGGAGTAAGGCACGTGGTCGTGGAGTTTCTTCAGGGAGAGGACGTGGGGATTCTGTGGCTGCTGCGGCCCCCAGTGACACAGCATCCACCAGTTTTCCCCGGGCCGTGAGCGTTCCTTTATGCGCACTTTTGTAGGAGCTCGGAGTACCCCCCTGCTGCGGGAAGAACAAATTGAAGCCGTTGTTGTTTGGATCTCAGCCAATGCATCGACTTCAATTGCTTCCACCTCCTCTCAGGACCACAGCACTGTTGGGCAACCATCTGTCTCTTCACCGCCTGGCAAATTGCCCAGGCAGTCAGAGAGTTCTGTACAGGAGCCAGCTGAGTGTCTGCTTCTGTTCTCAGAATCTATTGGCTTGCAAACAGGGGCCCAGCCAAGCAGCATTCTGTAATGTGAAGAAGAGGGAGTATGCAGTGATGCGCAACAGCTGTGTCTCTCTGAATCTGAAGAGGCGGGTGAGACAGTGCCGATGGTCAGCACACCGCAGAACGCATCTGATGATGATGATGAGACCCAGGTGCCAGTTTCTGTTGAGCATGGTGCTGGCCAGACCACCCAACAGCAGGTGTTGGAAGAGGGTAGTGGAGATGATGAGGTCCAATACCCAACATGGCATGAAGAACAGGAAGGTGGTGGAGCAGCTCAGAGGAATAATAATAATATTTATTTATATAGCGCCATCATATTCCGCAGCGCTTTACAGTTTAGCAGTTTCAGAACACAAGTCATAAGTAACAACGTTAACAATACAATAATTTAAGCTAAATAAGTCGCCCCTGCTCGTGACAGCTTACAATGTACAATGAGATGGGGGAGATACAAAGTATAGGTGTTTATATACAATGGTGCATTTACAATGATGTTCCAGCCATCTTAAGGGACTGAGGGATGGAGATAGTGAATGGGCTAGAGACACACACACACTTACACAGAATACATAGAATGACTTTGATTAGTGAATGTGATAGGCCGCTCTGAACAAATGTGTTTTGAGGGAGCGCCTGAAACCATGCAAATTGTGGATAGTCCTAATTTCTTGGGGTACAGCATTCCAGAGGATTGGCGTAGAGCAGGAGAAGTCTTGGAGTCGGGAGTGGGAGGTACGTATTAGTGCAGAGGTTAGTCGAAAGTCGTTTGCAGAGCGCAGCAGTCGGTTAGGCCGATAGATAGAAATGAGGGAGGAGATGTAGGAGGGGTGCTGCACTGTGGAGAGCTTTGTGGGTGAGAACCAGTACTTTGGTTGAAAGCTGGGAGAGGCCTAGAGAAATGGTTAGTGATAGAAGGAAGATAGAGGAAGACATTGCCCCAACGGTACAAACAGGAGGGAGAGTTAGGCTGCAGACTCGGTTGCCTGTAGCCTCCAGTTTGGCACCTGTTCGGAGCAGTTGTCTTCCAAAAGTCAAAACGTGCGCTCCCAGGACTTGCACTGCGTGGTCCTTTTTTCACACACTTGCACATGATATTTGCTATGTGAAATGCAAGCTGTGTAATCAAAAATTAAAAATAGCTAAAAGTGTCAGTCACCTCAATACCACAAATATGTGGAAACATGTGCGGACAAAGCACGTAGTTGAGTTACAAAGACACACTGGAGATGTAGGCCAACCTACAGCAGCACCTACATCTTCAGGTTGTGTTGAAGCCTCTTCATCGAGCTCACACACAGCTGGTTATGCTTCCTCACAGGATCGCCATGGAAGAACCTCGGCCACTGTTGTCCAGAGACAAACTGTTATTCCACACACAGCAGCAAGTTCCCTGTCATCCTCACACTCCCAGGCCACAAAACAGCCAGCGGTAGCACAGGCATGGGATAAAAGACGGCCATACTCCGCAAACCATGCACGAGCACAGGCTCTGAATGCTGGCATTGCAAAACTCCTGTCCCTTGAAATGCTGTGATTCAGGCTGGTGGAGACAGACAGTTTCCGTAACTGAATATCATTGTCAATCCCACAATACAATGTGCCAAGCCGATTTCATTTCAGCAGGCAAGCCGTCCCTGGTCTGCAAAAGCATGTTGAGGGAAAAATTAAACATGCGCTACTAAAAGCCCTCAGTAGCAAGGTCCACCTGACCACCGATGCGTGGACCAGTACCCATTGTTATGATCTGCTACAACCAGTAAGGAAAGAAGGGAATTCTGTCCCTACAATACAACTAAGCTGAATCCCTACGATGTAACGGGGAACCTGATCCTGCGACCAGACCCGCTAAAGTCCTCATCTAGTGTGAACGAAGACCTATAGTTGCGAGGGAGTAATCCCTACAAGATCTAGGGACTGGGAGAAAAGGTGGACACCTCCTAACATAAATTGTAGCATGGATAATTAAACAGAAAAATAAATACTTTGTGATCCTAACATCAAGCAAAACTCACAGATTAAGGCACCTAAGCACCCGGCTAGCTTAACAGTAGATAATACAATGAAGTCAAGCAAAGCCAGAAGGGCGGAGCCAGACTAAATAGGGAAAAAAGGTCATGTGACCAGCAAACTGAAACAAAACCTAACAAGAGGGTTCTAACACCCATGGCCAGGGACAATACCTTTCCCTCACTGCCCATTGGGTCAATGTTGTGCAGCCGGGTACTGATCTTGCGAGTGGCGCTGTACGTGTTCTGCCAACTCCAAGGATTGCAGGAATCAAGTCTGTACACATTGATTCCTCCTCCTATTCCAGTTCCTCAGAATCATCGCTGCAGGAGCCGTCACGGTCTACCTCCACATGGACCCGTGAACGTTTACCTGTTGCGACCGATATGAGCACAGCCGTGTCCAAATGTCAACAGGCCATCCTGAAATTAATTTCCATGGGGAATCTTAGCCACACAGCGCAGGAGCTCTGTAATGCCATAAAGCAGGAGAGCGACGTGTGGTTTTTGGAAGAGAATCTACAGGCAGGCTTGGTAGTGTGTGACAATGGCCGAAATCTGGTGTCAGCTCTGGGCCTTGGCAACCTCAGTCACATACCATGTCTGTCATATGTGCTCAACTTGGTCGTGCAGAGTTTTTTGAGGGACTATCCGGATCTTGATGCACTGCTGCACAAGGTCCGCCTAGAGTGCGCTCACTTGCGACGTTCCAGCATGGCCAGATCGCTGATTGCAGCTCTGCAACGCAGATTTCACCTTCATGAACATCGCATTATATGTGACGTACCCACCAGGTGGAATTCCTCGTTACATATGTTGGAGCGGTTGTGTGAGCAGCAGCCAACAGTAATGGAGTATCAGCTGCATCAGGCGCAGTCAACTCGCAATTTGCGGCGTTCACACTTCACCACTACTGAGTGGGCCTCTATAATAAGAATAATAATATTATTTATTTATATAGCGCCATAATATTCCGCAGTGCTTTACAGTTTAACAGTTTCAAAACACGAGTCATAAGTAACAACGTTAACAATACAATAATTAAAGCAAAATCAGCCGCCCCTGCTGGTGAAAGCTTACAATCTACAATGAGGTGTGGGAGATACAAAGTACAGGTGTTTATATACAATGGTGTTTTTACAATGATGGTCCAGCCATTTTAAGGAAGTGAGGGATGCATGGAGATAGTGAATGGGCTACACACACAGAATTACACATAGAATGACTTTGATTAGTGAATGTGATAGGCCACTGTGAACAAATGTGTTTTGAGGGAGCGCCTGAAACCATCCAAATTGCGGATAGTCCTAATTTCTTGGGGTAGAGCATTCCAGAGGATTGGCGCAGCGCGGGTGAAGTCTTGGAGTTGGGAGTGGGAGGTACGGATTAGTGCAGAGGTTAGTCGAAGGTCGTTTGCAGAGTGCAGCAGTCGGTTAGGCCTATAAATATAAATAAGGGAGGAGATGTAGGGGGGTGCTGCGCTGTGGAGAGCTATGTTGGTGAGAACCAGTAATTAGAATTGGATCCTATAATGAATGGGCAGCCACTGCCAGTGTAATGAGTGGCGAATAACTCTATGAAGGATATCTGCCACGTTTTGCGTGCGTTTGATGAGTCAACGCGGATGGCGAGTGCAGATGATGCACTAGTCAGCCTGACTGTCCCCCTTATCTGCCTGCTTCAAAAAACACTGCAAGCACTAAGGCATGAGGTTTTGGAAGAGGTGGAGGATGAGGAGTCACAAATTCCATCACCTTCTGGACAGTCAGCGCAACGTGGTTCCTCACAAAGGGCTGGAGGACTTTCAAAGTACCATGCTGTATCAACAATTTAACCTCCAGAGTCGCTGTCTATATTTTCATAACCATTACAAACTTTTAATGTATTTACAAAGCACATAATGTACATTTTTTGTCTATCCTTTTGTAATGCTATTGTGTTTCCATAAACTGATGTTACAGAATTATGATACAAAGTTTTTAAATTTTGAGTTTTAAATTTTGTAAATTTATATGTATTTGAAGGACTTTGTGAGGAGGATGAGGAGGAGTCAATGGAGGAGGAAGACATCGCTCCAGAGGGAGGTAGACAATGCTCTAGTCAGTATGTAGACCAAGGGTGGGGTGATGCACAGCAGGCGGAGATGACGCCTCTTGCAGGGGACAACGTTTCTTGGCCAGTTGGGAGTCTGCAGCACATGGTTGATTTCATGCTGCAGTGGCTGAGAAACGACCGCCGCATCGAACACATTCACACCACGTCTGATTATTGGGTGTACACCCTCCTAGACCCTCGCTACCGGGACAACTTACAAAGCCTCATCACACCGTTGAACCGGGAGCGTAAAATGCGGAAGTACCAAGACACACTGGTGCAATCCATAATGTTCTCCATTCCAGCCGAGAGCACTGCTGCTGCTACTGATTTACAAAGCAGCTCTGTGCGTCGAGGCAGTGGAGACAGCTCTGCAACAAGAGGGAGCACAAGCAGCGCCTCTGCACAGGGCAAGAACAGTATGTTCCAAATGTGTCGAAGTTTTGTGGCAGCGCCACCAATGTCTACACCATCCGAGACGGCTCCAGTCAGCAGGAGGCAACATTTCCGTAAGATGGTGACAGACTACATGTCTTGCCCTCTCAGTGTACTCCCAGATGGCTCTTCCCCATTCAAGTTTTGTGTCTCTAAGCTGGATACATGGCCAGAGCTTAGCCAGTATGCATTGGAGGTGCTGGCTTGATCTGCTGGCAGTGTATTATCGGAGCGCGTCTTTACTGCTGCAGGTGGTGTACTAACAGACCGTTGCATGCGACTATCCTACGATAATGTAGAACGGCTTACTTTTCTGAAAATGAACTAGGCATGGATCTCGCCTGAATTTGCCTGTCCGGTTTCAGATTAACTAACTGGTTGACAACGTTTTCCATGTCTCCTGTTATGTTCATCTTTCTACCACCTGAGCTATACTCCCTGGGCTACAACACTGCCAGTTGCTGCTCAGAAGTGTCGTGTCCACAGACCAATACACAAGCTATAGTGATAGTGGGGTTCAGTAACGCCTGCTGTTCCCCTGCTGTGTGTCCGGCAAAAATTACTGCTACCTAGCTACACATGTTTAAAAAAACATGACATGTTAAAGTGGCTAGTGCTACACATAGATATCAGGCTACACCCTTATTTCTAAGCTGTAAACAAGTGAAACGTCAAATTTAAAACCATTCAATGATTAGTGTTGGTAACAAATCTGTAACTAAATAATTGTGACATATTATGGCAGATATCCACATGTCTAACACAAATGCTAACACAAAAGCATACTTATGCTATAGGGTACTGATGGTGAACCTTCTCACTCCATAACTTTGACCAATCCAACTCACATCATGCCTCAAATGCTGCAATGTTGGAAGTGCATAATGTGGGTTGAACTTTGACAACAGCTGCAGTGCGAAGGTTATCCTTCTGTGTTCTTGGCTTTTAAATAAAAGCATACAAGTAAATATAATAATACATTGTTGATTAAGGGACATGATGTACACCTGTAATATTGTGCAAACAATGGATGTAGGACTATTCCTCTTCAACATTACTTATATTTGTGTCATTTGAAAAAATACATATTTTAGTTAAAAATTAAAAACCCATGTTCAGTAGCTGTGAAAGGCCCGTTTGTGTACTTCTATATTGTTTGCAACCAAAGTATTGTATACGGATGGAAGCGCGTCACACTAATAGATTAGATTTATTTTAAATGGAATGTAGCAGAACCAATTGGAGATAAATGAAAAGGATGAGCCACTGAGACACGCTCAGCAGAGTACAAGCAGCAGTGCTTGAACATGTAACTGGAGCGTGATCTGCACTAAAAAAAGTAAAAAACACAGACTGAAGTGAACACTGAAACACAACTGTCCACAATCTGTGAAAAGCTCCTTTCTGTACTTCTATAGTGTTTGCAACCAATGTATTGTATACGGATGGAAGCGCGTCACACTAATAGATTAGATTTATTTTAAATGGAATGTAGCAGAACCAATTGGAGATAAATGAAAAGGATGAGCCACTGAGACACGCTCAGCAGAGTACAAGCAGCAGTGCTTGAACATGTAACTGGAGCGTGATCTGCACTAAAAAAAGTAAAAAACACAGACTGAAGTGAACACTGAAACACAACTGTCCACAATCTGTGAAAAGCTCCTTTCTGTACTTCTATAGTGTTTGCAACCAATGTATTGTATACGGATGGAAGCACGTCACACTAATAGATTAGATTTATTTTAAATGGAATGTAGCAGAACCAATTGGAGATAAATGAAAAGGATGAGCCACTGAGACACGCTCAGCAGAGTACAAGCAGCAGTGCTTGAACATGTAACTGGAGCGTGATCTGCACTAAAAAAAGTAAAAAACACAGACTGAAGTGAACACTGAAACACAACTGTCCACAATCTGTGAAAAGCTCCTTTCTGTACTTCTATAGTGTTTGCAACCAATGTATTGTATACGGATGGAAGCGCGTCACACTAATAGATTAGATTTATTTTAAATGGAATGTAGCAGAACCAATTGGAGATAAATGAAAAGGATGAGCCACTGAGACACGCTCAGCAGAGTACAAGCAGCAGTGCTTGAACATGTAACTGGAGCGTGATCTGCACTAAAAAAAGTAAAAAACACAGACTGAAGTGAACACTGAAACACAACTGTCCACAATCTGTGAAAAGCTCCTTTCTGTACTTCTATAGTGTTTGCAACCAATGTATTGTATACGGATGGAAGCGCGTCACACTAATAGATTAGATTTATTTTAAATGGAATGTAGCAGAACCAATTGGAGATAAATGAAAAGGATGAGCCACTGAGACACGCTCAGCAGAGTACAAGCAGCAGTGCTTGAACATGTAACTGGAGCGTGATCTGCACTAAAAAAAGTAAAAAACACAGACTGAAGTGAACACTGAAACACAACTGTCCACAATCTGTGAAAAGCTCCTTTCTGTACTTCTATAGTGTTTGCAACCAATGTATTGTATACGGATGGAAGCGCGTCACACTAATAGATTAGATTTATTTTAAATGGAATGTAGCAGAACCAATTGGAGATAAATGAAAAGGATGAGCCACTGAGACACGCTCAGCAGAGTACAAGCAGCAGTGCTTGAACATGTAACTGGAGCGTGATCTGCACTAAAAAAAGTAAAAAACACAGACTGAAGTGAACACTGAAACACAACTGTCCACAATCTGTGAAAAGCTCCTTTCTGTACTTCTATAGTGTTTGCAACCAATGTATTGTATACGGATGGAAGCGCGTCACACTAATAGATTAGATTTATTTTAAATGGAATGTAGCAGAACCAATTGGAGATAAATGAAAAGGATGAGCCACTGAGACACGCTCAGCAGAGTACAAGCAGCAGTGCTTGAACATGTAACTGGAGCGTGATCTGCACTAAAAAAAGTAAAAAACACAGACTGAAGTGAACACTGAAACACAACTGTCCACAATCTGTGAAAAGCTCCTTTCTGTACTTCTATAGTGTTTGCAACCAATGTATTGTATACGGATGGAAGCACGTCACACTAATAGATTTGATTTTTTTCTAATATAATGGAGCTGCACCAATTCCACTAAATAAAATAAAAAAAAAAAAAAAAAAAGTGACACGTGCAGATGCCTACAAACAGCGGTGGATGCAGAGCAAACTGCAGCGTCACCTGCACTGTCACACACACACCTTGCACAGAGCTGTTAAAACAACACTGGCAAAATGAAGCTTTACACAGCGGTTGGTAAACTAGCCTGCCTCAAGCACAGTAGTACACAAAATCGCAATATCTAACTGTCCCTCAGAGTCAGCACAGCAGCGTTCTGTCCCTAACTGAGTTCACAGCACAGTGACGCTAAAATGGCTGCGGCGCCTTTTATAGTGCATTCTGACATCATTTCAGCAGCCAATCACAGCCATGCCATTAGTTAAGATGACCGCATCATTACAGGATGTGCCCACACTTCGTAGGATTCCTCATTGGCTGACTAAAATCACATTGCCTCTCAAAGAATTATGGGAACTTCCGATTCCGGTATACGATATGGAAAAAGTATCGGAATTAAGTATCGGAATTCCGATAACGCGAATATCGGCCGATACCCGATACTTGCGGTATCGGAATGCTCAACACTACTCCCCATACATTCCTTGGTTTACCCATAAATTAATAAAAAAAATTCTCCGCACGACATCAAACTAGGTTCCACGTCGTCAATTTTCTCAAGGGTGATCACAACAGTAACGATGCGAGAATGAGACTGCAGAGGTTAATCAAGGTAATTTCTCACGAGCGATGACGTTACGCACTTGAGAAATGACCGCAAGTAACCTCAGCAGTCTCGCGGTCATGGCTCTCAGCGATGACGTAACCACAAGAATGAGACTATGGAGGTTACTCGTGGTCATTTCTCATGGGCATGAGAAATGATCTCAAATTACCTCTACAGTCTTGTTCTTGTGGTCATGGCTCAGGAGCAAAGACGTTAGTGACGTGATCGCCAGTGAATAAATCAGTTGAGACCTAGTTGGATGTCATCAAATCTGCAGAGAATTTTTTTTATTAATAAATGGGTAAACCAGGGAATGTGTGGGGAAGTCTTTATTCAAATAAAAATGTTTTTTACCTATGTGTGTATTTTTTTAATTTAACTTACTTGGTTAGTAATGGGGGCATCTAATAGATGCCTCTCTATTACTAACCTATGGGCTTGATGTCAGCTGACATTAGAAAGGTGACATCAACCCCATAAACTATTATTCAGATTGCCACTGCACCAGGGCAATCAGGAAGAGCCAAGGCTATGCTTCAGAATTGACTTATTTAACAGATGCTCCACTTCTGGGGTGGATGAGGGCTGCTATTTTTGGGAGGGGGCAAATATCTATGGCCCCTCCCAGTCTATTAACCCCTTACTGCCATCAGACGTACTATCCCGTCCATGGTACCTGGGCCCGTATGACCGGGGACGGGATAGTACGTCTCGTGCGATCGGACGCGCTCCCGGGGGGAGCGCAGCCGATCGCGGCCGGGTGTCAGCTGATTATCACAGCTGACACCCATGACTGTGTGTCAGGAGCGGTCACGGACCGCTCCCGGCACATTAACCCCTTGCACACCGCGATCAAACATGATCGCGGTGTACTGGGGGCACAGGGGAGGATCGCGCAGGGTGGGGGCCCCCTGACTTCTGAAGGCTTCCTCCCTCCCAGGACCAGATGGCGCCGGGGTCCTGGAGGGAGGCGGCTACCTCAGTGCCTGCCGAGAGCAGGCACTGAGAAGCCTGCTGCACTGCCTGAGCGATCGCTGGTGTGACAGTGTGCTGTGCACACTGTCACACCAGCGATCTGATAAAATACAGTGATGTCCCACCCTGGGACAAAGTAAAAAAGTTAAAAAAATAAAAATAAACATGTTTTAAAAAAAAATCCAAAATAAATTAAAAAAAATATATATATTCCCCAATAAATTCACTTCTTCCTGTAAATAAAAAAAACAAAGCAATAAAAGTACACATATTTGGTATCGCCGCGTCCGTAACGACCCCCCCTATAAAATTGTCCCACTAGTTAACCCCTTTAGTGAACCCCTTAAAAAAAAAAAAAACGAAGCAAAAAATCAATGCTTTATCATCATACTGCCGAACAAAAAGTGTAATAACACGCGATCAAAAAGACCGATATAAATAAGCATGGTACCGCTGAAAACGTCATCTTGTCCCGCAAAAAACGAGCCACCATACAGCATCATCAGCGAAAAAATTAAAAAGTTATAGCTCGCAGAATAAAGCGATGCAAAAATAATTATTTTTTATATAAAATTGTTTTTATTCTATAAAAGCGCCAAAACATGAAAAAATGATATAAATGAGGTATCGCCATAATCGTACTGACCCGAAGAATAAAACTGCTTTATCAATTTTACCACACGCAGAACGGTATAAACGCCTCCCCCAAAAGAATTTCATGAATTGCTGATTTTTGTTCATTCTAACCTCCCAAAAATCAAAATAAAAAGCGATCAAAAAACGTCACGTGCTCAAAAATGGTACCAATAAAAACGTCAACTCGTCCCGCAAAAAATAAGACCTCACATGACTCTGTGGGCCAAAATATGCAAAAATTATAGCTCTCAAAATGTGATGATGCAAAAACTATTTTTGCAATAAAAAGCGTCTTTTAGCGTGACAGCTGCCAATCATAAAAACCCGCTATAAATAGTAAATCAAACCCCCCTTTATCACCCCCTTAGTAAGGGAAAAATAATAAAATTAAAAAAAAGTATTTATTTCCATTTTCCCATTAGGGTTAGGGTTAGGGTTGCGGCTAAAGTTAGGGTTAGGGTTGGCGCTAAAGTTAGGATTAGGGTTAGGGTTGGGATTAGGGGTGTGTTAGGGTTAGGTTTGTGGTTAGGGTTGGGACTAGGGTTAGGGGTGTGTTGGGGTTAGGGTTGGAGTTAGAATTGGGGGGTTTCCGCTGTTTAGGCACATCAGGGGCTCTCCAAATGTGACATGGCGTCTGATCTCAATTCCAGCCAATTCTGCGTTGAAAAAGTCAAACGGTGCTCCTTCACTTCTCAGCTCTGCCATGCGTCCAAACAGTAGTTTATCCAAACATATGGGGTATCAGCGTACTCTGGACCCCAAGAGTTATTGTGCAATTTGTCCTATTTCTTCTGTTACCCTTGGGAAAATAAAAAACTGGGGGCGAAAATATCATTTTTGTACAAAAAAAATTATTTTTTTGTTTTTAACGGCTGTACATTATAAACTTCTGTGAAGCACTTGGGGCTTCATAGCACTCACCACACATCTAGATAAGTTCCTTGTGGGGTCTATTTTCCAAAATGGGGTCACTTGTTGGGATTTCCACTGTTTAGGCGCATCAGGGCTCTCCAAATGCGACATGACGCCCCCAGACCATTCCATCAAAGTCTGCAATCCAAAACGTCACTACTTCCCTTCCGAGCCCCAACGTGTACCCATACAGTAGTTTTTCTCCCACATATTGGATATCAGCGTACTCAGGACAAATTGGACAACAACTTTTGGGGTCCAATTTCTCCTGTTACCCTTGTAAAAATAAAATATTGGGGCAAAAAAATCATTTTTGCAAAAAAAAAAAGGATTTTTATTTTTACGGCTGTGCGTTATAAACTTCTGTGAAGCACTTCGGGGTTCAAAGTGCTCACCACACATCTAGACAAGTTCCTTGTGGGGTCTATTTTCCAAAATGGGGTCACTTGTGGGGGGTTTCCATCAAGTGGGCATTTCAAAACGTCACTACTTCCCATCCGAGCCCTGACGTGCGCCCATACAGTAGTTTTCTCCCACATATTGGGTATCAGCGTACTCAGGACAAATTGGACAACAACTTTTGGGGACCAATTTCTCCTGTTACCCTTGTGAAAATAAAATATTGGGGGCGAAAAAATCATTTTTGTAAAAAAAAAAGGATTTTTTATTTTTACGGCTGTACGTTATAAACTTCTGTGAAGCACTTCGGGGTTCAAAGTGCTCACCACACATCTAGATACGTTCCTTGTGGGGTCTATTTGCCAAAATGGGGTCACTTGTGGGGGGTTTCCACTGTATAGGTGCATCAGGGGCTCTCCAAATGTGACATGACGCCCCCAGACCATTCCATCAAAGTCTGCAATCCAAAACGTCACTACTTCCCTTCCGAGCCCTGACGTGCGCCCATACAGTAGTTTTCTCCCACATATTGAGTATCAGCGTACTCAGGACAAATTGGACAACAACTTTTGGGTTCCAATTTCTTCTGTTACCCTTGTGAGAATAAAATATTGGGGGCGAAAAAATCATTTTTGTAAAAAAAAAAAAAAGATTTTTTATTTTACGGCTGTACTTTATAAACTTTAGTGAAACACCTGGGGGTTAAAAGTTCTCACCACACATCTAGATAAGTTCCTTGAGGGGTCTAGTTTCCAAAATGGTGTCATTTATGGGGGTTTCCACTGTTTAGGCAGATCAGGAGCTCTCCAAACACGACATGGCGTCCAGCCAATTCTGCGTTGAAAAAGTCAGACGGCGCTCCTTCCCTTCCAAACTCTGCCATGCACCCAAACAGTGGTTTACCCCCACATATGGGGTATCAGCGCACTCAGGACAAATTGCACAATAACTTTTGGAGTCTTGTTACCCTTGGAAAAATAAAAATTGGGGTGAAAAGATCATTTTTGTGGAAAAAATATGATTTTTAAATTTTACGGCTCTACGTTATAAACTTGTGTGAAGCACTTGGGGGTTCAAATTGCTCACCAAAGATCTAGAAAAGTTCCTTAGGGGGTCTAGTTTCCCAAATGGGGTCATTTGTGGGGGGTTTCCACTGTTTAGGCACATCAGGGGCTCTCCAAATGCAACATGGCATCCAATCTCAATTCCAGCCAATTTTGGTTGGAAAAAGTCAAATGGTGCTCCTTCAATTCCGAGCTCTGCTGTGCGCCCAAACAGTGGTTCCCCCCCACATATGGGATATCAGCGTACTCAGGACAAATTGGACAACAAGTTATGTGGTCCAATTTCTCCTGTTACCCTTGGGAAAATAAAAAATTAGTGACTAAAAGATAATTTTTGTGGGAAAAAAATAGGATTTTTTATTTTCATGCCCGGGCATTATAAACTTGTGTGAAGCACTTGGGGGTTCAAAGTGGTCACCAAAGATCTAGATAAGTTCCTTAGGGGGTCTAGTTTCCAAAATGGGGTCACTTGTGGGGGGTTTCCACTGTTTAGGCTCATCTGGGGCACTGCAAACGGAACATGACCCCCATCAACGTCTGCATTCCAAAACGTTACTACTTCCTTTCCAAGCCCTGCCGTGCACCCAAACAGTTCCCCCCCCACATATGGGGTATCAGCGTACTCAGGACAAGTTGGACAACAACTTTTGGGGTCCAATTTCCTTGGGAAAATTCAAAAATTTGGGGCTAAAAAATCATTTTTGTGGAAAATTGATTTTTTTTTTTTTCACACCCAGGCATTATAAGCTTTTGTGAAACACTTGGGGTTCAAAGTGCTCACAACAGATCTAGATAAGTACCTTAGGGGGTCTAGTTTCCAAAATGGTGTCACTTGTGGGGGTTTCCACTGTTTAGGCGCATCAGGGGGTCTCCAAACACGACATGGCGTCCAATCTCAATTCCCGCCAATTTTAGTTTGAAAAAGTCAAACGGCGCTCCTTCCCTTACGAGCTCTGCCGTGTGCCCAAACAGTGGTTTTCCCCCACATATTGGGTATTGGCATACTCAGGAGAAATTGCATAACAACCTTATCTGTCCATTTTCTCCTTTTACCCTTGTGAAAATAAAAAAAAAGTTTGTAAAAGATCATTTTTGTGGCTAAAAAGTTAAATATTCATTTTTTCCTTCCACGTTGCTTTAGTTCCTGTGAAGCACCTGAAGGGTTAATAATCTTCTTGAATGTGGTTTTGAGTACGTTGAGGGGTGCAGTTTTTAGAATGGTGTCACTTTTGGGTATTTTCTGCCATATAGACCCCTCAAAGTGACTTCAAATGAGAGGTGGTCCCTAAAAAAAATGGCTTTGTAAATTTTGTTGTAAAAATGAGAAATCGCTGGTCAACTTTTAACCCTTATAACTTCCTAACAAAAAAAAATTTTGGTTCCAAAATTGTGCTGATGTAAAGTAGACATGTGGGAAATGTTATTTATTAACTATTTTATTTTCAAAGTTTGAAAATTGCAAAATTTTAAAAATTTTCGCCATATTTGCGTTTTTTTCAAAAATAAACGCAAGTTATATCGAAGAAATTTTACTTCTAACGTGAAGTACAATATGTCACGAGAAAACAATCTCAGAATCGCGAAGATCCGTTGAAGCGTTCCAGAGTTATAACCTCATAAAGAGACAGTGGTCAGAATTGTAAAAATTGGCCCGGTCATTAACGTGCAAACCACCCTTGGGGGTGAAGGGGTTAACATCAGCCCACAGCTGTCTGCTTTGCCTTTGCTGGTTATTAAGAATAGGGGTGAGCTATGTCATTTTTTTAGGGTCCCCCTATTTTTAATAACTAGCTAAGGTTAATCAGACAGCTGCGGGCTGATATTAATAGGCTGGGAAGCTGCATGGATATTGGCCCTTCGCAGTCTAAAAATACTAACTGTTTGTTTTCCCTTGGCTAGTTTTAAAAATGATGGGGACAGCACATCATTTTTTTTAAATTTATTTATTTTTCTGTCAGCCTGGGCCGCATATTACACCAGCCAATCACAGCCATGTCATTACTTGACATGACTAGTGGAGATGGAAGTGCCCACAGCCTTTCAACAAGGTTTATTAGATTTCTGTACCCAAACAGGAAACTGCACATACAGTAAGTAGTCCATGTTCAGGGTCTGGTACCGGACACTAGAAGTCCGGTGTGAACCCCAAACTTTCCAGTTCATGTTTGCTCATGCCAAAAAGTGGCTAATTCATAGACCAAACAAAACTGTGTGTTACTAGCAACTAAATGACCAGCAGCAGTTTGGTACGAGCTTTTAGATTGTGAGATCAAGTCAAGCTAATCAGCATCTCATACCCGCCACAGACTAATTTATGACAGAATGAGGAATGTTACTGCATGTTAAGGGTATGCCACACTAAACAACATCGCTAACGGGATCGCTAAAAAACGTTACTATTTAGCGATCCCGTTAGCGATGTTGTTGTGTGCGGCAGCTGCCAGCGACGAGCTTCCTGCTGTGATCTCGCTCGTCGCTGGAATCGTTCCGGACCCTATTTTCGTCGCTGGCACCCCGCTGGGTAAGTATATATCGCTAAGTGTGGCACCTTTTTTAGCGATTTAGCGGTACTTTTGTACCGCTAAAGTCGTTAAGGAGATCGCTAACCGCGATAGCGTCCTAACGACATCGCTAAAATAGGTAGCCACTAGCGATATAGAAACAATCCCGCTAGCGATCTCATTAGTATGCGACGCTAACGAGATCGCTAGCGGGATTGTGTAGTGTGGCAGTACCTTTACACTTTTGACTAAAGTATAGCTGTCATTATCAATAAAACAGCGGGTACATTTCCCGTGGACTACAGATGAATGAATATATTCAAGTAGAGTTGAAATCTACTTGAATTTTACAAAAATTCACATTTGCCAAAATGCAGATTGTTTTTAATTCACCTCCCTGAAAATGCAGCAACGTGTCAGCCGCTGGAACTGTACAGGGCCAAGTAATTAAAAAAAATCAAAAATTCTTTATAGTCACCTCATCACTTGTCTCTCCGAACCCCCTGCTCCTCATAGTCAGGTCCGGCCTTAGGCTAAATGGTACCCTTTGTAAAAATGCTCTTTGGTGCCCCTCGGCTCATTGTTTGTTTACTTTGAATACATCGGTGTTCATGTTTGTGAGAGGAACCAGTGGTGGACACAGACTGAAATGGGCCCCGAGCAAGCACAGTATATGGGCCATTTGCAGTCCAGTAGTTGTTTGACAGAAGCTGGTTTGGAGGTGGAAGTGGGCCCACTTACCTCCTGAGTAGTGTTGAGCATTCCGATACCGCAAGTATCGGGTATCGGCCGATATTCGCGTTATCGGAATTCCGATACTTAATTCCGATACTTTTTCAATATCGTATACCGGAATCGGAAGTTCCCATAATTCTTTGAGAGGCAATGTGATGTTAGTCAGCCAATGATGAATCTTATGAAGTGTGGGCACATCCTGTAATGCTGCGGTCATCTTAACTAATGGCATGGCTGTGATTGGCTGCTGAAATGATGTCAGAATGCACTATAAAAGGCGCCGCAGCCATTTTAGCGTCACTGTGCTGTGAACTCAGTTAGGGACAGAACGCTACTCTGCTCACTCTGAGGGACAGTTAGATATTGCGATTTTGTGTACTACTGTGCTTGAGGCAGGCTAGTTTACCAACCGCTGTGTAAAGCTTCATTTTGCCAGTGTTGTTTTAACAGCTCTGTGCAAGGTGTGTGTGTGACAGTGCAGGTGACGCTGCAGTTTGCTCTGCATCCACCGCTGTTTGTAGGCATCTGCACGTGTCACTGACTCTTTTTTTTTTTTATTTTATTTTGTGGAATTGGTGCAGCTCCATTATATTAGAAAAAAATCAAATCTATTAGTGTGACGTGCTTCCATCCGTATACAATACATTGGTTGCAAACACTATAGAAGTACAGAAAGGAGCCTTTCACAGCTACTGAACAGTTGTCTGCAGGGTTTACTGTAGTCTGTGAGCTTTTCATTTTTTGAGTGCAGATTACGCTCCAGTTTGTTCTTCAACCACTGCCGGTTGTAGTCTGCTGAGCGTGTGTCACTGCCTCATCCTTCACATTTTTCTCTAATTGGTGCTGCTCCATTTTAGTGGAAAAAAATCTAATCTATTAGTGTGACGCGCTTCCATCCGTATACAATACATTGGTTGCAAACATTATAGAAGTAGACAAAGGGGCCTTTAACAGCTACTGAACAGTTGTGTTTCAGTGTTCACTGTAGTCTGTGAGCTTTTCATTTTTTGAGTGCAGATTACGCTCCAGTTTGTTCTTCAACCACTGCCGGTTGTAGTCTGCTGAGCGTGTGTCACTGCCTCATCCTTCACATTTTTCTCTAATTGGTGCTGCTCCATTTTAGTGGAAAAAAATCTAATCTATTAGTGTGACGCGCTTCCATCCGTATACAATACATTGGTTGCAAACACTATAGAAGTAGACAAAGGGGCCTTTAACAGCTACTGAACAGTTGTGTTTCAGTGTTCACTGTAGTCTGTGAGCTTTTCATTTTTTGAGTGCAGATTATGCTCCAGTTTGTTCTTCAACCACTGCCGGTTGTAGTCTGCTGAGCGTGTGTCACTGCCTCATCCTTCACATTTTTCTCTAATTGGTGCTGCTCCATTTTAGTGGAAAAAAATCTAATCTATTAGTGTGACGCGCTTCCATCCGTATACAATACATTGGTTGCAAACACTATAGAAGTAGACAAAGGGGCCTTTAACAGCTACTGAACAGTTGTGTTTCAGTGTTCACTGTAGTCTGTGAGCTTTTCATTTTGTGAGTGCAGATTACGCTCCAGTTTGTTCTTCAACCACTGCCGGTTGTAGTCTGCTGAGCGTGTGTCACTGCCTCATCCTTCACATTTTTCTCTAATTGGTGCTGCTCCATTTTAGTGGAAAAAAATCTAATCTATTAGTGTGACGCGCTTCCATCCGTATACAATACATTGGTTGCAAACACTATAGAAGTACACAAAGGGGCCTTTCACAGATACTGAACAGTTGTCTGCAGGGTTCACTGTAGTCTGTGAGGAATAACCACACTTAGGCCTTATAACTTTTCTGACTTTCTTTATCAATCTACCAAGATGAAGAAGTCAGTGAGTAAGGCACGTGGTCGTGGTCGTGGCCGTGGATTTGTATCAGGGAGAGGACGTGGGGATTCTGTGGCTGCTGCCGCACCCAGTGACACAGCATCCACCAGTTTTCCCCGTGAGCGTTCCTTTATGCGCACTTTTGTAGGAGCTCAGCGTACCCCCCTGCTGCGTGAAGAACAAATTGAAGCCGTTGTTGGTTGGATGGCAGCCAATGCATCGACTTCAATAGCTTCCACCTCCTCTCAGGACCACAGCACTGTTGAACAACCATCAGTCTCTTCACCGCCTGCCAAATTGCCCAGGCAGTCAGAGAGCTCTGTACAGGAGCCAGCTGAGTCTCTGCTTCTGTTCTCAGAATCTGTTGCCTTGCAAACAGGGGCCCAGCCAAGCAGCATTCTGGAATGTGAAGAAGAGGCAGTATGCAGTGATGCGCAACAGCTGTGTCTCTCTGAATCTGAAGAGGCGGGTGAGCCAGTGCCGATGGTCAGCACACCGCAGAACGCATCTGATGATGATGAGACTCAGTTGCCAGTTTCTGTTGAGCATGGTGCTGGCCAGACCACCCAACAACAGCAGGTGTTGGAAGAGGGTAGTGGTGGAGATGATGAGGTCCAAGACCCAACATGGCGTGAGGAACAGGAAGGTGGTGGGAGCAGCTCTGAGGAAGAGATTGCCCCAACGGTCCAAACAGTAGGGAGAGGTAGGCTGCAGACTCGCTTGCCTGTAGCCTCCAGTTTGGCACCCGTTCGGAGCAGTTCTCTTCCAACAGCCAAACCGGGCGCTCCCAGGACTTGCTCTGCGTGGTCCTTTTTTGATACAGTTGCAGATGATATTTGCTATGTCAAATGCAAGCTGTGTAATCAAAAAATTAAAAGAGGTAAAAGTGTCAGTAACCTTAATACAACAAATATGTGGAAACATGTGCGGTCAAAGCACTTTGTTGAGTTACAAAGACACACTGGAGATGTAGGCCAACCTACAGCAGCACCTACATCTTCAGCTCGTGTTGGAGCCTCTTCCTCCAGTTCACACACAGCTGGTTATGCTTCCTCACAGGATCGCCATGGAAGAACCTCTGTCACTGTTGTCCAGAGACACAGTGTTATTCCACCCACAGCTGCAAGTTCCCTGTCATCCTCACACACCCAGGCCACAAAACAACCATCGGTAGCACAGGCATGGGATAAAAGACGGCCATACTCGGCAAACCATCCACGAGCACAGGCTCTGAATGCTGGCATTGCAAAACTCCTGTCCCTTGAAATGCTGTCATTCAGGCTGGTGGAGACTGACAGTTTCCGTGAATTAATGGCATTGGCAGTCCCACAATACAATGTGCCCAGCCGATTTTATTTCAGCAGGCAAGCCGTCCCTGGTCTGCAAAAGCATGTTGAGGCAAAAATTAAACATGCGCTACTAAACGCCGTCAGTAGCAAGGTCCACCTGACCACCGATGCGTGGACCAGTACCCATGGCCAGGGACGATACCTTTCACTCACTGCCCATTGGGTGAATGTTGTGGAGCCGGGTACAGATCTTGCGAGTGGCGCTGTACGTGTTCTGCCAACTCCAAGGATTGCCGGAATCAAGTCTGTCCACATTGACTCCTCCTTCTACTCCAGTTCCTCAGAATCATCGCTGCAGGAGCCGTCACGGTCTACCTCCACATGGACCCGTGGACGCTTACCTGATGCGACCGATATGAGCACAGCCATGGCCAAACGGCAACAGGCCGTTATGAAATTAATTCCCATGGGGAATCGAAGCCACACAGCGCAGGAGGTCTGGAATGCCATCAAGCAGGAGAGCGACGTGTGGTTTTTGCCAGCGAATCTCCAGCCAGGCTTGGTAGTGTGTGACAATGGCCGAAATCTGGTGGCAGCTCTGGGCCTTGGCAAACTCACTCACATACCATGTCTGGCACATGTGCTCAACTTGGTCGTGCAGAGTTTTTTGAGGGACTATCCGGATCTTGATGCACTGCTGCACAAGGTCCGCCTAGAGTGCGCTCACTTGCGACGTTCCAGCATGGCCAGATCGCGCATTGCAGCTCTGCAACGCAGATTGCGCCTTCCTGAACATCGCATCATATGTGACGTATCCACCAGGTGGAATTCAACGTTACATATGTTGGAGCGGTTGTGTGAGCAGCAGCCAGCAGTAATGGAGTATCAGCTGCATCAGGCGCAATCAACACGCAATTTGCGCCGTCCACACTTCACCATTAATGAGTGGGCCACTATGAAGGACATGTGCCACGTTTTGCGTGCGTTTGATGAGTCAACGCGGATGGCGAGTGCAGATGATGCACTAGTCAGCCTGACTGTCCCCCTTATCTGCCTGCTTCAAAAAACACTGCAAGCAATAAGGGATGAGGTTTTGGAAGAGGTGGGGGATGAGGAGTCACAAATTCCATCACCTTCTGGAAAGTCAGCGCAACGTGGTTCCTCACAAAGGGCTGGGCAGGGCTCACTTTGTGAGGAGGATGAGGAGGAGGAGTCAATGGAGGAGGAAGACATCGCTCCAGAGGGAGGTACACAACGCTCTAGTCAGTATGTAGAGCGAGGGTGGGGTGATGCAGAGCAGGCAGAGATGACGCCTCTTGCAGAGGACAGCGTTTCTTTGCCAGTTGGGAGTCTGCAGCACATGGTTGATTTCATGCTGCAGTGCCTAAGAAACGACCGCCGCATCGCCCACATTCTCACGACGTCTGATTATTGGGTGTACACCCTCCTAGACCCTCGCTAGCGGGACAACGTCAAAAGCCTCATCACACCGTTGAACCGGGAGCGTAAAATGCGGGAGTACCAAGACACACTGGTGCAATCCCTAATGTTCTACCTTACTGCCGAGAGCACTGCTGCTGCTACTGCTTTACAAAGCAGCTCTGTGCGTCGAGGCAGTGTAGAGAGCTCTGCAACAAGAGGGAGCACACGCAGTGCCTCTGCACAGGGAAAGACCAGTATGTTAAAAATGTGGCAAAGTTTTGTGGCAGCGCCACAAATGTCTACACCATCCGAGAGGGCTCCAGTCAGCGGGAGGCAACGTATCCGTCAGATGGTGACAGACTACTTGGCTTTGCCTCTCAGTGTACTCCCAGATGGCTCTTCCCCATTCAAGTTTTGGGTCTCTAAGCTGGATACATGGCCAGAGCTTAGCCAGTATGCATTGGAGGTGCTGGCTTGCCCTGCTGCCAGTGTATTATCGGAGCGCGTCTTTAGTGCTGCAGGTGGTGTACTAACAGACCGTCGCATGCGTCTATCCTCCGATAATGTAGACCGGCTTACTTTTCTGAAAATGAACAAGGCATGGATCTCGCCAGAATTTGTCTGTCCGTTTTCAGATTAAATAACTGGTTCGCAACGTTATCCATGTCTCCTGTTATGTTCATCTTTCTACCACCTGAACTCTACTCCCTGGGCTCCAACACTGCCAGTTGCTGCTCAGAAGTGTCGTGTCCACAGAACAAAACACAAGCTCTACTGTTAGTGGGGTTCAGTAACGCCAGCTGTTCCCCTGCTGTGTGAACGGCAAGAAGTCTCCTGTTCCCGACACATGGACAGAAAAACACATGACCAACATGCTCCAAATAGGGAAGAGCCGTCACCCTGCTTGTTATGCTGAAAACATGAAATTGTGAAGTTTTGCAGGCCTAGAATGATAAATTTTTATGACAAATATGGACAAATAATAATTTGTCATCACAGCGCATATCTGCACATGTCTATTAGAAATGGTAACAAAAAATAAAACATAGTCTACTCTTCACATTTTGAAATTAATGCATAAAAGTACATTTCATACTTATGAATTAATGCTTTTTAAGGAACTTTATCTGTACCTGTAAGATAATGCAGTCAATGGATGTACGAATCATTAAATCCTCATCATCATCATCACGAGTTTTATTTATGACAGACATTATAAAATACACATACTGATGCCAACTGTAACTTCAAACACCATATATGAAATGGCCAGCATGTAAACATGGTAATAATGTCCAATAATAAATTATTACATCTAGAAAGTGCATCATGCATACTGACAATAGGTAGTTATACCTGCAAGTGCTGTTGAAACAACCACAAGAGATATAAATTAATACTGGTATATAGGTATCACAGTGCATAGTTACTCATGGACAATGTTGATGTAATACTGTATCTCAATTAAGTCAGCGTCAACCATTAGGCTTGTTAGTCTTGTACATTGTTAAAGAGGGAACGTAATTTTTTTGTTTGTCATAGGTGGAGTATTACACATTAAATTATTACTGCTGTATTTTTTTTTGCGTCCCTAGTGCGCAATAACGCAGCCTAACCTCACATTTTATAGTCAGCTAATTGCCACACGCTACCCTACCCTACGCGTGACAGTAGGAAGGTAGTGTTGACGGATAAAGCTTTGCGCAACCAGACATTCTTTTACCCTCTTCAACACTCTACAAGCAAAAAATGCATGATTTCAGCCGCAGACTTTATTGACGTACAGTATAACATCGGCATTACCCATCAGAGGCTGTCCACTGTCTGATACAGACATAGAATATACCTTTGCTATCCATAGCCTTTGTTTCACCTACACTTGCAGGCACACACTTAAATTGTGACAAACAATGCCTAATGTTTTTTTAAATGGTTATTTTTTATCGTACATTATTGTGTCATCAATCATCACATTGATGAGTCCATGCTGGACATGTCATACATGCTATAGAAAGTTACGATTTTATGAACTTAAATAATTGAAATGTCTGTGACTGTCACATAAAATTTGCGATGATGATGATGAGTGACTATTACAAAATCCATTGTCTTCACTATGTTATGGTTTAACATAGCGTTCCTTAAGCATTATTCATAAAAAAAAAATGGACTTTTATTCTTAAATTTACAACACTATATTTTGTTACCAATTTTTTGGGTGTTGTGTTGTTCCATTTATTTTTGGCATGTGCATATATGCGTTTATATTTGTATTTTCTTTATTTTTCCTTCTTGAAATTAGAAAACATGTGTATCTTTGTACCGTGTTAGCCAGTAGATAGAAAAATATTTAGACTTCAGAGTCAGCAGTGGTTGATACCTTTTAATGGATAACTGAAAAGATGGAAACAAATTGCAAGCTTTCAAGGCTACTCACGTCTCTTCATCAGGCAAAGACTAAATAAAAAAATTAAGCATCACATATTTCTATACACAACAGGACACAGGAATAGTGCAATAGGTAAGACAAGTAAGTGACGTGTATCAGAACTGTCATTATCTCACTGGGATGAACATAAATATTGGAACAGTTCCTAGATAAGGATAGAAAGTTTGATTGCCCTCTCATTGGCGTCTTTTTTTGGGTTTTCATGACCCTGGAAGGGCATAGACGCAGATTCCTTAATTGATATAGAATGACATAAATCCATGTGAAAGTATAGGTACATAATATCTCAACGTTTCGGCGTTTTGTGCCTTTTTCAAGAGGTACCATTTACTTAATGAATATGAAGAAGGAAATGTCCGGGAACTTGGTAATGCGTCCGTGAGCTGTCACGGACGCATTACCAAGTTCCCGGACATTTCCTTCTTCATATTCATTAAGTAAATGGTACCTCTTGAAAAAGGCACAAAACGCCGAAACGTTGAGATATTATGTACCTATACTTACCTTTGTTATGCGGAGTTCCTCCCTTTTTCACATGAGCTGTCTTTGTTTCAAATAAAGATTTTTGTTTTGCATCCAATTATCGTTTGGTGTGCCGGATTATATTACTGACTGTATACTACTTGTTTTCCTTGAGCACCCACAATACCAGCGAGCTTCCCCTCTATTTTTCTCAGTATAAATCCATGTGATCTATTCATTCCATCACTAACAGTGTCAAAGGTCATGATGAGCTTATATTCTGAAACCTTTGTACGTTTCTCATATTTGAAGTTATATTTTAATACCAGTAATTCCATATCCATCATGCTATGACCGGGCATACAAAAGTCTTTTGCCACAGGTAAATTCATTAATTTATCTGTGATTGTGTGGCGCTGATAATTCATCCTTGTTCTCCTTTTTGTTGCCGGTCTCCCCTCACTTGTCCCTCCCTCACTTGTCTTAGCTATTCCTGTGTCCTGTTGTGTGTAGAAATATGTGATTCTTCATTTTTGGCTTTACTCTTAGCCTGATGAAGACACCTGAGTAGTCTCTAAAGCTTTGAATTTGTTACCATATTTTCAGTTAGCCATTAAACGTTATCAACCACAGAGGACTGTCAAGTATAAATATTTTTCTATTCTTGTAATTGAAATTCATCATTTTATTGTCGTAGTAAAACTTCATTTATTCTTGTTTGAAGTACATACATTTGCAATGGCCACGTAACAAGGCAATAACTCAATATTTTATGCCTACACCCTCCTTGACCCTGGGCTTCAACAGCGCCAGTTGCTGCTCAGAAGTGTTAGATGCACAGATGAAAACAATCGCTGATGTGTTTCTGGGGTTCAGTAACGCCTGCTGTTCCCCTGCTGTGTGTCTGGCAAAAATTACTGCTGCTAACTACAACTTCTACTTCAAACGTCTCATACTAGGCCTCTGCCTACACCCTCCTTGACCCTGGGCTTCAACAGCGCCAGTTGTTTCTCGGAAGTGCTGTTAGCACAGTCTACACTTGCTCCTGTGTTACTGGGGTTCAGTAATGTCAGCTGTTCCCCTGCTGTGTGAACGGCAAACAGTCCTGCTGCCTCCACCCTGTTCTCTTCTCATCCCTGGGTTACAACACCGCCAGTTGTTTCTCGGAAGTGCTGTTAGCACAGTCTACACTTGCTCCTGTGTTACTGGGGTTCAGTAATGTCAGCTGTTCCCCTGCTGTGTGAACGGCAAAAAGTCCTGCTGCCTCCACCATGTTCTTTTCTCATCCCTGGGCTACAACACCGCCAGTTGTTTCTCGGAAGTGCTGTTAGCAAAGTCTACACTTGCTCCTGTGTTACTGGGGTTCAGTAATGTCAGCTGTTCCCCTGCTGTGTGAACGGCAAAAAGTCCTGCTGCCTCCACCCTGTTCTCTTCTCATCCCTGGGCTACAACACCGCCAGTTGTTTCTCGGAAGTGCTGTTAGCACAGTCTACACTTGCTCCTGTGTTACTGGGGTTCAGTAATGTCAGCTGTTCCCCTGCTGTGTGAACGGCAAAAAGTCCTGCTGCCTCCACCATGTTCTCTTCTCATCCCTGGGCTACAACACCGCCAGTTGTTTCTCGGAAGTGCTGTTAGCACAGTCTACACTTGCTCCTGTGTTACTGGGGTTCAGTAATGTCAGCTGTTCCCCTGCTGTGTGAACGGCAAACAGTCCTGCTGCCTCCACCCTGTTCTCTTCTCATCCCTGGGTTACAACACCGCCAGTTGTTTCTCGGAAGTGCTGTTAGCACAGTCTACACTTGCTCCTGTGTTCCTGGGGTTCAGTAATGTCAGCTGTTCCCCTGCTGTGTGAACGGCAAAAAGTCCTGCTGCCTCCACCATGTTCTCTTCTCATCCCTGGGCTACAACACCGCCAGTTGTTTCTCGGAAGTGCTGTTAGCACAGTCTACACTTGCTCCTGTGTTACTGGGGTTCAGTAATGTCAGCTGTTCCCCTGCTGTGTGAACGGCAAAAAGTCCTGCTGCCTCCACCATGTTCTCTTCTCATCCCTGGGCTACAACACCGCCAGTTGTTTCTCGGAAGTGCTGTTAGCACAGTCTACACTTGCTCCTGTGTTACTGGGGTTCAGTAATGTCAGCTGTTCCCCTGCTGTGTGAACGGCAAACAGTCCTGCTGCCTCCACCCTGTTCTCTTCTCATCCCTGGGTTACAACACCGCCAGTTGTTTCTCGGAAGTGCTGTTAGCACAGTCTACACTTGCTCCTGTGTTACTGGGGTTCAGTAATGTCAGCTGTTCCCCTGCTGTGTGAACGGCAAAAAGTCCTGCTGCCTCAACTTTAATTTCCATGGGTACCTTCTGCTACCCATCCGGGTTCCAGTACCGTCAGCTGGTTCTCCGCAGTGCCTTTGGCCTAGGTGCCTCCATGTCGGTATCCGAGTTCCAGCAACGTCTGCTGGTCCTTGGTAGTGCTTTGGAGCACAGGTACCTCCTGCTTAGTAACCATGTCCCAGTAACGTCAGCTGGTCCTCGGTTGTGCCATTGGCTCTTTTCCTTCTGCTGACCCTCCGGGTTCCAGCACAGTCAGCTGGTCCTCGTTACTTTCATTGGCTCTTGTACCTTCTGCTACCCATCCGGGTTCCAGTACCGTCAGCTGGTTCTCCGCAGTGCCTTTGGCCTAGGTGCCTCCATGTCGGTATCCGAGTTCCAGCAACGTCTGCTGGTCCTTGGTAGTGCTTTGGAGCACAGGTACCTCCTGCTTAGTAACCGTGTCCCAGTAACGTCAGCTGGTCCTCGGTTGTGCCATTGGCTCTTTTCCTTCTGCTGACCCTCCGGGTTCCAGCACAGTCAGCTGGTCCTCGTTACTTTCATTGGCTCTTGTACCTTCTGCTACCCATCCGGGTTCCAGTACCGTCAGCTGGTTCTCCGCAGTGCCTTTGGCCTAGGTGCCTCCATGTCGGTATCCGAGTTCCAGCAACGTCTGCTGCTCCTTGGTAGTGCTTTGGAGCACAGGTACCTCCTGCTTAGTAACCGTGTCCCAGTAACGTCAGCTGGTCCTCGGTTGTGCCATTGGCTCTTTTCCTTCTGCTGACCCTCCGGGTTCCAGCACAGTCAGCTGGTCCTCGTTACTTCCATTGGCTTTTGTACCATCACCAACAGGACAAAGAAGGTTAAGACAAACTACAAGATACAGAACAAGAGACAGAAGAACAATAAGCAGAAGATCAAAAAGCAGAAGAACATTAAGTATAAGACCAAAATGAAGAGCAAAATATATGCTCTAAATTCTAAGCAGAAGAAGACTAAGCAGTGTATGGGGGTGAGTCCGTTCCTCCTCGTGGTGCCCCTGGAAAATGCCTGATGCTGCTGCAGGCTAAACTGAACGCGGACAAATACTGTTGTAATTAAAATCTTTCGTGACAGCAAGAACGGAAGGATGAAAATTCAGAGTTTTACAGATTACAAGTACAGGAATGTATGTCACAAATAAGACTATGATGAAAAGGATGAATAGGAAGAAGATGAAGAAGTAGAATATGAAGAATAATAACTGTTTAATAAGAACAATATAAGTAATGTTAACAAAAAGATGAATAGCAAGAAGTTTTAGAAGATTAAGAAGGTGAAGATGAAGAATAATTTGATGAGAAAGATGATGATGCTGAAGATTATGAAGGAGAAAGTGTGTGAAAAGTTAAAAAGGTGAAGAGCATGGAAGTTGTGAAACAGACATATTTGACAAAATAGAAAAAAGGTTAACAACATTGTCAATTTCTTCGTCAATCCAAACGTATTTCAAAAAAAGAAATATTAATGCTATTCCATTGCATTGTGTTAAACATCTATGCCTTTAATGTCTCCTCAACCTCCCCCAATAAATTCTACATTACTCTTTGTTGTTTTCCTTCATGTACAATTAACCAACAAGGCAAGAATGGGTTTTTTTTTAATTCCGATATTTTGTTCCCATAGACTTACATTGTATTTCCGGTATCGGTATCGGGTATCGCCGATATTTTTTGGGTATCGGCGATACCATTCCGATTCCGATACTTTTGGATATCGGAAAGTATCGCTCAACTCTACTCCTGAGTCCTTGTGCGGCTGCACAGGTTGCACCAATGATATGTCTGCCTCTGAGAGTAACCCTATACAATGTATGGAGCTGTGATTTGCTTCACTTCTGGCTGCAGAGTGATCTGCATACAGATGAACATGGGGGTGACAGGAGTCCGACCCCAAACCATCTGATATTAATTACTTATCCATAGGATAAGGATACACCATCAATATCTAAGTTCTGGACAACACCCCCTTTGATTAGCATGTGCAATGTACATCTATGTGTGAGTGCATGCAAAATGCAGGCCGTTCATATGAATAGCAACTTGGGGTCAACCAAAATTTCAAGCATGACACTGTTTGCAAAGACGCTGCATAAAAGGCTTTATGCACATAGTTTTTTGAGGCAGGCAAAAATGGTAAATTTTATAGATGAAATTGCTACAGGAAGCCCTCCTTTTTTGGAGAGTTATTGATTTATCACCCAACATGTCAGCTGGCGACTTTATCATAGAAAATATAGGAGTGACTGGTTGAGCGAGAGCTTCTGTGTGTGGGAGAGTCTTCTGAGATGGCTGTTTGGTGGAAGTATCACTCAGCCTACTACCATCTAATCTGCATGGGGGTCTGTGCAGCTGGAGTGATAGTGTTGTGACACAACTCATGGACAAATTGTGAAACAAGGTAGTCAGGAGATCCAAGATCAAATACCAGGAGGTCTCATAGTACAGAGGAGTAAGGCTAGGTTCACATTAGCATTTGTGTGCGCAGCGTATCATCTGCATGCGCAAATGCATGCTAAAACGCTTGCTAACACAGCAGTTTTTAGCTTACATATGATCCAAAAAAAAACCGCTGCGTTTGCATGCGATTTGGCATGCATTTGCATTATTTATGCGCATGCGTTCAATATTTCCAGATGTTGTAATCAGTACCTGCACATGCGCAGTCTGAAGTCCGCATGCGCATGGAACGCATCTATGCGCATGTCCTTCCATACCAATGCATTCCCATAGACAGTAATGTGTTGTTTTGACGCACTCATCCACATGCGCATAACTGCGCATATTTGACGGATTTTTGACGCTTAAAAAATGCAACATGCTGCGTTGCCGGACACCACCGCACACCTTGAAACGACGTATGTGTGTAGCCCTGGTGTGAAGGCACACGCAGTACCCTGGAGGATGTGTGGAGAAGTAGCAGTTCAATGCTCAATGAACATTCATTCCAACACACACTTAGACACACCCACAGGTATATAAGCCAGTGTCAGGCAGCAGAGGTCAGTCTGTTTCCTGTCTTCGGACAGCAGAGACAAGTCAGTCTAGCCTGGACTCGAAGGAGTCAGGAAGTGCAGTCTGTGTAGTAAGAGAGAGAAGTGAGTTGCAGATATACTTCAGTCTCCTGTCTCAAGGACAGTGAAGGTTCAGAGACGTGCTCCTGCCTAGAGGATTACTGAGTTTCTGGCAACAAGCTCAAGAAAGAAGTTAAGAAAGGGACTGACTTATATAACCTTTGAAGTGAGGAATGCTTATGCTACAAGCGCGGACAAGGCGAAAGGCACAGTGGTAGGAATTCTGAGTGCTTTAGGATTGGAGAAGTCCTGCACATTGTCACCGGTCACTGGGGACCGAAGCATCACTATAGCTTCACGCATAGTGGTAGAAAAACCAGAGGCTTACTGGACCTTAGGTAACAGAAAGCAGCCCCTGGAGTGTCGGTACGTAACTGGGGTCAGGGGGAGTGAGAACCTTGAGCCTGATCAGCAAGAATAGGAACTCAGCTCTCTCACAGGAAGGCTCCGACCACAAAACTGACCGGGCAGTACAGCTTGGAGAAGCTGGAGTTTATAGAGGGAACTACGCTTTATGCTGGTTGGACTCACCATTTTGAAAGTAACGGAGGCCCCTAACTTGTCCAGCTGCTACCTCGAAACACATCCTCCATTGGATCAGCCTCCCTGGGACCTGCCTAACCATCTTACAAGTAAAAGGTATGGAAAGACGCTGATGTGTGAGACTGTGTTATTTAATTGCATGCCTGCACAACCCCACCATAACTATCGACCTGAGGGAAGAGTCCCACCTGTAGGGGACCCGACATCTAGCTGCCTCACCATCCCCTCAGAGCTCTACAGCAGCGCTGGTACAAATTATCAGAGACTACAGGTGGCGTCACGAACTGTATATATATACCTATCCCCTGTAAATATTCCCCCCAACATACGCCTGACCGCCAGGGCCACAGACCGAGCCACCGCTACCTGTGACAATCCCATAGACTTCTACGGGCTCGGCTCTGAGTACCCCATTGCCCTGGTAACCCACAATTGTGGTGCGTGGTCGAGACATCTTGGCGTCACGAACAGGATCCGAAACTAGCGAAATTGCGAGCCCTGTGTGCCTATGGAGTTGTTTTTGTGAAAAAGGACTGTTTGCACTTTTGGCGCCAAAAATCGCCATCTTTGTCGCCATATTCGCGCCCTCAGGCGCTGGAGAAGAAGGTGGGCGTACCTTCGTGGGCGTGTACCCCCCTGTGGCGCGAAGAAAATGCCTGCCCTCTCAAAGTGCTATTACAACATGCGATCCTGCCCTGCAGCAAAGGAGGTCCGCCTCCTCTTCACCTTCCCTGCGAAGAGGAGGAGACGCAAACCCCGCCTCCACGGAAGAGACGGGACTGTTCTAAAAGAAGAAGAGAGACGGTTCTGGAACATCATGGAAGCAGGACGTGTGCAGCCGAGCTGGGAAGCGGAGGAAGGCAGGCCCCGTTCCCCAGCCAAGCTGCCACTGGAACCGGAACCATCCGTGGTCCTGCACCTACAGCAAGCATTGCTGGAAATGAAAGAAGAGAATGCACGACTGAAAAAGATGGTCCAGCACCAACCTGGATTTGAAGAGATCGAGAGACGCCGGCGTACCCAGGAGCAGCGGCGGCTGTGGGACGCGGTGTTCTCTCCCTTCGATGACCCCTCACGTCTGGAACTTCCAAAATTTCTGCTGCCCAAGGCGAAGGAGCAACCGGAGGCTGCCCCCGAAAGTACCGATCCTGATCCCACCGGTGAAGCGGTGGAGGCGAAGGAGGTTGAGGAGGTACCGCCAGTTCCGGAACGCCCGCCCGGCCAGGAGGCCGCAGCAGATGATCGATCCCCGATAGGGACACCGGAGGGGTCCTGTCCGTCATTACCAGACGTGGACTGGGACGAGATGGCGCGCCTGGATGACGTCGCCTACACCGCCCAGTGGGAACGTGAGTGGCAGCGTCGCGAGGAGAAACAGCAACGCCAGCAGGAAGAAGAGCGGGAAGCTCAGCGCAACCGACAGCGGCAGCATGCAGAGCTGATCGCGGACAAGGAAAGTGTCCGTCGAGAAAAAGGTACTCTGAGGGAACCGCGGCGGCAGGGGTGTGTGACAGAGTTCCAGCTCCGAAAGGGCTGGGGCTTCATCAGAGAACCGGGCCTCTACCCAGGGGTCTTTGTCAGCAGACGCGACGTAGAATCCCACCTACCGCAAGGTCATCCCGGGAGGGACCTAATTAATGGAGACATTGTCACCTATACACGACACTGGGGTATGAAGGGATGGTATGCCCTTAATGTCACAATCGTCCGTGACCCCGTCCCCGACGCAGGTAACGTCACCACTACCGCAGCGTCCCCGTCTCCAGCTCAAACAGCGCCAGGCCGTGCCCCAGCATCGCCCCCTGCAGGCTCCTCGCAAATGGAAGCAACATCTGCATACTCTTCATTATCTTGTCCTACTGCATCGCAACCTGCGACCCAGATCACATCTCAAGCAGCAGTTTACACGACGACGCGCACGGCGACTATTTCCGCATCACGAGAGCAAGTGGCTATAACAGTAACGCAGACAGCGTCTCATAAAGTGAAAGCACCCGTTGCGCCCCTAGAGGTTCGTACGAGAACTGTGGCGACCCAGACTCTGATAGCAGGTCACGACTTGTTAGTCATGGGATCTAGGGACCATCGCATTGTTCCAGCCCCCGGGATGGAAAGTGTAACTGAAGTTAACAAAGAAATGTGAAGAACGGTAGGACCCAGACAGGGTTTACCGCAACAAAGAAGATGTATATAAGTTTTTATATAAGTGAAAATAGTTTACACTGTTGATATGAGTATATAATGTTTATATATATTGCCCAAAAATAGAATGCCCGGCTGGGTAAGGAGGTAAAGAGTTTTTGCACTTTATTGTGATGTATATATAAATATGTGTCTTTTTCTTATAATGGACTCAGAGACTGAGGACTGTGCCAGCCCAGAACTTATCCTGTAAATAGTTGCGCTTCGGTGCACAATATTGGTTTTACATAAAACCACCACAACTACCTCTGAATAATAAAACCCGTGTGGTGTGGCACTGAGTGAGGTCTGCATTCATATGTCCTGCAGCCCACCCAGGACCCACGTTGAAGGTTTGGTGCGGGTCCTTCACAAGAATCTTGCCGTTTATTATATGAACATGTCTATTTAATATTTTGCATTTTTCTATATTTAATGTTTTGTTTGCAACGTTCAAGAAATCCTTACCTCCCGGATGGGACGAGTTAATGTTAATGTTTAATGCATAAACAAAAATTGTCTCTTTGTATTTCACAGCCCGGGAGTGCTGTCTTTTACCATGGGGGAATGTGTAGCCCTGGTGTGAAGGCACACGCAGTACCCTGGAGGATGTGTGGAGAAGTAGCAGTTCAATGCTCAATGAACATTCATTCCAACACACACTTAGACACACCCACAGGTATATAAGCCAGTGTCAGGCAGCAGAGGTCAGTCTGTTTCCTGTCTTCGGACAGCAGAGACAAGTCAGTCTAGCCTGGACTCGAAGGAGTCAGGAAGTGCAGTCTGTGTAGTAAGAGAGAGAAGTGAGTTGCAGATATACTTCAGTCTCCTGTCTCAAGGACAGTGAAGGTTCAGAGACGTGCTCCTGCCTAGAGGATTACTGAGTTTCTGGCAACAAGCTCAAGAAAGAAGTTAAGAAAGGGACTGACTTATATAACCTTTGAAGTGAGGAATGCTTATGCTACAAGCGCGGACAAGGCGAAAGGCACAGTGGTAGGAATTCTGAGTGCTTTAGGATTGGAGAAGTCCTGCACATTGTCACCGGTCACTGGGGACCGAAGCATCACTATAGCTTCACGCATAGTGGTAGAAAAACCAGAGGCTTACTGGACCTTAGGTAACAGAAAGCAGCCCCTGGAGTGTCGGTACGTAACTGGGGTCAGGGGGAGTGAGAACCTTGAGCCTGATCAGCAAGAATAGGAACTCAGCTCTCTCACAGGAAGGCTCCGACCACAAAACTGACCGGGCAGTACAGCTTGGAGAAGCTGGAGTTTATAGAGGGAACTACGCTTTATGCTGGTTGGACTCACCATTTTGAAAGTAACGGAGGCCCCTAACTTGTCCAGCTGCTACCTCGAAACACATCCTCCATTGGATCAGCCTCCCTGGACCTGCCTAACCATCTTACAAGTAAAAGGTATGGAAAGACGCTGATGTGTGAGACTGTGTTATTCAATTGCATGCCTGCACAACCCCACCATAACTATCGACCTGAGGGAAGAGTCCCACCTGTAGGGGACCCGACATCTAGCTGCCTCACCATCCCCTCAGAGCTCTACAGCAGCGCTGGTACAAATTACCAGAGACTACAGGTGGCGTCACGAACTGTATATATATACCTATCCCCTGTAAATATTCCCCCCAACATACGCCTGACCGCCAGGGCCACAGACCGAGCCACCGCTACCTGTGACAATCCCATAGACTTCTACGGGCTCGGCTCTGAGTACCCCATTGCCCTGGTAACCCACAATTGTGGTGCGTGGTCGAGACATCTGCCTACGCAAATGCATGCAAACTTATGCAAATGCATGTCCCTGCATTCACCATGTTAAAGATATGTATGTATGACGCATACGGATCTATGTGGATCAAAAGCTGTTCACAGATACGCAAATGTGAAACCACCGTAAGACAAAGGCATGGTCCGGAGTCAAAAAGCCAGAAGGGTATGTCAAGACAATGAAGTAAAACAAATGAATAAACAGCGGTCAAGTCTGGTGTCAGATACCTGAAGTCAGAGAGTGTCAAAAGCAGGAGGGATAATCTACAAGAATAGTCACAACAAATCCTAAGTCTCGCAACAAGGTAAAGAGACACAGGGCTAAGCAAACACAATTAACTTAAGCATAACTGCAACTGACAATGACTGCTAACAGCTAGCCAGCTAAATGCCTATAAGATTATTAAGAGTTGGAGGCACCTGGGGAAACACCCGTAGACTAGTCCAGATTGAGCAGCAGGGCTGTCAATCAAAATGTTGACAACCTAGCACACACCAGGATCAGAGTGGATGACTGGACGTTCACTCACAAAGCTCTGACAGTCCAGCACACTCCAAATCCCATAGGACGGCTAAGCCGTCACTCACAGCGTTCCTTGGCCACAGTCAATGGTGAAACCGTGACAAGTGTTTATTGTAACTCAGGAAGCGTTAAAAGTGTTGAACCAAGTTTATTTATCCACAGAAGAGGACGCTGGGTCTAGAAACATTATGAAGACCTTACTGCAGCAGCACCTCTCCTGGCAATGAAATCGCTGGAGTGAGATCTCGGTGGGAAAGCAGGTCACTAAAATTAGAGTGACCCGTCAGTCAGATACAAGTGGCGGACAGAGAACAGGGAGGGCAGGATAACTACAAGTGCAGCATCCAACCCCAGAGCATTTGCATCTTATTTGCATATGATTTCAATGCTGGATTTCTCTAACTTTTAAACGGCTTTCTACCATCAAGTTAAGAATTTATTAATCAGCATGAAAGCCCCTGTACATATATGTCATTAGTTTGAGGTATAAATATCTCATGGCAGGTTCCCTTTAACCCCTTCCTGAAGTGGTCAATTTTTGTTTTTGCATTTTCGTTTTTTCCTCCCCTATTTCCAAGAGCCATAACTTTTTTTATTTTTGTAGCCTTATATCCATATGGGGGTTAGTTTTTTGCAGGATGAGTTGTACTTTTAAATGACCCCTTTCATTTTACCAAATAGTGTACTGGAAAATGGGAAAAAAAATTGAGGTGCAATGAAATTTCAAATAAAAATCACAATTCTAACATTGTTTTTTGGGAATTGATTTTATGGTGTACATAGTGAGGTAAGAACGATCTGGCAGTGGGACTACAGTACGATTATGACAATACCAAATGTGCAGTTTTTAAATTGTTTTTGTTGTGAAAAAATTTGAAATTTGTAAAAATAAAATAAATTAAAAATATATATCTTTCTGGATTGTGTCACCATTTCCCGACACCTGTAAAGTTTTCATTTTTTTAGTCAATGAAGCTGTGTGATGTGTAGCCCAGCTGCGCTTGGTGCCACATGTACCCAGGAGGATGCACAGAAAGGTAATTCACAATCACCTGATATGCATTCACATTCCACATTTCCCTATAGTTCCACCAGAGGGAGCCCCTTTAGAGTATATAAGGGTGTGGGAGACGTAGCAGTAGATCTTTTATCTTTTCCTTTCTTTTGGAGTCTGAGCTAGTGTGATTCCTGTCAGATGAGACAGAGGAAGAAAGACAAGCTGTTACCTCAGAACAGGCTGACTGTTAGTTCCCTATGAACGTGGAAAGTGACTCTCAGAGTGTGCATGGATCAGTCTGACGAAAAGTCCTGATAGCTACTCTGGACAGAGCCTATGAAGGAGAAGAAGGAAGGGAACTACAGTTTTTGTAACAACGAGTCGACTGAGGAACGGTCAGTGAGCGGTGGATAGAAGGAAGCTGACGACTACTGTTGCCTGTGCTTATGTTAAGGGCGTGAGTAGGACGACAGGCGAGTGGATAGAGAGAGAGAGTGACTGAGGAAAAATAGCAACGATAGCTGTCCTCCACTCTGCACAACCGGACACCAGGTCCGAGCTTGCTAGAACCTTCACGGCTAGTGGGAGAAACCGGAGACCCTGCTGGACTTCAGGTCGCAGAGGGGCCCTTTAGTGCTGATACGTAACCGGGGTCAGGAAGAACAGGAGTCAGGCCTGATCAGCCACATAGACTTAGTTCTGTCCACAAGAAGGCTCCACCACAATGTCAGCCGGGCGTAGCTGTTTCACTCGGAGTTAAACTTGGCTTTATGCAGGTTAGAAACTCACACATAAATGAAGACGAAAGGAGGCCTTACACCTACTCAGTGATTACTGGATGTGCATTCTCCACCCTGACAGCCTCCCGGGACGTGCCTGAACCCACAACAGTAAAGGTACAGAAAGAGACTTTTTGTGTGTGTTTGCCTTATTGTCCTGCACCCCTGCACCGCCATATACCTCGAGGGACCAGTCTTACCTGTGGAAGACTTAACACCTTGCTGCCCAGTAACAACCCCTCTGAGGATTCCTCCTGCAGCGCTGGTCACCCTGATCAGAAACCACAGGTGGCGTCACAAACAATTTCTAAATCCCCTGTAAATATCCCCCTTTGAATGAGCGCCCAGGGCAACGGACCGAGCCATGCTACCCGTGACCTCTCCCCCATTGAAGTGAACGGGCTCGGTGCCGAGTACCCCATAAGCCCTGGTACGTGCGACTCAGTGAGAGCTTATTTTTTGTGGGGCAAGATAACGTTTCTTTTCATACCATTTTGGGATAGATATGACATTTTGATCACTGATTGCTGTATTTTATGTTGGGTTAAATAAAGCACCATGCCAGCATTTTTTTTTATTGCAGCACTGAAGTTGTGCTACTATTTATGAAGTTGTGCTACTATTTACCTCACTCTGTACTTACTAACTGCTATCTTCAACATTTTCTGGCACCGCTCCAGTCCCAGTCGCTATCTTTTGACCACAACTTCTGACTGACCGGAAGTCAGAGGTAACGGTCACAAACTCTAAATGTAAGTCTATGGGAGTCTCGTTCTGACTGTCATAGACTTACATTAAGTAGTGACATCCAGCTCATTGCCAGTGGTGCTTTAACCCCTTAATCCCCAAGGATGGTTTGCACATTAATGACCAGGCCAATTACTCTGGAACGCTCCAATGTATCTTTGATTCTGAGACTGTTTTCTCGTGACATATTGTACTTCATGTTAGTGGTAAAATTTCTTCGATATAACTTGGAAATATGGAAATATGGCGCAAATTTTGAAAAGTTTGCAATTTTCAAACTTTGAATTTTTATGCCCTTAAAACAGAGAAATATGTCACACAAAATAGTTACTAAATAACATTTCCCACATGTCTACTTTACATAAGACCAATTTTGGAAAACAAAAATTTTTTTAGTTAGGAAGTTATAAGATTTAAAAGTTGACCAGCGATTTCTCATTTTTACAATACCATTTTTTTTAAGGACCACATTACTATTGAAGTCACTTTGAGGAGTCTATATTATAGAAAATACCCAAAAGTGACACCATTCTAAAAACTGCACCCCTCAAGGTGCTCAAAACCACATTCAGGAAGTTTATTAACCCTTCAGGTGCTTCACAGGAATTTTTGGAATGTTTAAAAAAAAAATTAACATTTAACTTTTTTTCACAAAAAATTTTACTTCAGATCCAATTTTTTTTTATTTTACCAAGGGTAACAGGAGAAAAGTTGTTGTGCAATTTGTCCTGAGTTTGCTGATACCCCATATGTGGGGGGGGGACCACTATTTAGGCGCACAGCAGAGCTCAGAAGGGAAGGAGCGCCGTTTGACTTTTCAATACAAAATTGGCTGGAATTGAGATCGGACACCATATTGCGTTTGGAGAGCTCCTGATGCACCTAAACAGTGGAAACCCCCCACAAGTGAAACCATTTTGGAAAGTTGACCCCCTAAGGAACTTATCTAGATGGGTGGTGAGCACTTTGAACCCCCATGTGCTTCACAGAAGGTTATAACGTAGAGCCGTAATGATCTTCTCGACCCCAATTTTTTATTTTCTCAAGGGTAACAGAAGAAATTGGACCCCAAGAGTTATTGTGCAATTTGTCCTGAGTCTGCTGATACCCCATATGTGGGAGTAAAACACTGTTTGGGCGCATGGCAGAGCTCGGAAGGGAAGGAGCACCGTTTGACTTTTTCAATGCAGAATTGGCTGGAATTGAGATCAGACGCCATGTCACGTTTAGAGAGGCCCTGATGTGCCTAAACAGTGTAAACCCCCAATTCTAACTCCAACCCTAACCCCAACACACGCCTAACCCTAATCCCAACCCTAACCATAACCCTAACCACAAACCTAACGCTAACACACCCCTAACCCTAATCCCATCCTTAATCCTAACTCTAACCCTAACGGGAAAATGGAAAAAATAAATTTTTTTAATTTTATTTTTCCATAACTAAGGGGTTGATAAAGGGGGGTTTGATTTACTATTTATAGTGGGTTTTTATAGCGGGTTTTTATGTTTGGCAGCTGTCACACGCTAAAAGATGCTTTTTATTGAAAAAAATAGTTTTTACATCACCACATTTTGAGAGCTATAATTTTTCCTTATTTTGGCCCACAGAGTTATGTGAGGTCTTATTTTTTGTGGGACGAGTTGACGTTTTTATTGGTACCATTTTTGGGCACAAGACATTTTTTGATCGCTTTTTATTCTGATTTTTGGGAGGCAGAAAGAATAAAAACCAGCAATTCAGGAATTTCTTTTTGGGGGGGCGTTTATACCGTTCCGCATGTGGTAAAATCGATAAAGCAGTTTTATTCATCGGGTCAGTATGATTACAGCGATACCTCATTTATATCTTTTTTTATGTTTTGGCACTTTTATACAATAGAAACAATTTTATATAAAATATAATTATTTTAGCATCGCTTTATTCTGTGAGCTATAACTTTTTTTTATTTTTTCGCTGATGACACTGTATGGTGGCTTGCTTTTTGCGGGGCATATCCGTCTTTTTTGATCGTGTGTTGTTCCACGGTGTGATGATAAAGCATTATTTTTTTGCCTTTTTTTAAGGGGTTCACTAAAGGGGTTAACTAGTGGGACAGTTTTATAGGGCAGGTCGTTACGGATGCGGCGATGCTAAATGTGTGTACTTTTATCTTTTTTTTATTTACTTAATAATAATGTGTTCATTGGGGAAATTTTTTTTTTTTTAAATTTATTTAGGGATTTTTAAAAAATATTTTTAACATGTTCATTTATTTATTTTTTACATTTTTACATTGTCCCAGGGTGGGACATCACTATATAGTGTCAGATCGCTGATCTGACAGTTTGCAGAGCACTCTGTCAGATCACAGATCTGACAGGCAGTGCAGGAGGCTTGCCGTTGCCGGCACCTGCTCTCTGCAGGCACTTGCAAGCCACCTCCCTGCAGGACCCTGAAGGACCCCGCAGCCATCTTGGATCCGGGTGCCTGCAGGGAGGAGGCCCTCGGGGCAACGCGATCACATCGTGTTGCTCTGAGGGTCTCAGGGAAGCACGCAGGGACCCCCTCCCTGTGCGATGCTTCCTTATGCCACCGGAACGCTGCAATCATGTTAGATCGCAGTGTGCCGGGGGTTACAGTGCCGGGAGCGGTCCGTGACCGCTCCTGGCTTGTAGTGCCGGTTGTCAGCTGTGAGAATCAGCTGACACCCAGCGGCGAACAGCTGCGCTCCCCCCCGTGAGTGCGGCTGATCGCGTAACACGTACTATTCCGTCCATGGGAATTAAGTCGAAGGTCTAATTAGGAAGCTAAGGCTACATTCACACATCAGGTTTTTATAATCAGGCACAATCCATCAAAGTTGAGAAAAGACGGATCCAGCGCAGATTGTAAACTGACTGACATGACAGATCAGTTGTTTAGACGGATCCGTCATGAACTTTTGAACCTTGAGAAGTGCAGTCGTGGAGAGAGCGAGAGGGAGAGAGGGAGAGAGGGAGAGAGAGGGAGAGAGAGACCGAAAACAGCAATAGGAATAGATCCAGGCATGCTCAGAGTGGAAAAACGGAATGCGGTGACCGGATCCGTCTTTTTCCTGATCTGGCGCCCATAGACTTCCAGTGTAGCAAAAAGCCGGAAGCGCAGTGACCGGCAGTGTCCGTTTTTTTCTGCATACAAAAAACGTTGCTAGTGATGTTTTTTCAAGACGTCGGAATGAAAATTTTTGCCGGCAAAAAACAGAAGAAACGGGAGGCCATGTGGCATGATCCGGCGCTAATACAACTCAATGAGAAAAAAACGGATCTGGCGGATCCGCTTTTTCTAAAAATAGCCGGATCCTGCCTGACGGCAAAAAACTGATGTGTGAAAGTAGCCTTAGGCTGGCTCATGCTCTGAATTGAAAAAACACAATTCCAGCTGTTGCCTGTGACTGCCCGATTGACCTCCAGCCAGGTACCTCACCTCTAAGAGGCCGAATCTACCCCCTGTCCCAGACTCGCGCTATGTCCGAGTATATAGAAGAAAACCTCTCTAGGGGATTTATGCGGAAATCCTCATCTCCAGCCGGAGCTGGGTTTTTCTTTGTGAAGAAGGATAGCTCTCTGCGACCCTGCATTGACTACAGGAGCCTTAACCAAATCACTGTAAAAAATAAGTACCCCTACCTCTGATCTCTGAGCTATTTGATCACCTGAAGGGTTCTAGAGTCTTCATGAAGCTTGACCTTCCAGGGGCATACAACCTAGTTCGAATTCGCCAGGAAGATGAGTGGAAGACGGCTTTCAACATCTGTGATGGCTATTACGAGTACCTTGATATGCCGTTTGGACTCTGTAATGCTCCAGCCATCTTCCAAGAACGGAATGACATCTTCCGTTCCCTGCTCTATATGTGTGTGGTAGTATACCTGGTACCAATTTTTCGGACTGACGGACCATCATTTCTTAAAGTAATGATGGCCACTCGTTTTTCTTTACTTAGCTGTTTTTTTCTTGCCATAATACAAAATCTAACAGTCTATTCAGTAGGACTATCAGCTGTGTATCCACCAGACTTCTGCACAACACAACTGATTGTCCCAACCTTATTTATAAGGCCAGAAATCCCACTTATTAAACCTGACAGGCCACACCTGTGAAGTGAAAACCATTTCCGGTGACTACCTCTTGAAGCTCATCAAGAGAATGCCAAGAGTGTGCAAAGCAGTCATCAAAGCAAAAGGTGGCTACTTTGAAGAACCTAGAATATAAGACATAATTTCAGTTGTTACACACTTTTTTAAGTATATAATTCCACATGTGTTAATTCATAGTTTTGATGCCTTCAGTGTGAATTTACAATTTTCATAGTCATGAAAATACAGAAAAATCTTTAAATGAGAAGGAGTGTCCAAACTTTTGGTCTGTACTGTATATATATATCTCTGAGTGTATAGCCCCACCCACTCCACATAGCCACATTCATTATAATATCCCACACAATCCTGTCAGCCATAGCCACCGGACAACTACCACTAATATCCCACATCATCCCGTCACAGCCGCCAGACTACTACCCCTAATATCCCACATCATCCCGTCAGCCAGAGCCACCGGATAATTAGCCCTAATATCCCACATCATCCTGTCAGCCAGAGCCACCGGACTACTACCCTAATATTCCACATCATCCCGTCAGCCAGAGCCACCGGACTACTACCCCTAATATCCCACATCATCCCCTCAGCCTGAGCCACCGGACTACTACCCTTAATATCCCACATCATCCCGTCAGCCAGAGCCACCGGACTACTACCCCTAATATCCCACATCATCCCGTCAGCCTGGGGTCAGAACCAGAGCGCTGAGTGGAATGGCCCTAACTTCCATACCGGGGGATCCCTTTAAGAGAGGCCTGGCGTCAGAACCAGAGCGCTGAGTGGATTTGCCCTGACTTCCATACCAATGATCGCTTTAATAGAAGCCTGGGGTGATAATCAGAGCGCTGAGGGATTTACCCTAACTTATATACCAGGGCTCCCTTTAAGAGGGGCCTGGGGTCAGAACCAGAGCGCTAAGTGGAATTGCCCTAACTTCCATACCAATGATCCCTTTAAGAGGCCCTGGGTCAGAGCCACAGCACTGAGTGGAACGGTTCTAACTTCCATACTGGCAATTCCTCTAATAGAGGCCCGGGGTCAGTACCAGAGCATTTGAAGGCAATTGCCCTGACTTCCATACCGGGGTTCCCCTTAAGAGAGCCTGAGGTCAGAACTAGAACGCTGAGTGGAACTGCCCTAACTTCCATACCGGGGATCCCTTTAAGAGAGGCCTGGTGTCAGAACCTAAGCGCTGGATGGATTTGCCCTGACTTCCATACCAATGATCTCTTTAAGAGAGGCCTGGGGTCAGTACCAAAGCACAGAGTGGATTTGCCCTCACTTCCGTACCGGGGATCCCTTTAAGAGAGGCCTGGGGTCAGAACCAGAGTGCTTAGTGGAACGGTCCTAACTTCCATATCGGGATCCCTTTAAGAGGGAAGATGTGCCTATGGGATGGAGGATGTGCGATGGGTATATGGGCACGGGAGGGGGTGATTCATTTCTGTCATGTGCTGTCTGCTCCTGTCTGGGGGGCAGACAATGGCTGGGAGCTTATGTTCCCAGGGAAGCTAGATTTCTCCCACCCGGTCAGTGCCTGCAAAGGTGTTGTCGTGGAGTGAGAAAACTGTTGCTCATAGCAACCAATCACAGCTCAGCTTCTTTTAAATAGCGCTGGTGAAATGAGAGATGCTTCGTGATTGGTTGGTGATACACACACACACATTCAATTTTATATATATAGATTTTTCTTCTCGGATTGCTCCTATTTCTGCCCTGACCCGCGAAGGAGCCAATCCTTAGAAATGGACTCCTGAAGCAGAAGAAGCCTTTGTATCTCTCAAGCAGGCATTCTCCTCGGCTGCGGTGCTGCATCGCCCAAACCATAACAGTTCTTCCTGGAGGTGGATGCATCTTCCACAGGGGTCAGAGCCGTCCTCACTCAGAAGTCTTCATCCGGTCGCATGGTGTCCTGTGGCTTTTTCTCTAAACTTTTCTCGGGACCAGAACGTAATTACTCTATTGGCGATAGAGAACTACTCACGATCAAGATGGCTCTGGAGGAGTGGTGGTACTTGCTGGAAGGAGTATCCTGTGGTAATTTACACTGACCACAAGAATCTAGCTTATCTGCAGTCTGCTCAGCAGCTTAACCCCCATCAAGCTAGGTGGTCTTTGCTCTTTGCTTGCTTCAACTTCACACTCCACTTTCAGCCGGCTGATAAAAACGTTAGGGCGGACGCGCTCTCCAGGTCCTTCTGGCATTCGACCAGGAGGAGGGGCTAAAACATTAGTGATGAGCGAACGCGCTCGCCACTACTCGCTACTCGCCCGAGTATCACAGTATTCGGTGTACTCGGTGAGCACCGAGCATTTCCGGGAATACTCGGCGGGAACTCGGGTCTCCACCCAGCTTTTTTGGCGGACTTTACAGACCCAATCACGATGCACGGATTGTCTGTCTGGCAATGAAACACCGCAGCCATCTTTGTTGTGGTCGTTCAGTGATTGGCTGGCCGCACAGCATCATCAGAGGTATAAGAGACCGGAGGCCGCCCTGCTCGCCGCATTTTGCTCTGGATTGAGATAGTGTAGGGAGATTTGCTGCCGAGATAGTCAGATTCGGGGATTTCTTAGTCAGTGTGGGGTCTATCATCCTAAACTACTCCAATCCAGATAAACCAACAGTCCTTCTAAGGACTAACTCTGGAGTATATACAGTACAGACCAAAAGTTTGGACACACCTCATTCAATGATTTTTCTGTATTTTCATGACTATGAAAATTGTAGAATCACACTGAAGGTATCAAAACTATGAATTAACACATGTGGAATTATACATTACACTTAACAAAAAAGTGTGAAACAACTTAAAATATGTCTTATATTCTAGGTTCTTCAAAGTAGCCACCTTTTGCATTGATTACTGCTTTGCACGCAGAAAAGGTGAACGGATGGACTCTACATGCGTGGTTCCAACCGTGAAGCATGGAGGAGGAGGTGTGATGGTGTGGGGTTGCTTTGCTGTTGACACTGTTGGGGATTTATTCAAAATTGAAGGCATACTGAACCAGCATGGCTACTACAGCACCTTGCAGCAGCATGCTATTCCATCCGGTTTGCGTTTAGTTGGACCATTATTTATTTTTCAACAGGACAATGACCCCAAACACACCTCCAGGCTGTGTAAGTGCTATTTGACCAAGAAGGAGAGTGTTGGGGTGCCACGCCAGATGACCTGGCCTCCACAGTCACCAGACCTGAACCCAATCGAGATGGTTTGGGGTGAGCTGGACAGCTCACCGCTTCAATTTTGAATAAATCCCCACCAGTGTCACCAGCAAAGCACCCCCACATCATCACACCACCTCCTTCATGCTTCACGGTGGGTGTAAGGAAAAGGTTGTCGCCATTTTGTATAGGGCCTGTACCAGCCTCCATTTTGTCAGTTCACACAGCCACAGACTTTTAGCTACACATTGCCTATTAGCATATCCAGTACGACAGGTTTTGATGTCCACTAGGAATCAATAGGCCTTTACATGCTAATTAGTCTAGGCCAGTGACTGAATGAGATGGTCAGTCGTATGGTAAATAGCCCAAGCTCAGGCATTGTTTCCTGTTCCATATGAATTGCAGGCCAATTAATATGCGTGCTTCAAAGCAATGGGGATGGGCCTAGCAGGTTCAAGAACTAGCCATGACCAGGCTGCTGGTCTCATTCCATTTCACACACAGAAGCCAAGAAGATGGTCTAGGAAAGACCAAGGGACTATTCAGGAACTGAAGACTGTACCTGGGAATGGCAGAGCCAAGGCCTTCCCATGACCATAATACCCGGTAATATTGATCCATAGCTTATACCTTTAAGCCTTGTACATTATTGTTGTATTTTTACTCTGACTGCCATTCCATTGTAGTTACGTTGTATAGCTTTACTGTATATTTCTGTAATTATCTAGTGCGCCCTTAAGGCAAATTAAACCATAAAATTAATCTTGGGCTGATGCTTTTACTCTGATCACGAATCTTAGAATACCCAGTGGGTAGCAGGACACCTTCCCCGGCGGCCATTTGCTCTAGGTGCAGTTCTCTTACTGACCTGAGAGACAAAGGGGGGCGCCGGAGAGCTGTACCTGTGGAGTTACGTCCCATTGGTGACGTGGGAGGAAAGGGATCGTCCGTCACATTTGGTAGCGGCGGTGGTATCAGAAGCTGTGATACCCGGGCTACCGTGTGGCAGCCGGCGAGTTCCTCACAAATTGGTGGCAGCGGTGGGATCAGAGTAATAGTGTGCGTGGGACCCCTACTCCCAGACACTAGAGACTACCAGCAGTACTTTCACTGCTGGGGTCTTAAGGTCAGCCCAGCACTAGACGGTCAGAGTGTAAATATAACAAGTTGTGTGCAAGGTCAGGGTTGCAGCTGTGTTTCAGTAACCAAAGGTTCCCAAGATGGCGGAAGGCACCAGGAGTAGGGCAAAGGGGAGGCCAATGCTGTGGCCTATGAGGGGTTCGATACCGATGAGTGGAGCTCAGCCAGGGCTCCCCAAGGAGCCCGACCCCCGTGCTCAGTCTCACAGTGGACTGTCCACCCCCTGCCCGTCCCAGCCTGTCCAGATCGGAGACCCTCTTCCAAGCGGCTATGGCACAGCTCGAGGCTGGTAATGACGCCGCCTATGACAGACTCCTGGTGGCGGCAGAGAAAGCAGCAGAGCGTGAGCGAGCAGAACGCCGTGAAGCTGCGGAGCGGGAGCAAGCAGCGGCAGAGAGAGCAGCGGAGCGTGAGCATACAGAACGCCGTGAAGCTGCGGAGCGCCGGCACCGACTGGAGATGGCTCAGCACGGGCCCCCACTGGACGCACCAGGCCCACCGGAGACAAGGGCTTCCAAGGTCCGGGCGGAGGACTTTCCCTTGCTTGAAAAGGATGGAGACCTGGATTCCTTTTGCTGGCTTTTGAGAGGACATGCCTCCAACATCATCTGGCCCCGGATCAGTGGGCAAGGTACCTGACCCCCCGTTTGAGGGGTAAGTCCCTGGAAGTTTTGGGGGACTTACCTGCCGGGGAGGAGCAGGACTACAACAGCATCAAGCGGGCCCTGATCCAGCACTACAACCTCACCCCGGAGTCGTACCGCAGGAAGTTCAGGAGCCTGCAGCGGGGTTCAAAGGACACCTGGACCGACCACATGCGGGCCCTGCTGAGAGCTGCGGAGCACTGGACCTCGGGTCTAGAGCTCACTACCCGCCAGGAGGTCCAGGAACTGTTTGTCGTGGAGCAATTTTTGTGGAACTGCCCAGAGGACCTCCAGCAGTTCCTCCGTGACCGGAAACCAAAGGGGGCTTCTGCTACAGCTGCCCTGGCAGACGAGTATGCCAACAACAGGGCGCCGGAGCCAAAGAAGCCTGCCAGCAGCACCTGGAGAGGGGGTAAGCCCAATCCTGCCCCAGCCCCATATCCAGCCCCCAGAGTGCAAGGGGTGTACCCCCCTGCTGCCCTCTCCAGGCCAGGAACAGAACCCAGACGTTGCCATAATTGCAATCAGCCAGGACACTTTAAGGCTGCATGTCCCCAGCGCCAGAAGGCCCCATCCCTGTCCCAGAAACCGTCCACTGTTTTGTGTGTGGGAGGGGGTGGTGGGAGGTCCCTAGACAATTACCAACCCGTCACCATCGGCCGCTCAGCGGTCATGGGACTGCGGGACACAGGCGCTGAACGAACCCTGGTACGCCCTGAGGTGGTGTCCCCTCAAGACTTGGTACCTGGGAAAACCCTTTCCGTCTCCGGAATTGGAGGCGTTGAACCGGCGCTGCCCGTTGCCAAGGTGTATTTGGATTGGGGTGCCGGGAGGGGGATGCGGGAGGTGGGAGTAACGCCGAATATTCCTGCAAATGTGTTGCTTGGGACCGATTTGGGGCGGCTAGTGTCCCAGTATGTGGCCACTGAACCCCCAAGTCCGGCTCCCCAAGAATGTCATGACTCTACTGTGAATGCTAATGTTAATGTATTGAATGTGCCTCCAACAGTGGAGGAGGGAGTGAAACCTGATGGTAAGCCATGCACTGACACTACACACACAGGGCTCACAGTGAGGACAGGTGAGGAGGCTGTAGGGGAGAGCTCAGAGGTGGAGGGAGGGGCTGCTATGGGCAGTGTAGGGCCCCTAAGTGAATCCAGCCTGCTGAGTCTAGGGCCCCTGCAGGAAGAGGAACAGGCCATGGGGGGAGGGGGTGTCCCGGGAGAGGAGCCACCAGGTAGGACCCCAGGTCAGGAGTTCCCCACATCCGGGATGTCAGGAAGTCAGGGAAGTCTGCCTGACCCGGCGACTTGGTCAGAGGAGAGGGAAAGCAGGCGCTACCCGTGGTCTCAGCGGTCGTGGCCGCTGTTACCAGGAGTGGGAGCGCTGAAGCCCAAGGAGCCTCGCGGAGGTCCGACGGTTTCCCCCTCTCTGACCAAGTGGCTGCCGAGTCAGACAGTAGCCAGGAGACAGATCCCGGGGAACTGACAGAGGACAGGGCAGTTTCATCAATTCTTGCCATATCTAGTCAGGGATTTCAGGCAGCGTTGGAAGCTGACCCTAGCCTGAAGACTCTCAAGGAACAGGCGGCACAGCCTCCCCTGGAGTCCGACCGCGAGCGAGTGGTCTGGGACCAGGGACGGCTGTACCGGGTAACGGTCCAGCAGGGTTCACCGGAGGCGTGGCCCAGGGACCGACAGTTAGTGGTGCCCCATCCGTTCAGGGCGGAATTGTTGCGGATCGCACACGAGATTCCAATGGCCGGACACTTAGGGATCACTAAAACCAGGGCCAGGCTAGCTCAGCATTTCTACTGGCCTGGAATGAGGACCGAGGTGATAGCCTACTGCCGTTCGTGTGACACCTGTCAGAGGGTGGGGAAGGCGGGGCCGCGCCCCAAAGCCCCACTGGTAACTCTGCCCATCATCGAAGAGCCTTTCTCGAGGGTGGCTGTGGATCTCATTGGACCTCTGTCCACTCCCAGCCGCCCGGGAAATGCTTCATACTAACGGTAGTGGACTATGCCACCCGGTACCCGGAGGCGGTAGCTTTGTCGTCCATTCGGGCCGACAAAGTGGCCACTGCCTTACTGGAGATTTTCTCCAGAGTGGGGTTTCCCAAGGAAATGCTCACCGACCGAGGGACCCAGTTCATGTCGCAGCTGATGGAGTCTCTCTGTAAGCAGGTACAGGTGCAACATCTGGTGGACCAGCCCGTATCACCCACAGACCAATGGCTTGTGTGAGCGGTTCAATGGCACCTTAAAGCAGATGCTGAAGATGTTGGTCGACTCCCACGGGAGAGACTGGGAGCGGTATCTCCCACACCTGCTGTTTGCCTACCGGGAGGTTCCACAGGCCTCAACGGGGTTCTCCCCCTTTGAGCTCCTGTACGGGCGACGTGTACGGGGCCCCTTGCTCTGGTGAAGGAAGCATGGGAAGGGGATTTAGCCACCCCTGGAGTGTCGGTCATTGAGTATGTCGTGCGCTTCCGGGACCGAATGATGGCCTTGACACGGCTGGTGCATGACAATATGGCCCAAGCTCAGGCTGACCAGAAGCGATGGTACGACCAGAATGCTTGTGAGCGGACCTACCAGGTGGGTCAAAAGGTGTGGGTACTGGTCCCCGTACCACAAAACAAGCTTCAGGCGGCCTCGGAGGGTCCATACCTCGTGCACGAGCAGCTCAACGCCGTCACCTACCTGGTCACCCTGGACCACGCCCGTGGAAGGAGGAAGGCCTTCCATGTGAACATGATGAAGGCCCATCATGAGCGGGAGGCTTATGCTCACCCAGTGTGCAACCTTCCAGAGGAAGGAGAGGCAGAAACCCTCCTCGATCTGCTCACCCAAGCCAAGGCGGGTGGATCCATCGAGGATGTGGGGTTGGCCACCAGCTCTCGGAGGACCAACGTTCCCAGCTGGGGGCCACCCTACACCCCTTCCGGGAGCTGTTCAGCAGCCTGCCCGGAAGGACTGAGGCAGCAGTCCATGACGTGGACACTGGTAACCACCCCCCAATCCGGCGTTCAGCATATCGGGTCTCTCTTGAGGTGCAGCAGCAGATGCGCCAAGAGATAGACGAGATGCTGAGGCTGGGGGTGATCCAAGCGTCCAACAGCGCGTGGGCTTCGCCTGTAGTCCTCGTCCCTAAAAAGGACCGAACTACGCGGTTCTGTGTGGACTACAGGGGGCTCAACGCTGTGTCGGTCACCGATGCGTACCCAATGCCGCGCATCGATGACCTGCTCGACCAGCTGGCCGGGGCCAAGTATCTGACCATCATGGATCTGAGCAGGGGGTATTGGCAGATTCCCCTGACCCCTAGGGCACGGGAACGCTCTGCCTTTATCACCCCATTCGGACTGTACGAGTCCACGGTGATGCCCTTCGGCATGAAGAATGCCCCTGCCACTTTTCAGCGGATGGTCAACACGCTGCTCGAGGGACTGGAAGGGTATGTGACCGCGTACCTGGATGACATTGCCATCTTCAGTCCCACCTGGGAGGATCACCTAGAGCACCTGGCGCAGGTGCTCGGGCGGATCCAGCGAGCAGGCTTGACCATTAAGCCGGAAAAATGCCAGCTGGGTATGAGTGAGGTCCACTACCTGGGACACCGGGTAGGTGGGGGAGCTCTGAAGCCAGAGCCCGGGAAGGTGGATGCCATCGCATCCTGGCCCACCCCCAGGACCAAGAAGCAGGTGATGTCCTTTTTGGGTACTGCTGGGTACTATAGGAGGTTTGTTCCACACTATAGTGCCCTGGCCAAGCCCCTGACGGACCTCACCAAGAAAAGGCTGCCCGTCGCAGTCGACTGGACAGTCGCCTGCGAGACAGCTTTCCAGGCGCTCAAGACCGCCCTTTCTAGTTCTCCTGTACTACAGGCAGCCGACTTCACGCGGCCATTCTTAGTGCAGACCGACGCCAGCGACTTCGGCCTCGGTGCTGTGCTCAGCCAGGTTGACACTACGGGCCATGAACACCCCATTTTGTACCTGAGCAGGAAGCTCCTGCCGAGGGAAGTGGCCTATTCCACGATGGAGAAGGAATGTCTGGCAATTGTGTGGGCCCTGCAGCGTCTGCAGCCATACTTGTACGGACGCCAATTCACCGTGGAAACAGACCACAACCCCCTCAGCTGGTTACACACGGTCTCTGGGACGAATGGGAGGTTGCTACGCTGGAGCCTCGCTCTCCAACAGTACCACTTCACCATTCGCCACAAAAAGGCAGTGACCATGGTAACGCTGATGGGTTGTCCCGGCAAGGAGAGGGTGCGGTAGGGCGCACGGGGGAACACAGGAATGTGATACCCCCTAGCGCCCTCAAAAGCAGGGAGGTGTAAGGAAAAGGTTGTCGCCATTTTGTATAGGGCCTGTACCAGCCTCCATTTTGTCAGTTCACACAGCCACAGACTTTTAGCTACACATTGCCTATTAGCATATCCAGTACGACAGGTTTTGATGTCCACTAGGAATCAATAGGCCTTTACATGCTAATTAGTCTAGGCCAGTGACTGAATGAGATGGTCAGTCGTATGGTAAATAGCCCAAGCTCAGGCATTGTTTCCTGTTCCATATGAATTGCAGGCCAATTAATATGCGTGCTTCAAAGCAATGGGGATGGGCCTAGCAGGTTCAAGAACTAGCCATGACCAGGCTGCTGGTCTCATTCCATTTCACACACAGAAGCCAAGAAGATGGTCTAGGAAAGACCAAGGGAATATTCAGGAACTGAAGACTGTACCTGGGAATGGCAGAGCCAAGGCCTTCCCATGACCATAATACCCGGTAATATTGATCCATAGCTTATACCTTTAAGCCTTGTACATTATTGTTGTATTTTTACTCTGACTGCCATTCCATTGTAGTTACGTTGTATAGCTTTACTGTATATTTCTGTAATTATCTAGTGCGCCCTTAAGGCAAATTAAACCATAAAATTAATCTTGGGCTGATGCTTTTACTCTGATCACGAATCTTAGAATACCCAGTGGGTAGCAGGACACCTTCCCCGGCGGCCATTTGCTCTAGTGCAGTTCTCTTACTGACCTGAGAGACAAAGGGGGGCGCCGGAGAGCTGTACCTGTGGAGTTACGTCCCATTGGTGACGTGGGAGTAAAGGGATCGTCCGTCACATTTGGTAGCGGCGGTGGTATCAGAAGCTGTGATACCCGGGCTACCGTGTGGCGGCCGGCAGAGTTCCTCACAGTGGGTACTAGGCATGTAGAGTCCATCCGTTCACCTTTTCTGCGTTCAAAGCAGTAATCAAAGCAAAAGGTGGCTACTTTGAAGAACCTAGAATATAAGACATATTTTCAGTTGTTTCACACTTTTTTGTAAAGTGTAATGTATAATTCCACATGTGTTAATTCATAGTTTTGATGCCTTCAGTGTGATTCTACAATTTTCATAGTCATGAAAATACAGAAAAATCATTGAATGAGAAGGTGTGTCCAAACTTTTGGTCTGTACTGTAGGTTCCAGTGTTAGATAGGCAGGGTAGTGTACTTTGCTCTATACACATTAGTGCAAGACCTGCAGGCACAGTATGTGTGTATATAGATCATTGCATACATCAAGAGGATCCATTCCCTTCCTGTGTTCTGGTGCTGCTGCTACCTGTATGATATATTGGCCGTATATAGCTAGCCCCAGGTGTAATAGGAATACAGGCCACACATGTTTTGGTGTGGTATCTCCGTGCCAGCTCATATCTGTGCGTGCTCAAAGTTTGCCCAGTTTACGGCGGTTTCCTTTTTTTTGTCTTGGGTGTCACTGTACTTATATTCAGCACTATTTACCCCCTCCAAAAAAACACACATTTGTTGTAGTGTTATCTCCGTGGTAGCTGATATCTGTGTGTGCTCAAAGTTTGGCCAGTTTACAGCACTTTTCTTTTTTTTGTCCTGGGTGTCACTGTACTTATCTACAGCAGTATTTATCCCCAAAAAAAAGAAAAACAAACACACATTTGTCGTAGTGGAATCGCCGTCCCAGCTGATATCTGTACGTGCTCAAAGTTTGGCCAGTGTAGGCCGGTTTTTCTTTTTTGTCCTGGGTATCACAGTACTGATATACAGCACTAGTTAGCCCAAAAATAAAAAAAACATGGCACACATTTGTCATACTGGTATCTGCGTGGCATCTCATATCTGTGCGTGCTCAAAGTTTGGCCAGTTTATGGCAGTTTCCTTTTTTTTGTCCTGGGTGTCACTGTACTTATATACAGCAGCATTTTGCCAAAAAATAAAAAAAATACAGGCCACACATTTGTCGTACCGGTATCTCCGTGGCAGCTGTGTGTGCTCAAAGTTTGGCCAGTTTACGTCAGTTTTCTTTCTTTTGTCTTGGGTGTCACTGTACTTATAAACAGCAGTATTTTGCCAAAAAAAAAAAAAATACAGGCCACTCATTTATCATACTGGTATCTCCGTGGAAGCTCATATCTGTGTGTGCTCAAAGTTTGGCCAGTTTACGGCAGTGTAAGGTTCTGTGTACATGTTCCTGAAACTCAGTTTGTTCGTCAGCCATTTTACTTTCTGTCTTGCTGCAGCTATCTTGCCCCCAGTCAAAATGGAGTTTCCAGCTTGCATGTTCCCGCCCTGATTCTCTCCTTTTGCTTCTTAAGCAGCCACAGCTGAGCAATCAGTGCTTCAGAATCTAGCCTGCAGTGAACCTGTGACCTGACTCCTAAAGCCTTGGACCTTGTACTCCAGCTATTCCTACTGAGGAACTCTGAAGCACTTGTGGACTCTGAACCCTGCTCTTTGAAAGACCCACGTTTGCATGGACTTACGGTAACAGAGAAGAAGATCCTGAACCTGTTGTGGAGAGTGATTGCTGAGCTTAGATTACTCTGGCCTGCTGTGTCTCCTGCTTCTGTGTCTGCAAACTGTGTGACTATTTTTGCCAACTTGTATGAAGTAATACAAGACTTTCTATATCAAACCTGTGTCTCATGTATTTTCATCGCACCCAAGCACAAGACGCTATATGAACTGTACTACATACATTACAAGATTCTGAAGCCAAAACGTTAGTGTCTGCTGGGTCTGGAAAGGCTGTGTCTTCTGTAACTGTGGATATCGGATGTCCGGTTGTACTTTCTGTGATGACAGTGGTTGTGACTTCTCACAACCATTCCAGGTGAGCAATTCCCTTAAGTGTTTTTTTTTCTGCAGTGTTACCACAGGTAAACACTATTGTTTTTTTTTTCTTTTCTCTTTTTTGTCTGCTGTAACTGTGGATATCAGATGTCCGGGTGAACTTTCTGTGATGATAGTGGTTGTGACTTCTCACAACCATTCCAGGTGAGCAGTTCCCTTAATTTTTTTTTCTCTCTGCAGTGTTACCACAGGTAAACACTATTGTTTTTTTTTTTTCTCTCCTCTCCTCTTCTTCCAGTACTCCTGTCTTAAAAGATCTGGAAAATGGAGGCCCGCATAAAGGAACTTTGCAGAGTGACTGATAATATCCTTGCAGATTTGCAGAATATAAAGACCCGTTTTTCAAGCCTACAGGACCTCACTAATCACAATTTGCAAGTGTTTGGACAGACTGCCCAGGATTTGCGAGCCAGGATTGAGGTTCTAGAAGAGCGAGTCCAGGCTCCTGCCGTAGCCCCGAGTTCTGGGATTCCCAAGTTGCCCCTTTTCGTTTTGGCGGTGAACGTGAGAAATTCAGGGGATTTATTAATCAATGCAATCTTTTTTTTTCTGCACATGCTTCACAATTTCCCACTGAACGATCTAAGGTGCTTACTATAATTATGTTGCTTACCAACAAGGCTTTGATGTGGGCAAACCCTCTGATTGAGACTGAGGATGATTGTTTGAATCACCTTGATGCTTTTATTTCAGCCATGGGGCAGGTGTTTGATGACCCCAATCGAGGTGCAACAGCTGAAGCAGCCATGTTAGCTTTGCGCCAAGGTAAGCACTCGGTAGCTGAATATGCCTTGGATTTCAGGAGATGGGCCCTTGATACCACCTGGGACAGTTCCGCCAAAAAATCTATTTTTCGAAAGGGGTTATCTCCACTGATTAAGGATGAACTTGCTCGTGCCGACCCTCCCACTGCGTTAGGTGACTTTATTAACTACTGCATCCGTATTGATACTCGTCTGACTGAACGAAGGCAAGAGAGATGGTTCGAAAGCAATCGCACTAACCTTTTCCTACCTTCCTCTCCAGCTAAGGAACCTTTGAGTAGGATTACACGGGAACCTGAACCTGAACCCATGCAGGTAGACTCTTTACAACGACGGGTTAGTGATGCACGCAAGGAACATCGTTTTAAGGAGAATCTATGTTTCTATTGTGGTAAGTCAGGGCACTTCATTATAAACTGCCCAGCCGTTCTCGTATGACTACTGCAGCACTCATTCATTGTGAGTGTTGCGAGAGGGGATCTGTCAGGTCCGAGCCTCAGGCTCCAGAGAGATCTGCAGCAACAGATCTTGATTTCTCGGACTTAAACTCCGTTACCTCTGAGGACGTTGACTGTGTAAACGCTGCCATTTTTCAAGTTTCCTCAGCGGTGTCCCAGCTGAGTTGTAAGAAAAACAATTCTCATTGCTTTCTTTCCATCAAACTCTGGGTTGACTCAGCTTGGGTGTCTAGCTCTGCTATGATCGACTCAGGGGCAAGTGGAAATTTTATGGATGTCTCCTTTGCTCTGAAACAGGGGATACGTTCAGTGAAGAAGGCTACTCCAGTACAGATGGAAACTGTGGATGGCTCCCTGCTGACCTCTGGACCAGTGGATCAGGAAACAGAGCCTTTGAGGGTTCTTATGGGTAAAGATCATCAAGAGAAACTGTCCTTTATGCTTATCTCTTCTCCCCACTTTCCCATTATTCTAGGGCTACCATGGCTGCAGGCTCAGAATCCTACCATTAACTGGGAGACCAAGGAATTACACTTTCCAGAGAAACAGATGAGTCCAAAAGTTTCAGCTTGCTCTGTTCCTAAAGGAACCATGTCAGTCCCTGAACTACCAGCTGTATACCAGGACTATGTGGATTTATGTGACAAGAAGAACGCTGACCAGCTTCCTCCTCACCGTCCATATGATTGTCCAATTGAATTATTGCCTGGAGCAGAGATACCTTTTGGTAAGATCTTCCCCCTGGCGGGGCCAGAGCTAAAGGCTTTAAAGGATTACATAGATGAAAATCTAGCTAAGGGCTTCATACGCCCCTCTTCATCTCCTGCAGGTGCACCCATCTTCTTTGTAAAGAAGAAAGATGGATCTCTGAGACCATGCGTAGACTATAGGGAACTCAATAAGGTTACTATTAGAAACCGTTATCCATTGCCTTTAATCCCTGAGTTATTGGAGAGAGTGCGACATGCCAAAATTTTCTCTAAACTAGATCTTCGTGGGGCCTATAACTTAGTCCGTATTAGACCTGGGGATGAATGGAAGACTGCATTCAGGTCACGCTATGGACACTTTAATATCTAGTTATGCCTTTTGGTCTGAGTACCGCCCCAGCCACTTTCCAACACTTGGTGAATGACATCTTCAGGGATCTCCTAGATACATTCGTGGTAATTTATTTGGATGATATTCTAATTTTTTCTAACTCCACAGAGGAACATCATGGACATGTGAGAATGGTCTTGGAACGTCTAAGACAAAATCATCTTTACATCAAACTTGAAAAGTGTGAATTCCATAGGACCGAAATTCAATTTCTGGGGTATGTACTGTCTACACAAGGAATTAGTATGAATGGAAGCAAAACTCAAGCCATCAAGGATTGGCCAAGTCCTAGAAATGTGAAGGAGGTGCAGCGCTTCATCGGGTTTGCCAACTTCTATAGACGTTTCATTAGAAATTTCTCTGAGGTAGTGTCACCTATCACCCAACTTACCCGGAAAGAGTCTAGGTTCTCCAGGACTCCCCAAGCCCAGGAAGCATTTTCCCGTCTAAAAGATAAATTTACCACTGCACCTATCCTAGTACATCCCAACCCCGAGCTTGCCTTCATAATAGAGGTGGATGCTTCAGACTGTGCCGTTGGAGCTATACTCTCTCAGAGAACAGGTGAGAAGAATGTCTTGCATCCCTGTGCCTTCTTTTCCCAGCAGTTGTCTTCGGCTGAGAGGAACTACGATGTGGGCAATAGAGAGTTGTTGGCCATTATTGCCGCCTTCAAAGAATGGAGACACCTTCTTCAGGGAGATGCACAGCAAATAGTCGTCCTGACAGACCATCGTAACCTTGAGTTTATCAGGTCGGCTAAGTGCCTGACTCCTCGCCAGGCTCGCTGGAATCTTTTCTTAAACCAATTTAATTTTATCATTTCTTATAGACCAGGATCGCGCAATGGAAAGGCTGATGCACTCTCTAGGATTTACTCAGCAGAGACACGTCCAATTACTCCTCCTAAGACTATTCTTCCTGACTCTAGATTCCTAGGAGTAATTCATAATCAAGACCTACTTAAGGACATCAAGGAAGCATACCATGCGGATTCCTTTTTGGCACAACCCCCAAGGGACGTAAGTCTTGTCTTTAAGAATGGTGTGTGGATTCAGGGACAACGCCTGTATATTCCTGAAACAGTCAAATTGAGAGTATTGCAACTCATTCACGATTCCAAGATAGCTGGGCATAGAGGAATTCTAAAGACACAGGAATTTCTCTCTCGTTTCTTTTGGTGGCCCACTTGCAGGAAGGATGTTTTAAACTATGTCACTTCATGTGAAGTCTGTGCAAGATGCAAAACACCTCGCTCCTCACCAACTGGTCTGTTACAGTCTCTTCCCCACCCCGTCCCGCCCGTGGGGATCCATTTCTATGGACTTCATTGTGGAGTTACCAACCTCTCAAGGGAAGAACACCATTCTAGTGGTGGTTGACCGTCTAACGAAGGCAGCTCATTTTATCCCTTGTGTCGGCTTACCCACTGCAAAACAGACATCAGATTTGATGATTAAAGATGTGTTTCGCTTACATGGAGTACCGGATGAGGTTATTTCGGATCGAGGGGTGCAATTCACTTCTAGGTTTTGGCAAAATTTCTGTGCAGCATTGGACATTAAAGTAAACCTTTCTTCTGCTTTTCATCCCCAGACTAATGGACAGACCGAACGAACCAATCAAACCCTGGAGCAGTATCTCCGCTGCTTTATCTGCCACCTACAGGATGATTGGGTGGATCTACTTCCATTAGCTGAGTTCTCGTATAACAACTCTCAGAGTGCCTCCACTAAGCAGTCTCCTTTTTACTCTAATCTAGGTTATCATCCTAACATTCTACCACGATTTCCCATAGAAACGCCTTTACCAGCAGTGGCTGAAAGAATCACGTCTTTACAGAAGAATATGGATCTTCTAAAGGAGAATCTGGAATCGGCTCAGGAAAGGTACAAGAAAGCAGCAGATAAATTTCGTAAACCTGCACCAGCTTTCAAGGTAGGAGACTTGGTCTGGCTGTCAACCAGAAATCTTAAGTTAAGGATTCCATCGTCTAAGTTGGGACATAAGTACATTGGACCCTATAAAATCAGTAAAATTATAAGTGCCGTTGCTTGTCGTCTTCAACTGCCCAGAACTATGAGAATTCACCCTGTCTTTCATGTATCCCTACTAAAGGCTGCGACACCCAATACGTTTCCTGGACGTTCTTCTCCTTGCCCTGACCCAGTGCTAGTCGATGGTCAGGAAGAATTTGTGGTGGAAAGGATTTTAGATTCCAGGTTGTATAGAAATCAGTTACAATATCTGATTAAATGGCAGGGCTACCCAGTGGAGGACAACTCATGGGAACCAGTCAATAACGTTAATGCTCCTCGCTTGCTCCGTCAGTTTCATCAGAGGTACCCACACAAGCCTGACCTGAGGTCATCCGGAGGTTGTCCCTAAGGGGGGAGTAATGTAAGGTTCTGTGTACATGTTCCTGAAACTCAGTTTGTTCGTCAGCCATTTTACTTTCTGTCTTGCTGCAGCTATCTTGCCCCCAGTCAAAATGGAGTTTCCAGCTTGCATGTTCCCGCCCTGATTCTCTCCTTTTGCTTCTTAAGCAGCCACAGCTGAGCAATCAGTGCTTCAGAATCTAGCCTGCAGTGAACCTGTGACCTGACTCCTAAAGCCTTGGACCTTGTACTCCAGCTATTCCTACTGAGGAACTCTGAAGCACTTGTGGACTCTGAACCCTGCTCTTTGAAAGACCCACATTTGCATGGACTTACGGTAACAGAGAAGAAGATCCTGAACCTGTTGTGGAGAGTGATTGCTGAGCTTAGATTACTCTGGCCTGCTGTGTCTCCTGCTTCTGTGTCTGCAAACTGTGTGACTATTTTTGCCAACTTGTATGAAGTAATACAAGACTTTCTATATCAAACCTGTGTCTCATGTATTTTCATCGCACCCAAGCACAAGACGCTATATGAACTGTACTACATACATTACAGGCAGTTTTCTTTTTTTTTGTCCTGGGTGTCACTGTACTTATATTCAGCAGTATTTACCCCCCTAAAAAGAAAAAATAACACACATTTGTCCTAGTGGTATCGCCGTGCCAGCTGATATCTGTGCGTGCTCAAAGTTTGGCCAGTTTTCCTTTTTTTGTCCTGGGTGTCACAGTACTGATATACAGCGCTAGTTAGCCCAAAAATAAAAAAAACAGGGCACACATTTGTCATAGTGGTATCGCCGTACCAGCTGATATCTGTGCATGCTCAAAGTTTGGCCAGTGTAGGCCGGTTTTCTTTTTTTTGTTGTGTGTGCCAAGAGAGTGCAAAGCAGTCATCAAAGCAAAAGGTGGCTACTTTGAAGAACCTAGAATATAAGACATAATTTCAGTTGTTACACACTTTTTTGTTAAGTATATAATTCCACATGTGTTAATTCACAGTTTTGATGCCTTCGGGGGGAATGTACAATTTTCATAGTCATGAAAATACAGAAAAATCTTTAAATGAGAAGGTGTGTCCAAACTTTTGGTCTGTACTGTATGTATGGGTGAAGATGAAGAAGCTTGTGCCACGGGTGTGTTTATAGTTACGGACTGTGTACTCCTCTTTAAACTTAGTTTTTCACGAGCATCCATCAGTTTGTTTGCTTTTCCTCCGACAATGATCTGCTTTCTGTAATTCAGCATCTTACGAACATGTTGCACTTTGCCCTTTATACAGACACATGCATGTTTGGCAACATATTTTGGACGGGCATTTCTTAGGCCGAGTCTCATACACGCATCTGTTACACCGATCTTCTGATGGGCATGAAACCGATTCTGGTAATTGATGGTGGCTAAACGATGAATCATTGTAGGCTGTATACTGCTTCTCATACCTTCCATAGCCACTGCTGTTATTAATCATGTACTTTTCCATTCCTGTCATCACCATGCCCCTTTTCCTGATCACTTCATCCAACGATTCGTCCGCCATATTTTTACTAAAAACCTGCACCTTCCCAGCAGCAACTGTGTAGGAAACCACAATACAGTTTTGAAAGATGTTTATGATGCCCCTAAAAAAAAAAATTTACACAGTATGTTGATATCTACCCCAGGGAGAAATGTTTGCCAGCCAGTGTATGTGCATTCTATGTCTAGGAGACCCGCTACTTTAAATTGGGCATAGTTTTTAATCAGTCTTTCCTCCACGGCTCATCATCCACTGCCACTAGATCATCAGGGTTAACGTGTTCCATGCTGCTACAGCCATTGTCAAAATCCTAACAAGGGTGGGTGTTTTTGCTGGGTGTTAAATGCTTGTTATGGAAAAGGTTGGCCACCCAATACACTTAGTGTATGGGCATTCCATGTCTAGGAGACCCGCTCATTTAAATTGGGCATAGTTTTTAATCAGGCCTTCCTCCACGGCTCATCAACCACCGCCACTAGATCACCAGGGTTAACGTGTTCCGTGCTGCTACAGCCATTGTCAAAAATCCTAACAAGGGTGGGTGTTTTTGCTGGGTGTTAAATACTTGTTATGGAAAAGGTTGAGGTGTACCCCACAGGGGAAAATGTTGACTAGCCCATACATTTAGTGTATGGGCATTCCATGTCTAGGAGACCCGCTCCTTTAAATTGGGCATAGGTGTTAATCAGGCCTTCCTCCACGGCTCATCATTCACTGCCACTAGATCACCAGGGTTAATGTGTTCCGTGCTGCTAAGCCATTGTCAAAATCCTAACAAGGGTGGGTGCTTTTGCTGGGTGTTAAATACTTTTTATGGAAAAGGTTGAGTTGTACCCCACAGAGGAAAATGTTTGCCAGCCAACACACTTAGGGTATGGGCATTACAAGTCTAGAAGACCCGCTCCTTTTTAATGGGACATTTTTTTCTTAAGAGGCCCTAATCCACGTTTCTTCCAAGGGGGGATTGGGGTTATAGGGGTGCATATGACTTGGTAGCAGGGCAGGCCTTGCAGTTAATGCATAAGAAAACAGAATGGGAGGACAAAATGAATAATGTGAAGTGGATTTTCCTGGGCCCATCCAGTACCTGGGTTGAAAGGCTTATTGAGGTGCATATGACTTGGTAGCAGGGCAGGCCTTGCATTCAATGCAAAAAAAACAGAATGGGAGAACAAAATGAATGTTGTGAAGTGGATTTTCCTGGGCCCATCCAGTACCTGAGTTCAAAGGCTTATTGCGGTGCATATGACTTGGTAGCAGGGCAGGCCTTGCAGTCAATGCAAAAAAAAACAGAATGGGAGGACAAAATGAATAATGTGAAGTGTTGTGAATGGGCTTGAAATGAGTTCTGATCAGAGGCTCCCTCTGGTGGCTACAAGCGGTACTGGACTGTCCAGTGAAGATTGTGAGGATTGGGAATCAGGTGTTACTGACTGGTCTTATATAAGGGAGTCGCCTTCCCATCAGGGTTGCCGGTGATCAATTGTTCTGGTCTCAATCCTTGATTCCTGTTTCCTTTGTAGCCTGCTGTGTCGTGTCTGCATCTCCTGCTAACAGATAAGACATTTTCTTCTTTTTGTTTTTGTGCTTGATTTTTGCATTTTGTCCTGCACTTCTGTGGGGGCCTTCAGGGTCCCCTCCGGGGGCTTTTGCCCTCTCAGTTTAGTTCAGCCACTGATGTTTGTACATTTGCTTTCTCCAGTTTTTTCAGTGGCTGCTGTTTTGATTTTGTTACACCAGAGAACTGGTTTGGGTGGTAGAGGTCGTGTGATCTCAGGTGTTTTTGAAATTAGTAGAGTTGGTGCTTTTCAGGGTTTTTTGGGATTGCAGTAAGTGCCCTTCCTATCCTTTTCTATTTAGGTAGTTTGGGCCCCAACGTTTGCTCATACTATTTTCTGTCTGTGTCAGTATTTCTTCTTGTCTAACTGCCATTACATGTTTGGGGGCTTTCTATGTTCTTTGGGGATCTGCTCCGGGGCAGATAGCTTTCCTCTTTCTATCTTTAGGTGTAGTTAGTTTCTCAGGCTGTGACGAGGCGTCTAGGACCAACGTAGGAACGCTCCACGGCTGCCTCTAGTTGTGGTGGTTAGTCAGGGTACTGCAATCTCATAGATTCCAACTGCTCTGGTGTATTGCCTTTTTTACCTGCACTCCTCAGCTACCGAAACATAACAGTATCACCGGCCTAAAAATTGAAAATTGTAGGGTACTCACAGAAGGGAAAAATATTGTGAAAGAAAAAAGGTTGTCAGAGTTGTCAGAGATATTTTTCTGTTTGTTGCATTTTTTTATTTTTTTTTTCCCTCTGTATCTCTGGGTGCTGGGGAGGATTTTTTCTCTCAATGGAGTTTGCACAGTTGTCTGGCCGTGTGGATCAGCTTGCCACTGAGGTTCGGAGTATTGCTGCCTATCTTGCTGGGTTGCCTGTTGTGGAACCTAGGATTCCCATGCCAGATTTGTTTTTAGGGGATCGAGCTAAGTTTCTGAATTTCAAAAATAACTGTAAATTGTTTTTTGCCTTAAAATCTAAGTCCTCAGGGAACGCAGCGCAGCAGGTTCAAATTGTCATCTCCCTCCTGCGCGGCGATCCTCAGGATTGGGCTTTTTCCCTGACACCTGGGGATCCTGTTTTAAGTGATGTTGATGCATTTTTTCAGGCTTTGGGGTTATTGTAAGATGAGCCTAATGTCACTGATCAAGCTGAAAAAGCCTTGTTGGCATTAAATCAGGGGCTTGATGACGCTGAGTTATACTGTCAGAGATTCTGTAGGTGGGCAGTCCTGACCAAATGGAATGACGACGCTTTGGCAGCCCTTTTTCGGAAGGGTCTGTCAGATAATGTAAAGGATGTTATGGTGGGATTCCCTGTCCCCTCTGGTCTCAATGATTCTATGTCATTAGCGATTCAAATTGACAGACGTTTGCGTGAGCGGAGAAGTATGCGTGGAATAGTGTTGCCTTGTGAACCTGCTTCTGAATCCATGCAGTGTGATAGAGTGGTTTCTGGGGCACAGCGTCATGAGTTTCGAAAGCGCAATGGGTTATGTTTCTACTGTGGTGATGCCTCTCATGCTATTTCAGTCTGCCCTAAGCGGGGAAGACGTTTTGCACGCTCAGTTGTCTTGGGTAGTGTTCAGACTAAGTTTTTATTAACTGTTACCCTGATATGCTCTCTGTCCTCATTTTCTGCTCAGGCTTTTGTTGATTCGGGAGCAGCTATTAACCTGATGGATTTTGATTTTGCTAAACGTTGTGGGTTTCCCTTGATACCCCTACGGAAGTCTATTCCCCTACTGGGGATCGATTCTACCCCTTTGGCTGAGAATAAACCTCAGTTCTCTACTCAGGTGATAATGAGGGTTGAACCTGATCATCAGGAGAGCTGCAAATTTTTGGTTCTGTATAATCTGCATGACATTACCGTACTGGGTTTCCCTTGGTTACAGTCTCATAATCCTGTTTTGGATTGGAAATCTGTGTCTGTAACCAGTTGGGGCTGCCAATGTGTTAATACCAACACTCCTGTTTTTTCTGCCTCCCCCAGGCTCAGGATGTTCCTGACTTTTTGATTGATTTTTCTGATGTGTTTAGCGAAAGTAAATCTGCATCCTTGCCTCCCCATAGGAGCTATGACTGCGCTATTGAATTAGTGCCTGGTAGTAAATTCCCTAAAGGTCGCCTTTTTAACTTGTCTGTACCTGAACATGACGCTATGCGGTCTTATATCAAGGAGTCATTGGAGAAGGGTCATATCAGACCATCCTCTTCACCCTTAGGTGCCGGTTTTTTCTTTGTGGCCAAAAAGGATGGTTCATTAAGGCCGTGTATTGATTATCGTCTTTTGAACAATATTACTGTGAAATATCAACATCCGTTACCCTTGATTTCTGACCTGTTTTCCAGGGTGAAAAACGCTACTTGGTTTACCAAGCTTGACCTCAGGGGGGCATATAACCTTATTCGCATTAAGCACGGGGATGAATGGAAGACGGCATTTAATACCCCTGAGGGGCATTTTGAGTACCTTGTGATGCCCTTTGGGCTCACTAATGCTCCTTCTGTCTTCCAGTCCTTCATGAATGACATTTTCAGGGATTTTGTGGATAAATTTCTGATTGTTTATTTGGATGATATCTTGATTTTTTCTAATGACTGGGACTCTCATGTGAAACATGTTCGAACTGTATTCCAGATTTTGAGAGAGAATGCTCTGTATGTGAAGGGCTCAAAGTGTCTTTTTGGCTTACAGAGGATCTCATTTCTGGGATTCATTTTGTCCCCATCTGTTATTGAAATGGACCCGGTCAAGGTTCAGGCCATCTGTGATTGGGTCCAACCTACTTCATTAAAGGCTCTTCAAAGATTTTTGGGTTTTGCCAATTTTTATCGTAAATTTATTGGTAATTTCTCGGTTATTGTTAAACCATTAACTGATTTGACCAAAAAGGGTTCTGATGTGGTGAATTGGCCTCCTGAGGCAGTCTCTGCATTTCAGGAACTTAAGCAGAGATTCACTTCTGCTCCTGTTCTACGGCAGCCTGATGTTTCTCTGCCATTTCAGGTGGAGGTTGATGCCTCTGAAATTGGGGCAGGTGCCGTTTTGTCCCAAAGAGATCCAGAGACCTCTAAAAGTAACCCTTGTGCCTTTTTCTCTCGAAAATTTTCTCCTACTGAACGTAATTATGACGTGGGTAATCGGGAGTTATTGGCCATGAAGTGGGCTTTTGAAGAGTGGAGACATTGGCTGGAGGGAGCCAAACATCAGGTGGTGGTCCTTACGGACCATAAGAATCTGGTTTATCTGGAATCTGCCAAGCGACTTAATCCTAGACAGGCCAGGTGGGCCTTGTTTTTCACACGTTTTAATTTTGTGGTTTCCTTTCTTCCTGGCACTAAGAATGTTAAGGCGGATGCCCTCTCTAGGAGTTTCCTTGCGGACTCTCCTGAGTTATCTGATCCTTCTGTTATTTTGAAAGAAGGTGTAGTTCTTTCCGCCATCTCGCCCAATTTGAGGCTGGCTCTGGAGGTGTGTCAGGAGGATAGGCCCGAGCGCTGCCCTGTTGGGAAATTGTTTGTCCCGGACCAGTGGAAAAAGAGTGTGATGTCTGAGATTCATTGTTCCGCGTTGGCCGGTCATCCCGGAATTTTTGGTACCAGAGACTTGGTTAGTCGGTCCTTTTGGTGGCCTACCTTGTCTCGTGATGTCAGGGAATTTGTGCAGTCCTGCGGGACTTGCTCTTGCTCCAAGCCTTGCTCTCGCTCTAGTGGTTTTTTGATGCCATTGCCTGTGCCCAAGAGACCATGGACCCATATCTCTATGGATTTCATTTCCGACCTCCCTGTTTCTCAGAGAATAACCGTCATATGGGTGATTTGTGATAGATTTTCCAAGATGATACATCTTGTGCCATTACCTAAGTTGCCTTCCTCCTCTGAATTGGTGCCTTTGTTCCTTCAGCACGTGGTTCGTTTACACGGCATTCCTGAGAACATTGTGTCTGACAGAGGAGTCCAGTTTGTTTCCAGATTTTGGAGGACCTTTTGTTCTAAACTTGGTGTTCAATTGTCTTTCTCCTCGGCGTTTCATCCTCAGACCAATGGTCAAACTGAGAGAACAAACCAGACATTGGAGACTTATCTAAGATGCTTTGTGTCTGCTGATCAGGATGACTGGGTCTCTTTTTTGCCTTTGGCTGAGTTTGCTCTTAATAATAGGGCTAGCTCTGCCACTTTGATGTCTCCATTTTTCTGTAATTCTGGGTTTCACCCTCGATTTTCTTCAGGACAGACGGAGGCTTCTGTCTGTCCAGGTGTTGACTCTGTTGTGGAGCGTATGCAACAGATTTGGGACCAGGTAGTGGAGAGGTTGTCCCTCTCTCAGGAGAGGGCCCAGCGGTTTGCTAACCGGCATAGGACTGATGGTCCTCGGTTTAAAGTGGGGAACTTGTTCTGGTTGTCCTCAAAAAATATTCCTATGAGAGTGGCATCTCCTAAATTTAAGCCTAGGTTCATTGGACCTTATAAGATCATGGAGATTCTTAATCCTGTTTCTTTTCGTTTGCTTCTTCCAGGGACATTTAAGATCCATAACGTGTTCCACAAGTCCTTGTTGAAGAGGTTTGTTGAGCCAGTGGTTCCTACTGCTGTGCCTCCTGACCCTGTTCTGGTTGAGGGCAATCTGGAGTTTGTGGTTGAGAAAATATTGAATTCTCGTTTTTCTAGACGGAAACTCCAGTATTTGGTTAAGTGGAGAGGTTATGGTCAGGAAGACAATTCTTGGGTGTTTGCTTCGGACATCCATGCTAGGAGACTCATCCGTGCGTATCATAGAACTCATCCTGACCGACCTGGTTGCTCAAATGAGGGTTCGGTGACCCCTCCTCAAGGGGGGGGTACTGTTGTGAATGGGCTTGAAATGAGTTCTGATCAGAGGCTCCCTCTGGTGGTTACAAGCGGTACTGGACTGTCCAGTGAAGATTGTGAGGATTGGGAATCAGGTGTTACTGACTGGTCTTATATAAGGGAGTCGCCTTCCCATCAGGGTTGCCGGTGATCAATTGTTCTGGTCTCAATCCTTGATTCCTGTTTCCTTTGTAGCCTGCTGTGTCGTGTCTGCATCTCCTGCTAACAGATAAGACATTTTCTTCTTTTTGTTTTTGTGCTTGATTTTTGCAATTTGTCCTGCACTTCTGTGGGGGCCTTCAGGGTCCCCTCCGGGGGCTTTTGCCCTCTCAGTTTAGTTCAGCCACTGATGTTTGTACATTTGCTTTTTCCAGTTTTTTCAGTGGCTGCTGTTTTGATTTTGTTACACCAGAGAACTGGTTTGGGTGGTAGAGGTCGTGTGATCTCAGGTGTTTTTGAAATTAGTAGAGTTGGTGCTTTTCAGGGTTTTTTGGGATTGCAGTAAGTGCCCTTCCTATCCTTTTCTATTTAGGTAGTTTGGGCCCCAACGTTTGCTCATACTATTTTCTGTCTGTGTCAGTATTTCTTCTTGTCTAACCGCCATTACATGTTTGGGGGCTTTCTATGTTCTTTGGGTATCTGCTCCGGGGCAGATAGCTTTCCTCTTTCTATCTTTAGGTGTAGTTAGTTTCTCAGGCTGTGACGAGGCGTCTAGGACCAACGTAGGAACGCTCCACGGCTGCCTCTAGTTGTGGTGGTTAGTCAGGGTACTGCAATCTCATAGATTCCAACTGCTCTGGTGTATTGCCTTTTTTACCTGCACTCCTCAGCTACCGAAACATAACAGTGAAGTAGATTTTCCTGGGCCCATCAAGTACCTGGGTTCAAAGGGGTTATTGCGGTGTATGTTTTTTGGTGCATCGGTAAAAATGCAATGAAACTCTGAAAACATTGTTTAAAGCTGTGAACTAGGAGTCAGGAATTCTTCCAGGGGCTATCCCCATGATGTCCCTGTGTGATTTCAGCAGTGTTTCCATCATTTTCAGACGTGTTTAGACCTTAAAAGGACCCCCGGGGGGGATCGTGGCAAAAATGCTCAGGTTTCCCATAGATTTACATTGGGCTCGCTGTTCTGTCCGAGTACCCGAGTATTCCAATTTGCTCGACCCGAGCAAGGAGCACTTGAGCATTTTAGTGCTTGCCCATCACTATTAAACATATCATCAAGCCCTCCAAAATAATCACAGTCGCTCCGCTAGACTTATCTCGTCTATCCTCTGGTAAGACTTACGTGGCTGAACCTGACAGGAAGCGGGTTCTTCTCTGAGGACATTCTTCTAAGGTGGCAGGCCACACTGGACAGAAGAAGACTACTCTTCTTGTCTCTCGACACTATTGGTGGCCGACTCTGGCAAAGATGTTGCGAATTTTGTCTCTGCTTGTCCTTCGTGTGCCCGAAACAAGACTCCCAAACAGCTTTTGACCGGTCAGTTGCTTCCCTTGCCTGTGCCGTATGCTCCGTGGCAGCAAATCTACATGGATTTCATCACAGATCTGCCAGTGTCGGATGGATGTACCTTCATCTGTGTGGTGGTGGATCGTTTTTCTAAGATGGCTCATTTCATCCTGCTATCCGGTCTTCCATCTGCGCCAGTACTGGCAAAAGAATTCATTCTTCAGATTTTTTGTCTCCATGGTCTACCGCTTTACATAGTCTCACATAGAGGTGTCCAGTTTACCTCTTTTCTGGAGTGCCACCTGTAAGCTGCTGGATGTTACTTTAGATTTCTCATCTTCTTACCATCCTCAGTCCAATGGCCAAGTGGAATGAATCAATCAGATCCTGACTAATTTTCTCCGGCATTTTGTCAATGCTCATCACAGTGACTGGATTTAACTGCTGCCTTGGGCCAAATTCTCTTACAATAACCACGTGAGCGAGTCTTCGGCCAAATCTCCATTTTCGTGGTCGACGGTAAACACCCCATAGTGCCTTTCCCTGTGGCTGTCACTTCCGATATTACAGCTGCCGATTCCCTCGTCAGGAACTTTTCTGAGATCTGGAAGGACACCAATGCATCTTTGGTAAAATCCTCTGAACAGATGAAAAGACACGCAGATAAGAGACGTCTGTATTCATCTCTGTTTTGTCCTGGAGATAAGGTCTGGCTATCATCTAGGTATATCTGCCTCAAAATACCATCCTATAAATTGGGTCCTTGCTTTATTGGTCCCTTTGAGGTGTTCAAACGGATTAATCCAGTAGCCTATAAACTCAAACTCCCGGCCTCCTTGTTAATCCCCAATTCCATCCATGTGTTTCTCCTCAAACCTGTTGCCCTCAGTTTTTTCTTCAAGGTTCCTGGTGCCACTCCGACTCCTTTCAGTGCTGAGGACATTTTCAAGGTAGAGAACATTTTGGACTCAAAGAAGGTAAGAGGGAAAACCTTCTTTCTTGTGGATTGGAAGGGGTTTGGTCCTGAGGAGAGGTCCTGGGAACCCAGGGAGAACATCCATGCCCCTCTCCTAACAAAGAAAGTTCTGACAGGCTTGAAAAAGAAGGGTTGGAAGGGAAGGTACTGTAGTTCTCGCATCTCTGTCTGCAGTCCCTCTCTCCCTGCAGAGACATCAGCGTACTCACCGCCAAGGATCCCGTCCTGCCCCTTCTGGGTCTGCTGCTGCCTGGGGTGCACGCACTCCTAGCAGGTCTCCAAGCACTGTGCTTAGAATGTGAGCGTGCACCCTTCCTCTTTCTTAATGGGGCTGCACGCGTTCCTCTAAAGTGTCTGAAGCCAATGGCTGGAGGTCTGCTTCTATTTAAGCCACCTTCTCCAACATGGAGGTGCCTGTGCAAGTGCAATGTTGTGAGTTTGTTCTTAACACGCTTGTCAGTTCTCAGGTCCCTGTACTTGTATCTGAATCTGCTGCACCCATCTGTGCTCACCTCAATGGCAACAAAGCCAGCTGCACCCGCCAGTGCTCACCTCAACAACAGCAGAACCAGCTGCACCCGCCAGTGCTCACCTCTACGGCAGCAGAGCCAGCTGCACCCGCCAGTACTCACCTCAACGGCAGCTGAGCCGGCTGCATCTGTCAGTGCTCATCTGTCTGTTAGACTGTCCTGTTTGCACCTGTGGTTCCTGTCATCTTCTCTGCCTGTCTGCATCTGTTGGACATTTCCTGAGGCCATTCCAGGTATCAACTCTGCTCCTGGGGGTTAGCCGCCATCTACCCAAGGTCAGTCCTGGAGTATCACCTGGATCACCTCCCTTGTCTCTTCATGGACTGCGGTGTCGTTAGCTGCTGTGTGTCAGTGGTCAGATTGGGTGAGGCTCCTAGTCACGTCTCTCCAGGTCTTTCTTGGACTTTGGCACAGTGGTTCCACCACCCAGCCCGTTAGAGTGTTGCACAATATATAGTAATAGTGGCCTTCTATGAATCTCAGCCTGTTGCGAGCTTCAACAGGAGAGTCAACGGGTTCACAAGTGCACGCACTTCTCAATAGCATATGCATAAATATCTTATTAATTATATATATTGATTTATTTTATTTGGAATTAAATTTTATGACGTAGGCTGCTGCTTTTGCATGTTTGAGCTGGGAGAAAAAGCCCGGGAAGTGGTGTGGGCGGAGAAGCTGCTGGAAGGAGAAGGGAGGAGTTGAGAAACTGCTGTGTGAGACATAGCTTGGGGCAGCTTATGTGAAGTGAGTAGTTTGGATTCTAAAAAGACTGTTTTGCTGCCAGCATGTTAGTGAGAGGGTTAACCCCTTCCGCTTGTGAACCTGTGGTTCTGTTGTGGAACAAGGACAGAGCATTCTTGAGAGATGTGTGACTGTGGAGCTTTATGGAGTCCCTTTTGTGATGAGCTGAGAAGCAATAGAAAACAGTTATCTTGTGCAGATTCAGGCGATTTGCTCTCAGTAGAACTCGTGAGTGACTGCTGGAGGAGAGACGGTATTCTGTACCATCCGTATTGAGAGGGATCCTGACAAGCCCCATTGAAGTGCTATTCCGGTCCGCATCTGGAGGCTACAGAACTGTAAGTCCCCAGCGTGTGGGCTCGGCAAAGGCTGACAAGACGCAGAGCCTTGTTTTGCTGTAACTGTTTGGCGCCGAAGATTTTGGGACTGGCTGCAGCCGATGCAAATTATATGCCTGAGTGGAGACTCACCTCAGGTTAACAATACCATAATCATATATACCTGGGTATCCCTAGATTAAGTGTTTAAGAAATTCTGTTATATTTATATGTATTGCTATTGTGGGTTTTGAACGTTTTATACTCAGTGTGCCATCTCAGGGGTCCCATAATACCACCTCATCCGATTTACACCTGTTTTCTTAGTACCTGGTTTGACCTTTTGGACAGGTAAATTTATTTCATATCTCAGTGTAACACATTCAAAGCGGAAACTTTGGGATTGGCACATTGATTTCAGCTCTGGCTGAGTGAGTGTAATCAATAAGGGAATTTCAGTCTGTTTTCTTCAATAGTATTATCTCACTCCAACTGTCATTTTAGTACAGTATTGTTATTTTGACAGTATTGTTATTTCTGCCTCAGTCTTGGTTTGTGACCCACTGGATCTTATACGGACCTCTGGTCATTACAGACTGACCTCACATGATCTCAATGGCCCCAAAATATCACTACACTTCTCACTGCAAGAGATAAAGCTTGGTTGGATGCAGTCGGCATCATTAGTTGTATGAAAGTGATTGTCCGTGGTGAGACAACCCTTATAGGGGCCACCATGCAATACAATACTAGCAGGGCCGGCGTCAGCACCCGGCACACCCGGGCAAGTGCCGGGGCCCTGAGCAGGCGGGGGGGTCCACTCGCAGTCTGGCACCCCCGCGCCCGTTAGCGGAGGAGAGCGGTGTCAGCACCACCACTGGGCCCCCCCACCCCGCTTGCTCAGGGCCCCGGCATCAGCTGGCACAATACTTACCTCTCCCGTGCCTCCGCTGCCGCAGCTCCAGGCTCCAGGGGGCACCGGCGCTTCCTTTCACAGCAGCGCCGCTGAATGACGTCATCATTCAGCGGCCGGCTGTGGCAAAGAGCGCGGGGACGCCGGACAGGTAAGATGTGTGTGTGTGTCTCTGTGTGTCTGTGTGTATGTAGTGCGGTGCTTTGTGTGTGTATGTATGTGTGTGTGTGTATGTGTGTGTGTATGTATGTGAGAGAGTGCTTGTGTGCTGTCTGTGTGTGATGATGGGCAGGCATTGCTGATAATGGGGAGGCATTGATGATGATGATGATGATGGGGAGAAGATGATGATAATGGGCAGGCATTGATGATAATGGGCAGGCATTGATGATGGGGAGAAGATGATGATGGGCAGGCATTGCTGATAATGGGGAGGCATTGATGATGATGGGGAGAAGATGATGATAATGGGCAGGCATTGATGATAATGGGCAGGCATTGATGATGGGGAGAAGATGATGATGGGCAGGCATTGATGATGATGGGGAGGAGATGATGATGGGCAGGCATTGCTGATAATGGGGAGGCATTGATGATGATGGGGAGAAGATGATGATAATAATGGGCAGGCATTGATGATAATAGGCAGGCATTGATGATGGGGAGAAGATGATGATGGGGAGGAGATGATGATGATGGGTGTAACGAATGGAAGCGGAGGCAGAGGTGGTGAAGTTCACATTCGTTTTTATTTTTAAATGTGGAACCTCTAGACCACGGTCCGGGGGGCTCCGAAGGGGGCGTAACTAGTGAGCCCCGGGTACCCGTAGTAAGGCCCCTCGAACGGGACCAGAATGGAATACCCGGAGGACACAGGTGCTACCTCCAGTTAGACCCCAGACACGTGGCAGCTGCCCCAGAGGGACCAAAAGGTTAACAGGTGTTTACAGAGTCCGTGGAGGGTTCTCCACAGAGAAGGGTAAGGTCCTGGTCCAGAATAGATGGTATCAGGCTGGCTTCAGTGACCTTGTCACGGTCCACGGGTACGGATGGCTGATGGCGGAACGGGATGACTCTTGCGCCAATAATAGCTGAGATAGTCCGGGTTAGCCAGATACGGGTTAGCAATGATCTGAGGAGACAAACAGTATCAGAGAAGCACAGAGACTGCAAACACAGCGCAGACAGATCAGGAACAGAACCGGATGTAGCAATGATAGAACACGTTGCTCCGGCACTCCCCTAATGGTGGAGTGACCAGATATAGTACTGAGTGTGCAGCCATTGGTTAATTAGCTATTTCAAAAAATGCACGCTGCCCCTTTAAGAGAGGCGGTGGGCGCGGCCTCGCGTCCTAAGCCGTCTATCAGGAGGCCTGCCAGCAGCGTGCCAGGAAGTGGAGGAGGACACAGGACGCCGTGGAGCAGATGGGACATGAGACCCCAGCCCACGCACAGACTGCTGCAGAGGAACAGGTGAGTGAGCCGAACAGAGTGCAGAGCCAGCGCTGGGACCGGGTGTAACAGTATCCCCCTCTTTACTCCCCCTCTTTTTCAAGCCTGCGTGAAATCTTTTAAGAAGAAGAGGAGCCTGGATGTTCTCCTCAGGCTCCCAAGACCTCTCCTCAACCAAAACCCCTCCAGTCCACCAGGTAATAGATCCTACCTCTTACTCTCTTAGAGGCCAAGATATGTTTTACCTCAAAAACATCATTCTCAGAGACCGGATCGGGAGTGGTACCCGGGTCCTTAAAGAAGGAACTCAACACTACTGGTTTGAGGAGAGAAACATGAAAGGAGTTAGGTACACGTAGAGAATTAGGCAATTTCAGCTTGTAAGAGACCGGGTTGATTTGTCTCAAGACTTCAAAGGGACCAATGAAACGAGGACCCAATTTGTACGATGGTAACTTCAGACGGATGTACTTGGAGGAGAGCCATACCTTGTCTCCTGGACGAAAGATGGGAGCCTCCAAACGTCTTTTGTCCGCATGCGTCTTCATACGTTGGGAAGCTTTCTCCAAAGCTGACCTGGTCTCACTCCAAATGTCCGAGAAATTTTTAGACAAGATATCGACTGCCGGAACATCAGATACTCCCGAAACAGGAAGAGGAATTCCAGGTTTCAGTCCAAACACAATCTGAAAGGGAGACTTTGCAGAAGATTCACTTACTTGATTGTTGTAGGAGAATTCCGCCCAGGGCAGTAATTCTACCCAGTCATTATGATGAGCGTTGACGAAGTGACGCAGGTATCCAGCCAGGATTTGATTGATCCTCTCCACTTGCCCATTAGACTGGGGATGATATGCAGAAGAAAAGTCTAGTTCAATTTTTACCATTTTACAGAGTCCTTTCCAGAACTTAGAAGTGAACTGGACGCCCCTGTCGGACACGATGTGGAGAGGAAATCCATGTAGACGGAAGATGTGCTGAATGAAGTGAGCGGCCAGTTCTGGAGCAGACGGGAGACCAGATAGCGGAACGAAGTGAGCCATTTTAGAGAAGCGGTCCACCACAACCCATACCACTGAGCAGCCAGAAGAAATGGGAAGATCCGTGATGAAATCCATCGCAATGTGCTGCCAGGGAGCGGACGGAATCAGAAGAGGTAGAAGTCTGCCAGCTGGTAGATGTTTAAAAGTTTTGTTACGGGCACATGAAGGACAGGCTGAAACGAACTCCTGGATATCCTTGCCCATGGTAGGCCACCAGTAATAACGGGAGATGAGTTGCTGCGTCTTTTTCTGACCAGCATGGCCAGCCAACTTAGAGGAATGACCCCAGCGCAGAACACGGGTACGATCAGAAGCAGACACAAAAGTCTTCCCAGGAGGAAGATCAGTGGAGGCAACAGAGACTAACTTAGAAGGTTCAATAATGTGCTGAGGTTCTTCCTCCAGTTCAGGGGGCAAGAAGGCTCTAGAGAGTGCGTCTGCCTTGATGTTTTTGTCAGCTGGACGAAAATGAAGTACAAAATTGAAACGGGCAAAAAATAATGCCCAACGGGCCTGACGGGGATTCAGTCTTAAAGCAGTTTGGAGATAGGCAAGGTTTTATGGTCGGTGAATATGATTACCTGGTGATGAGCTCCTTCAAGAAGATGTCTCCATTCTTGCAGAGCCAATTTGATGGCCAACAGTTCGCGATCACCGACAGAGTAGTTCCTCTCTGCAGGAGAAAAAACCTTGGAGAAAAAACCACACGAGACCATCCGCCCGGTAGATGACTTCTGGGTCAGAACTGCACCTGCACCTATGGAAGAAGCGTCAACCTCAAGAAAAAATTGCTCACTTGAATTAGGACGATGGAGAACGGGTGCGGAAGCAAAAGCTTTCTTTAGAGAAACAAAGGCCTCTTCTGCCTCGGAGGACCATTCCTTAGAGTTTACGCCTTTCCGGGTTAAGGCTGTGATTGGAGCCACTCGGGTGGAAAAGTGTGGAATAAATTGCCGGTAGTAATTGGCGAACCCTAGGAACCTTTGTATGGCTTTTAGCCCAGACGGACGAGGCCAGTTGAGAACTGCAGACAACTTCTCCGGATCCATCTTTAATCCTGTGGAAGATACAATGTACCCAAGGAAAGGCAAAGAAGACTGCTCAAAGAGGCATTTCTCATATTTGGCATATAGCCTGTTCTCTCTGAGTCTTTGTAAGACCTGGCGTACTTGCCGCCGATGTGACATTAAATCAGCAGAGAAAATCAAAATATCGTCCAGGTAAACCACGACACATGTATAGAGCAAGTCCCTGAAAATGTCATTCACAAATTCCAGAAAAACCGTAGGTGCATTGCTTAGGCCGAATGGCATTACCAGGTATTCATAGTGGCCGTCACGGGTGTTGAAGGCTGTTTTCCATTCGTCCCCCTCTCTAATTCGGATCAGATTGTAGGCCCCTCTGAGGTCCAATTTGGTGAAGATCTTGGCCCCTCGGAGACGATCAAACAACTCTGAAATAAGGGGTAATGGATACCTGTTTTTTACCGTGACCTGATTCAGACCCCGATAGTCAATGCAGGGCCGCAAGGATCCATCTTTCTTCTTCACAAAGAAGAATCCAGCTCCTGCCGGTGACGATGACTTTCGGATAAATCCTCTATCCAGATTCTCTTGGATGTAGTCCGACATGGCCTGAGTCTCTGCCTGTGAAAGAGGATACACTCTCCCGCGGGGAAGAGATGCTCCAGGAAGAAGCTCTATCTGACAGTCATACGACCTGTGTGGAGGTAGTCTCTCAGCCTCCTTTTTCCCAAAGATGTCAGAGAAGGACCAATAGGCGGAAGGCAACCCTGGCAGGGTATCAGGCTGGACAGGAGGCGAAGCAGGTTGAATCCGGGTTAAGCAACGATTCATGCAGGTATCTCCCCAACGCAGAACTTCTCCAGTTTTCCAATTCAGGACTGGTTCATGCATCTGGAGCCAAGGTAAACCTAAGAGCATGGGATGGGATAAACCGGGATATACATAAAAACGCATTAGTTCAGTATGCATTAGACCTACCCGGAGTTCCACCAACTCGGTTTGAAACTGGACGGCTCGGTCAGCGGTTTGCCATCCACAGCGGACACCTGTAACGGATCAGGAAGACGCTGGACAGGTAAGCGGTAATGATCCACAACCGCCTGCTGGATGAAGTTCCCTGCAGCTCCAGAATCCAGTAGACAATGTTCGGAAAATTTTATTGCCCCATAGGACACGGAGACTGAGATGTGTAAAGAGGGAGAGGACTGTTCTCTACCTATGTTGGCCCCTCCTACCGGACCTAGGCACTGGAGTTTCCCGACTTTTTAGGACAGAGATGGATCAAATGTTCAGAACTACCGCAGTAGTAACAAATTCCCTCCTTGCGACGTGACTCCCGACGGCGGGTGGCCAAACTTACATGGTCCACCTCCATGGCCTCAGAGGAGGAAAGCGAGGTACCTGTTTTATACAAACTAGAGTCCAGGTGATAGGACCTTTTGTCCCGCTTGATCTCCATAGAATGCTCCTGAAAACGCAGGTCAATTCGGGTTGCCAAAGATATCAACTCCTCCAAGAGGGTAGGTCTGTCCCGTCCCGCCAGCTCATCCTTGATTCTTCCGGATAAGCCCTCCCAGAAGTTTGCAACCAGGGCCTCATTGTTCCACGATAATTCAGACGAGAGGGTGCGGAATTTAACAGCATACTGAGCTACCATGAGAGTACCTTGGCGCAGGCGGAGCAGAGCTGAGGCAGTTGAAGTGGTGCGACCAGGTTCATCGAAAGTCCTGCGAAAAGCCTCTAGGAAAGATTGAAGATCGTTAACCAGCGGATCCCCTCTCTCCCATAGCGGGTTTAGCCAGGCGAGGGCCTCTCCTCCCAGGTGTGACATGATGAAGCCCACCATGGCTCGGTCAGAAGCAAACATATGCCCCAAGATTTCGAAGTGTAGAGTGCACTGATTGAGAAAACCCCGACACAGAGTAGGATCACCCTGGAAACGGGTAGGAGCCGCCAGACGGGGACCTTGACTTGTCATGGGAACTGGTACCTGAGTATTGATAGGAGAGTCAGGTGCAGACGAGGAACCCAAGGAATCCATGCGGGAAGACAAGCTGCGTAGATAAGTCGTGATCTTGTCCTGTTGAACTCCCAAACGGGTCACCTCCTGGTACAGGTCCGTGGTCGGAGATTTCTGGGATCCAGCGGGTTCCATGGCCGGAGCAATCTGTAACGAATGGAAGCGGAGGCAGAGGTGGTGAAGTTCACATTCGTTTTTATTTTTAAATGTGGAACCTCTAGACCACGGTCCGGGGGGCTCCGAAGGGGGCGTAACTAGTGAGCCCCGGGTACCCGTAGTAAGGCCCCTCGAACAGGACCAGAATGGAATACCCGGAGGACACAGGTGCTACCTCCAGTTAGACCCCAGACACGTGGCATCTGTCCCAGAGGGACCAAAAGGTTAACAGGTGTTTACAGAGTCCGTGGAGGGTTCTCGACAGAGAAGGGTAAGGTCCTGGTCCAGAATAGATGGTATCAGGCTGGCTTCAGTGACCTTGTCACGGTCCACGGGTACGGATGGCTGATGGCGGAACGGGATGACTCTTGCGCCAGTAATAGCTGAGATAGTCCGGGTTAGCCAGATACGGGTTAGCAATGATCTGAGGAGACAAACAGTATCAGAGAAGCACAGAGACTGCAAACGCAGCGCAGACAGATCAGGAACAGAACCGGATGTAGCAATTATAGAACACGTTGCTCCGGCACTCCCCTAATGGTGGAGTGACCAGATATAGTACTGAGTGTGCAGCCATTGGTTAATTAGCTATTTCAAAAAATGCACGCTGCCCCTTTAAGAGAGGCGGTGGGCGCGGCCTCGTGTCCTAAGCCGTCTATCAGGAGGCCTGCCAGCAGCTTGCCAGGAAGTGGAGGAGGACACAGGATGCCGTGGAGCAGATGGGACATGAGACCCCAGCCCACGCACAGACTGCTGCAGAGGAACAGGTGAGTGAGCCGAACAGAGTGCAGAGCCAGCGCTGGGACCGGGTGTAACAGTGGGCAGGCATTGATGATAATGGGGAGGCCATGATGATGATGGGGAGGCAATGATGATGATAAGGAGGCAATGATGATGATAAGGAGGCAATGATGATGATGGGGAGACAATCATGATGATAATGGGTAGTCTTTCCACAGCGCCCTTTCCTGAGCCGTAACAGTGCAGAACGCAGTACAGCGCAGAGGAGAGCTCCATATTTTGTATGGAGCATTATATGGGGACCAGTATCCTGTATGGAGCCTTATATGGGGACCAGTATCCTGTATGGAGCATTATATTGGGTCCAGTATTCTGTATGGAGCATTATTTTGGGTCCAGTATTCTGTATGGAGCATTATATGGTGGGTGACATCCTGCATGGGGTATTATATGGGTGATGAGGGGGAGACTGTGGTGCCCATAATATTGTATGGAGGACTGTACTGTCCAGTCTGTTCTGTGCGTTGTGAGGATTTGGCGGTTTTTGAGCTATTGTACAATTTACAATAGATATCACTCATGTAATGGAAGAAGTGAAGTATTTGGCATTGTACTGTACCTATATTTCTCTGCTGTATCTGTGCATCATGAATCGTGGTCTGTGTTAAAGGGGCCCACTGAGGCTCTTTCGCCCGGGGCCCATAAAAACCTGGAGCCGGCCTGAATACTAGCAATATACTGATAGCCTCCTTTACTATAAACTTTATTTCTCTTAATCCATTTTGTTAAACTAAGAAATATACCTAACACAAAACTTAAAGGGTTTGTGTACAAATTTTGGGGGTAACTCACTGACTGTTTGAGGTCCGCTCGCTGGGACCCCAGTGATCCCGACAACAGGGCACTAAAGATCCCAGCCTAAATTGAGTGGAGAACGAGCACGTGAAACTCCATTCCATTTATTCTCATTTGGACTGCTAGAGATAGCCGAGTGCCAAGTAATATAATATTTCTGTCATCTACTGACTGAATAAACTACATGTTTTCATAGTTCTATCCACCCACAAGAAACACGTCCACAGAAATAAAGTAGACAATGAATCTATAATGAATCTCTTTTGTTAATATGTTAAGCAGACTATTTTGATGTCCACATGTTAATGATCATCACATCAGGTATTCATGTGTTCATGAGCTGGCTGTCCTGAGGTTTTATATGGCACAAGCCATAATTAAAATTACAACAATGCCATAATAAGCCTGTATGCAGCTGAGTCGCCCGCCAGGGCCGTGGGGTACTCGGTACCGAGCCTGTTGACTTCTATGGGGAATGTCACGGCGGCGACTACCCGGTCCGTGGCCCTGGGCATTCACCAAAAAGGGGAATATATTTACAGGGGATTAAGTTTATGAAGTGGTTCGTGACGCCACCTGTAGTATCTGGTCAGGGTGACCAGCGCTGTGGTAAAGATCCTCTGGGACAGATGGTATTTGGCAGCTGTGTTGGTAAACCTCCTACAGGCGAGGCTGTGTTATCCCAGGGCAGATAGATGTAATTGAGAATTATGCTAGTGGATGCAGCCGAGAGAAATGTGCGCTGCTGGAAGAAATCTAGAAGACAGTCCGTATGCAGTTTCAGGGTTTTTACTCACAGTCTGTCTGTAGTACAGGTGCCCGCTTGGTACTGTGTACTCCGGGCAAGGGGTCCAGCAATCCCCAGGTATATCGGTCGCACTTGCCCTGGACTCCCGTTCTGTGTGTTCCTTTCCTGGCCGTCTCTCTCTGTGCTATTCCACTCCTCTCTTCCTAGCACCTCACCACGCAGTCTTTCAGTCAAGAAGCAGCGGACCCTGTCGGGTAACAGATCAATTCGGTGCGTCCTTGGCCCTATATAGCTTCCTTCCTGGAGATGGTGCTGGTGGTTGGTAGCAATGACCCATAAAGTGATCACCGCCGTCGGCTTGCTAGCGGGGCCTGAAGGTTTAACACTAGTCTAGGGGCCGATTCCCTTGTGGCCTGGTCCTTCCGATCCCGGAGAGGGCCACGGATGGAATGTTCACTGTCCGTGCCCAAGGACCCCTTCACTGACTTCTCTAGAAGCTCCGCAATCTCTGTTCTCACGTTAGGGGCTGAGCTCCTTTCAGCTGGAGCTCCCCTCACAATCTCTCACTTCACAAGAAGTGCTGCTGCTTGCTTAACTTCTCTCCTCCTCTGCTACTGCTAACTCCACCCATCCATACACCCCTTGCTAGCCAGCCTGGGATGAGACCATCCTCCCGTAGGGTATGTCCATATGCCCAGCTGATATGGTGTGTGTTGGATGCAGGTGTTGGAGTCCTAGGGGTGCTCCCTCCTTACCTGGAAGTGGGGTGTCACACCTCTGGATGAGGTGCAACGCCTCTGTGGCGACTGGACTCTCAGGGGCGCCACGTAGCAACATGAGATATTTTTTTACAATACTTAAATAAAAAAGGAAGTAAAACTCAGCAAAGGAGAATAGAAATATTGCAAAGTTATTTGAAGATGGTACTTCAGGAGTTACCATTTCATATTGGTACAGTAGGTTTGTGTAGTCAGAGATTTTCTGAGAATATACACTCCTTAAAGCACAACTCCAGCATTTTTTTTAATTTTACCACTGGAGTGATGTCACTAATATACTGTACTGTAAGTTCCTTGTCAGTTCCCTGCCCCTAGTAATATACAGTACTTACCATCCACTATCTTCATCTATTATCAGCTTTGCTCCAGTCATCTTCTGCTAGTTGCGACCTTGATCGCACCAGTGCTTACTGGGCGAGCCAGAGGTCACTTCTCAGGGAGTCTGTAAGAGTCAGAATGATCCAGAAAGAGTCTTCCATAGACATACAGTGAAAGATGGTGACCGTTACCTCAGACTTCCGGTCAGTAAAAAGGGACTGGAGCAGCTCAGGGAAGGTCAGGAGATGGTGGCTGGTAAGTATAATGCTAGGGTCAGGGAACTTACATGAGTAACAACACTTCAACCTTAAAATGAAAAAAAAAATGCTGGAGTGGTGCTTTAACATTGTAAGTGCCACAGTAAGAAGTAAAAGTTGTGGAGTTATGGAAATCATAGCATTGATAGATATGTTAATGGCATACAAATGATGAAGAATGAACTTTTACCTGAATTCCCCAGAACTGCATGTCTATATCTATCACCTAAAGTCCATAAGAACGTGACATCACCGTCTGGTCAACCCATTGTGTCTTGAAATGGCAGCTTATGTGAGAACATTGGTAAGATTTTAGACCACTACTTAAAACCCTTTGTAGAAACCTTGCCAACTTATGTTTGAGATACCTGGGACGTACTAAACAAAATTGAAAATATCTCTTTGGGTGACGACATGTGGTTTGTCACATTGGACATAGAATCCTTATATACCTCTATCAGACATCATGACGGTATCGAGGCCGTGAGGTTATTCCTATCTATTACTAATTTGGATCCGCAACTGATTTCATTTTTACTTACCCTCCTAGATTTTGCTCTTATGCATAATTATTTTTTGTTTAAGGATGTTCCTTACCTACAACTCCAGGGGATTGCTATGGGGGTGGCATTTGCCCCCTCATATGCTAATGTCTTCCTTGGGGTTGTGGGAGAGGATCAACTTTTCTACCAACCCAGTGGCCCAGATTGAGAAGGTTTTTTTTGGATTAGGTATATCGATGATATACTACTTGTTTGGCAAGGCACTAAGGACAACTTGTTGCAATTTATACAAGCTAATGAATTGAATATCAAAATTATGTACAAATTGAGTCAGAGCTCGATAGATTTCTTGGACACCCTAATTTCTAAAGGAGAAGACGGATTGATCAGAACTCAAGTGTTTAGGAAAACCACGGCTGTGAATTCCTTATTACATGCCTCCTCCTCACACCCGTCTCCCCTTATTGACAACATACCAGCGGGACAATTCTTGAGATTCTTTGAGATTTAAAGAAAAAGGATATTCTAATAGATGCATTAAAAGAGGACTAAAGAGAGCCACCAATTCCAACAGGACTGACCTCCTCCAGTCAAAGAAGAGGAAACCATTAACTGAATCAAAAGTGAGATTTATATCCACTTATAACAACAGATGGCACCAATGGCGTAGAATGAACTATGGAGGTATTGGCCAATTTTGAGAAATGACCACAGCCTAGCAAATTCCACCATGGAGATTTCATCAGTTACTTTTAGGAAATCCCCCAATTTGAAAGACCTCCTAGTCCACAGTAACTATGGTGGACTGAAAATCGAAACGGCATTTGGTTCAAAAGGCCCCAAGTGGGGGTTCTTTCCTTGGAAAAACTGTATTGCTTGCCCAAGCATGCTGCGGAAGTATGTAATTACACAGCATATTACATTCAATACTATTGGTGTAATCTATTACGCCACATGTCCTTGCAAACTCACGTACATAGGTCTTACATCCAGACAACTAAAGGTTAGGGTGCTGGCACATGTCCGAGATATAAGGAAAGCTGCTGACACTATTGATATCTCTGCATTAAAAACGATTTCCAAATATTTTAAAAATGCCCACAATTGCCATGCGAGCCTTCTTAAGGTCATCGGCATTGATCGGACTCATATTGACAGTCGTGGAGGTAACTGGAAGAAGAATTTAGCACAATTAGAAACAAGATGGATTTTTAAGTTGAACACCATCAAACCCAACGGCCTAAATGATGTTATTAGTTTTGCTCCCTTTCTTTAATTTTCCTTTTTTCTTTTCTATTTTAGGTGCGTTTGTTTTTAATGATTTTAATACTACACTTTTTCTTTTCCATATTCAAATCTATTATGGAATCGTGATTTTCATGCCATTCCATCTGCTTTAGGTGTTTTTGATGCGGCTTTTTTGCACAATATTTATATATTGTTTTATGTATCATGCTCTTCATTAGCACTGGTCACTTTATTGATTCTATACTTTTAATACTAATAAGAAATTTGTTTTCTAAACACTGTTGACTATATGATGAAGTATATTACATGTTTATTTGCACTAGTCACTTTATTGTATTTATTTTTTCTGTAACATGTTTATATGTGTATACATTTAATTTATTTAAAGGGAACTTGTCACCCCCAGGGCCATTTTGAAGTAAAAGAGCCACCTTGAGCAGCACTAATGCAGCAGTGTGTGAAGGTGGCTCTTTTACTTCTGTGCCCCTGCAATGCTGAAATATTTAGTTTTATAAATCGGTCCCCATACCTGCTATGTGTCTAAAGGTACTGTCACACTAGGCGAGATCACTAGCGATATCACTTAAGCGACACCGATTTTATGACGCAGCAGCGACATCGTCAGCGATGTCGCTGTGTATGACATGTAGCAGCGATGTGGCCCAGCTGCGATGTCGTTGATCGTGCAGGAACGTTCTGGACCGTTTTTTGATTGTTGGCGTCCCGCTGGTGAGCCTGAATCGCTGAGTTTGACACCCTTTATGAACGACGAGCGACCTTGTTGGCGACTCATATGTCAGCGGCGCAGGCGGGACTAGGTTTTAATGCCCCTCAGCTCCGATTGGTGGCCACAACATCTAGTCCTTTGTGCGTTGTTGCGAGGATACTATCGTGTGTGGGGTTTTGCGATCCTGTCAGAGTCGCTACAGCGCTTCATCTTTGCCATTTATACAAGACATTTTTGGGATCCTGAAAAAATGAATCCGGGACAAACGCAATAGCGGCACAGACTGGATCGCAGTAGCTGCAAAGCAGAAGGCTAGCAGGACGCAGTATGGAACGATGCTGGAAATTCGTATGAACCACTTGCGCTTGAGAACAATGGAAGGGAGCGCTAATATGTCGTCTTTTATGACGTGGACGTCCAATCACAAAGCGAGAGCTGTGACTTTTGACATACAGTGACCACCAATCTGTGCAGAGGGGCGTGGAAAAGGTTGCGCTCAATCTTTAACAATACATGCTGTGTGACAGGTCCCAACGACCGCCGAGGTCATTATACAGATCGCTGATCGCTGATGTGTCGTTTATGAGATCTTCCTGTTTGGAAGCTACTAGCGACCTTATAGCGATATACAAACGATCTCTGCCAGGTCGTGTTGTTGTCATGATCGCTGATGTGGTCGCTTAGTGTGACAGTACCTTAAGAGGCATGTCTTCTTCCTGTGGCTTCTCCTCCCCCCAGCCGTCCATCATGGCTCTTCACGTCACCGCGCCTGTTCCTGCTTTTTTTTTGTTTTTTTTTTCGTTTGTGTCTGGCGCCTACACTCTTGTATCAGTCCCCGGGCATGCGCAGTGCGCTTCCCAGGAACTGTCACAAGACTTCAGCGCCTGCATCGGTACATTTCCCCTGATCCCTCCCCGCAGTGTGTTATTATGTATTCACACTGCGGGGCAGGAAATCTGGCGCCTGCGCAGTCTAACTGTGTAGCTGCACCTGCCCCTTCTCCTAGACTCCCCCACTTTCACTTTCAGACAGTCTTCGGCGTCTGATGTGCTTAACTAGTTCTGGGCGGTCAGCACATCCGACGCCGAAGACTGTCTGAAGACTGACTGTCTGTCAGTACCCTGACGAAGGAATCCGCAGCTATTCCAAAACGCGTTGTTTTTTTTGCTTCCACTGCTTTCCGTACTCTCTTCTGGGGCACCACGTGACCTAGCTAGTCACGTGACCCAAACGTCACGAAGGTCCTGTTAGTTCCTGCAAGCACCGCAAAAGGATCTTCATACTTCCGGCTAAGCGAGCGCTTGTCACCGACCGGGACAGCACTCGTAGGATCTGGCTGCCACCGACTCTGAAAGGACATTAAGCTAAGTAATGATTCTCTTGTTAATCACCACCATTTGGACTGTCCTGTCAGTTTCGTGCATGCCCTGCGCCGACGCAGGCATTGAGTCATCATTAATAGGAATCCTGCCATTACTAACTGTTTAATCACATGGGTGTATCCATCATATAAAGGGAAAATAGTGAGTTTTATACTTGATATCGAAACATTCAGTTTTAAATCTACTAAATCAGCACTTGCCCAGTCTGGTGTTTAAAATAAGGGGCACTGTTATACTTAAGGAAACACCAAGTGCACTATCACAACATATTAACTATTTCTCTCTCCTTATTTTAGTCAGAACGAACATGTAAATTAGCCTGACCTCCATCCGCTTATACATACGCTGAGCATCACTTTCACCATAGCAGGTATTTAATATTGTCCAGTGTTTAATGTGTGCCTACTGTTTCAAAGCGCAGGTATATTGGTTTTTTTTTGGTTTTTTTTCATGCATCATTTCCCTATGTGGTTTGGGAATTTTACCTGCAGCTGACTTTAGGCATTTGCACTAGCGCCGCTACACACCAAGGTATTTTGATTCTGAAATATAAATAGCCCGGATTCCCTCCTGACACACAGTACTCCCCCATTGAAGAAGCCATTGGGGTCCCTTGCTGCCGTGTGTGTGACCATCCATTCAGGTTTGCGTGCACTTGTACTTTATATAGATGCCATGCCTATTTATTTGTCCAAGATTTAGTGTCCATGTTATCCAGCACATGCACCTTACATTGTCCGTATGTTAATCTACCTATCTAGGATCTAATGGCTAGTTAGCCCATCACAGCACTTTGCACCTTATATTATGTTCATGTTTACCTAATTTACTTGCATAGGACTTTATTCTGTATTCAGCATATTGTGCACAGCACTTCATCTGGCATTTATAATTATATTTAAATATTTTTTACATTCTGATGAAATCTCCTTTTCTGAGTAATATCTTTTGCACAACATTCTATTGATGAATTATGTATATGTCCATCTAATAATTTTTTCACTGGATTATAATTGTTGAACTGATTAATTTTTTTCGCTGTATATTTTGGATTCAGTTTTACCTGTATGGTCTTATACCGGTGGCTATTCTTGTTTTTCATCTCCACTTTTTCTGTATATTTTTTTTAAAAACAAAATTTTCTTGACTTTTAATTTATAACTAATATACATTATAAATTTTACCCGGGATTAATACTTCTATTTTTCTGTGTAGGTTTTTCCTGATTTTCTTTGATGTTTGCCCCTATGAATTGTAGCCTCACCCCACCCCCCGTTTGTTGGAATTATTGTGTGTTAACATGAGCTCCTGTTTCAGACATAGAATATACCCCTTCCACTGAAGAGAGTGGGCACTTTGGCTAGTGGGGGTGGTATTGTGGTTGGCATGGAGGGCATGTAGACTGTCACGGGAAATTGTGGTTGTCATGTAGGTATTGTGGCTGGCACACGAGGTAATGTTGGTCTCGGGTGGGTATTTAATAATCATATAAAGTATTATAAAGAGGATAATTTGAAGGCTATGTGTAAAATACAGGTTTCTTTGTGATTTGTGAGACATCTGCCCTTTGCTCCTGAATTCCTACACAGACGTCTTCCTACTTGTGGTCTGAAACCAAACACCAATACTCAATTGATATAAGATTGCATAGAATTTGTACCAAAAGGTTCCAAGAGAGGTTTTTTTCCATTATAACATCATTTTCTGACAGATAAATTGATAACAGATTAGAAAATAATTAGCGGCACTGGCATATATTTGCAGGAAATTGGAATTAAACATGTAGAGGTTGCAGCAGGTGTTCACGGGACAGACACATAGGAGAGATGCGAGGCGGTGCACTGTCAGCATAATCACATCAATAAATACATCCCATTAAAAAGTCTCTGGGAAGCAGAAATATATTTACATTTGAAATATAAATTTACACACTAATTTCCATCTTACATTAATTACAAACACATTTCTCTTGTATATTGAATGCGTAGATCTCTAAATATTAGATTATAGTATGAACCACTAGAGATGAAAAGATAGCAAGACCAATGAAAGGAGATGTACCAAGCACACTATAAGGAATATTATGGAGAGTGAATATGAGAAACAAATTTGAGAAAGAAGTAATGTAAATATTATTGCTTGCATAATACTATTAAAGGAAATGTCCAGATAATAATGACCTATACTTAAGATAGGTCTTCAATATTACATCGCTTGGGTCCGACACTTAGCCCCCCCCAGATCAGCTGTTTGCAGGACGTGTAGATGCTGGATATAAACAGTGTACAGAGCTGAAACAGTGTACAGTAGACTGCCTAGAGGCCATACTCTGGTTCAGAAACTCAGCTCCTATTGAAGGGAATATAAGATGAGCTGCAGTTCCCCAAACTGATCACTACACAATGTAGAGAGCCGTGATGTTGTAGCTCCATAAACTTCTTTACATCCGTCTGCCACAGGTACTGCAAGTCACTGATCTGTGTGGGTGAAAATAGCACTACATTATCAGTAATAATGGAACAATTCAATTCAGAGTTCCCTTCCTACAGTAATGTACAGTGTGACAAACACACAGCTTTCTATGGAACATGCCTATCTTATTATAAGGCTTTCCATAGACTTAAAAGGCTTCTCCAAGAATGAAAACAATGGCATCCCTGAGAATTTAAAACTGTACCCTGTCCTAGTCACATTTCAGAACATGCTGGGAAAGTCAAGGGTGGAGAGTTGTCGAAGGTGTTAATCTACAGCTTCAATGTTTATATGTTTTTGCCATTTTGCATAGTCTCCGTGCAGTGCTATAAATCTGTAAGACTGACCTAGGAGGAAGAAGCTGAAGCTGGAGATAAATTCCCCCTACATATCCGTTGTACTTGTCGAGGAGAAGATATATTTTGTAACATATCACAGCCCTGCTCCCAGCCAACTGAGGTATGTATGGTACAGCTCTGGTCAGTTGAGACACAAATCTAAGGAGCTGCATGTTTTCAGTCTGCAGCCCTTGGTGACACGTTACAAGGACAGTCTACAATTTGCATCATATCAAGGATGCAATTTTATCTAATGTTATCTAATTCTGCTGCAAATATTGAATGTATGCATTTATCATTAGTCCCTTAGTTAAGAGTCACATATACAATTAGAGTCTATAACATAGATTGTATGATAATAATGCAAATTCAATAGAATTGAGGAAAGTGTACAATGGGTAATATTTATCGGTGACTTGTTTTATCTTTTGTCTTAAACTGTAATTTTCCTCTCCTTTTATCTTTCCGCTGATTTGGCCTCTCTAAAGGGTATGCCACACTAAACAGCGTCGCTAATGAGATCGCTAAAAAACGTCACTATTTAGCGATCTCGTTAGTGACGTTGTTCAGTGTGGCATGTAGCAACGACGTGGCCCCTGCTGAGATCCTGCTGTGATCTCGTTCGTCGCTGACATCGGTCCGGACCCTATTTTTATCGTCGGCGCCCCCGCTGGTAAGTATATATCGCTGAGTGTGGCACCTTTTTTAGCGATTTAGCGGTATTTTTGTACCGCTAAAGTCGTTAAGGAGATCGCTAACCGCGATAGCGTCCTTAACGACATCGCTAAATTAAGCCGCTACTAGCGATATTGAAACTATCCCGCTAGCGATCGCATTAGTATGCGTCGTTATCGTGATCGCTAGCGGGATAGTTTAGTGTGGCAGGGGCTTAAGGGCCTGATTTGATGGATTCTGTTGTTGTCTGTGCTGTTTAGCTCACTGGTGATCCTTTAATGCACTTGAATTAGTATTGGCCATCCAATAAACTATGCTCTTCTTTGGTGGAGTTCACCTCATCTCCCCGTCCCATTCAACACAATAGGAAATTCTACCAGGGTGAGCCCTCTTTGTTAAAGTTTGGAGGACTGGAGAGTGTCTCCCCTTATTACAGATAAGGGAAGTACAAAATAAACTCTTTTTACAAAAGAAAGCTAAATGGATTACACAGACTGGTGCCCAGGAACCTACATGGTTTACGGAATACCTTAGTGTAGTTTTATAAGACAATCATTCAAACAAGTGTTATAATTGATTTTATATGTATCTATTTTGTATATACTTGCAGTTTGCTATGGAAATGTTTATGGTCACTATGGTGACTTTAGGTTTAGTAGAGATTACATGACAGAACTATGTCCCCAGAAAGGCCAAACTATGCGTCTACTGGACTGTTGAGAAAGCATGTTGTTCTCTACAGTACAATTTTCAGATTTATATCTTTTAAATAATTAGAAAACCATCATATTCTTTGCACTTCACAAATACTTGCTGCTTTGTCTTATTAAAACACATGAAATCCCAATTAAATACATTCAAGTTTGTGAATGTAAGTAACGTGAAAAAATATGGAAAAATTCATGGGGCATGAATACTTTTTCAGTGTATATAAATATATATATGTAGTAGGTGAAATAAGAATTTAACACGTCATTAATTTTCTGAATAAATATATTTCTAAGGGTGCTGTTGACGTGAAATTCTCATCAGATATCGGTAACAACCCATCCAATCCATACAGGCAAAGAAATAAAATTTGATCACGTGCTCAAAAGCTATTTCATCCACTATATATATATACAGTGGGTTCGGAAAGTATTCAGACCCCTTTAAATTTTTCACTCTTTGTTTCATTGCAGCCATTTGGTAAATGCAAAAAAGTTCATTTTTCTTCTCATTAATGTACACTCTGCACCCCATCTTGACTGGAAAAAAACAGAAATGTAGAATTTTTTGCAAATTTATTAAAAAAAACAAAACTGAAATATCACATGGTCATAAGTATTCAGACCCTTTGCTCAGACACTCATATTTAAGTCACATGCTGTCCATTTCCTTGTGATCCTCCTTGAGATGGTTCTACTCCTTCATTGGAGTCCAGCTGTGTTTAATTAAACTCATAGGACTTGATTTGTAAAGGCACACATCTGTCTATATAAGACCTCACAGCTCACAGTGCATGTCAGACCAAATGAGAATCATAAGGTCAAAGGAACAGGCCAAGGAGCTCAGAGACAGAATTGTGGCAAGGCACAGATTTGACAAAAATTACAAAATAATTTCTGCAGTACTCAATGCTCCTAAGAGCACAGTGGCCTCCATAATCCTTAAATGGAAGAAGTTTGGGACCACCAGAAGTCTTCCAAACCTGGCTGTCCAGCCAAACTGAGCAATTGTGGGAGAAGAGCCTTGATGAGAGAGGTAAAGCCGAACCCCAAGATCACTGTGGCTGAGCTCCATAGATGCAGTAGGGAGATGGGAGAAAGTTCCGCAAAGTCAAGTATCACTGCAGCCCTCCACCAGTTTGGCCTTTATGGTAGAGTGGCCCGACGGAAGCCTCTCCTCAGTGCAAAACATATGAAAGCCCACATAAAGTTGGCTAAAAAACACATGAAGGACACCAAGAATATGAGAAATAAGATTCTCTGGTCTGATGAGACTAAGATAGACCTTTTTGGTGATAATTCCAAGCAGTATGTGTGGAGAAAACAAGGCACTGCTCATCACCTGCCCAATACAATCCCAACAGTGAAACATGGTGGTGGCAGCATAATGCTATGGGGGTGTTTTTCAGCTGCAGGGACAGGATGACTGGTTGAAATTAAAGTAAACATGAAAGCAGCCAAGTACAGAGATATCTTGGATGAAAACCAATTCCAGAGTGCTCTGGACCTCAGACTTGGCTGAAGGTTCACCTTCCAACAAGACAATGACCCTAAGCACACAGCTTAAATAACAAAAGAGTGGCTTCAGAACAACTCTGTGACCACTCTTGACTGGCCCAGCCAGAGCCCTGACCTAAACCCAATTGAGAATCTCTGGAGAGACCTAAAAAATGGCTGTCCACCAACGTTCACCATCCAACCTGACGGAACTGGAGCGGATCTGCAAGGAAGAATGGCAGAGGATCCCCAAATCCAGGTGTGAAAAACTTGTTGCATTATTCCCAAGAAGACTCATGGCTGGGCTTGCTCAAAAGGGTGATTCTCAGGGCTGCCACTAGAAATTTCGGTGCCCCATACTGGCAAAATTTTCAGGGCCCCCTTGAGACTCTGCCCAGGCCCCACCCCAGCCCCGCCTCCACCCCTAGAACTGTCCACAGTCCCACCACTCTGTCTTGGAAAAGCTCCACTTCTCACCTATCACACATTAATAGTTCCATCACCAGATCACACATATAGCCAGCAGCTCTTTTTTTGTCAAAAGATTTTTTAAGCCGTCACCATAACAAAGTAGACACTTTTGGCCGGGCCCTACTCTACTGTCACCTATTAAATATTTTTTAAAGTATCCAATACAATTTAGGTATATTCTTATTTATATTTCAATTTTTAAAATGACCAATAATATCACATACAAGGAACAAATACCGCTACACCATGTCCAGACCACATATTACCACCACAGTGATCGAATAATATCACATACAAGGGACAAATACCACCACACCATGACCAGACCACATATTACCACCACAAAGTGACCAAATAGCACATACAAGGGACAAATACCGTAACACCATGTCCAGACCACATATTACCACCACATAGTGACTGAATACTACAATACTGATCAGTAATAAAAAAAACCCCACAATACTATCACCATAAGTGCCATTATACACAGGAGATCTGTACTTAGTATGCAGTGTCTGTGTACAGGTAATACAGTGATCACTGGTGATATTATACACAGGAGCTCTGTATATAGTGTCAGTGTACAGGTAATACAGCGATCACTGATGACATTGTACACAGGAGCTCTGTATATAGTATACAGTGTATAGTGTCTGTGTACAAGTAACACATTGACTCACCAGTGACGTCTCTAGGTGAAGTCCTTCATCTTTTTTTTTCATCTCTCATCCAGCACAGATCGCCATCACTTCTTCCAGCCAGGGCTCGTCTCTGCAGGAAATAACACAGTTATCTAGAGCACCGCTTGCAGAACACATTACCTAATTTTTCCAAACTTCTACATTACACCACATGAAGAAAAAAAGGCGACATAGTGTCACTCTAAACAGTAACAGGACCGCCTACCCCATTGAAAACAGTATCCTCAAAAAATAAAATAAATACATCACTGCAGTAATAATATCCCTTAATTAGCCCCTATGGTAATAATATCCCCATCCTGGCCCCCGTGTGTCTCATTCCTGACTCCAGCCATATGTTCTCCCATCCTGCCCTCATGAATATCCATTCTGCCCCATATGATCTCCCCATCCTGCCCCATCTGTCTCCATCATATCCATCCTGCCCCATGATCCTGCCCCATCTGTCTCCAATCCTGCCCCAGTGTCTCAAATCATGCCCCCATGTCTTTCATCCTGCCCCGTGTCTCCAATCATGCCCGTATCTCCATTCTGCCCCGTGTCTCCAATCCTGCCCCCTGTGTCTCCAATCCTGCCCCCATGTCTCCAATCCTGCCCCATGTCTCCAATCCTGCCCCTTGTGTCTCCAATCCTGCCGCCAGTGTCTCCAGTCATGCCCCCAGTGTCTCAAGTCATGCCCCCTGTATCTCCAATCATGCCCCCATGTCCAGGATTCTGCCCCCTGTGTCTCCAATCATGCCCCGTATCTCCGTTCTGCCCCCTATGTCTCCATTCTGCCCCCTATGTCTCCATTCTGCCCGTATCTCCATTCTGCCCCTGTGTCTCGCATTCTGACCCATGTCCAGCATTCTGCCCCCGTGTCCAGCATTCTGTCCCCTGTTTCTCGCATTCTGACCCATGTCCAGCATTCTGCCCCCCGTGTCCAGCATTCTGCCCCGTGTCCAGCAATCTGCCCCCCGTGTACAGCATTCTGTCCCCATGTCCAGCATTCTGCCGCAGTGTCTCAGTCTGCCCTGTGTCCAGCATTCTGCCCACTTGTCTCACAGTCTGCCCCCTTGTCCAGCATTCTGTCCCCCGTGTCCAGCATTCTTCCCCCGTGTCCAGCATTCTGTCCCCATGTTCAGCATTCTGTCCCCAAGTCCAGCATTCTGCCCCGTGTCCAGCATTCTGTCCCCCATGTCCAGCATTCTGTCCCCGTGTTCAGCATTCTGTCCCCTGTGTCCAGCATTCTGCTCCACGTGTCTAGAATTCTGCCCCCATGTTCAGCATTCTGTCTCCCGTGTCCAGCATTCTGTCCCCCGCGTCCAGCATTCAGTCCCCATGTTCAGCATTCTGTCCCCGTGTCCAGCATTCTGCCCCCCGTGTCCAGCATTCTGTCCCCATGTTCAGCATTCTGCCCCCCGTGTCCAGCATTCTGCCCGTGTCCAGAATTCTGCCCCTCGTGTCCAGCATTCTGCCCCCCGTCTCCAGCATTCTATCCCAATGTCCAGCATTCTGCCCTGTGTCCAGCATTCTGCCCCAATGTCCAGCATTCTGCCCCCATGTCCAGCATTCTGCCTCCCCGTGTCCAGCATTCTGCCTCCAGTGTCCAGCATTCTGCCCCGTGTCCAGCATTCTGCCCCCCTTGTCCAGCATTCTGCCCCCCATGTCCAGCATTCTGCCTCCCCGTGTCCAGCATTCTGCCTCCAGTGTCCAGCATTCTGCCCGTGTCCAGCATCCTGTCCCAATATCCAGCATTCTGCCGCCAGTGTCCAGCATTCCGCCCCCGTGTCCAGCAATCTTCCCCCGTGTACAGCATTCAGTCCCCGTGTCCAGCATTCTGCCGCCGTGTGTAAGGTTCTTTGTCTCTGTTGACATGTTCCTTGAAACTCAGTTTTCCGTCGGCCATTTTGCTTTCTGTCTTTCTGCAGCTCTTGCCCTCAGTTAATATGGAGTTTCCAGTTTTCATGTTCCCGCCCTGATTCTTCCCTCTTGCTTCTTAAGCAGCCTCAGCTGAACAATCAGTGCTCCTGAATCAAGCCTCAGTCAGTCTGTGACCTGACTCCTGGAAGCCTTGGACTTGTACTCCAGCTATTCCCTACTGAGGAACCTTGGAACACTTTTGGACTCTGGAAACCTGCTGTTTGGTGAATTCATGTTTGCAGAGGAATTACGGTACAGAGAAGAGATCCTGAACCTGCTTTGGAGAGTTATTGTAGTGCTTGAAGTTACTCTGGCCTGCTGTGTCTCCTGTCGCTGTTCCTGCAAACTGTGTGAACTTTTCAGCATGCTTGTATGAAGTAATACAAGTCATTTCATTTCAACCTGTGTCTCCTGTGTTTTCCTCGCACCCAAGCACAAGACGCTATAGGAACTGTACACTATACATGACAAGATTCAGGAGCCAATGTTTAGTGTCTGCTGGGTCTGGGAAAGCCGTGTCTGCTGTGACTGTGGATATCAGATGTCCGTTTAATACCTTATGTGATGACAGTGGTTGTGACTTCTCACAACCATTCCAGGTGAGCGCATTCCCTTAAAATTTTACTCTGGCGTGTTACCACAGGTAAACACTATTGTTTTTTTTTTTGTTTTTTTTTCCTTTCCTCTTCCAGCACTTCTGCCTTAAAAGATCTGGAAGATGGAGGCCCGCATAAAGGAACTTTGCGGAGTGACTGATACAATCCTTTCAGATGTACAGACTTTAAAAACCCGTTTTGCAAGCCTACAGGACCTCACTAATCATAATTTGCAAGTGTTTGGACAGACTACCCAGGAATTGCGAGCCAGGATTGAGGCTCTAGAGGAACGAGCCCAGGCTCCTGCCATAACCCGAGTTCTGGGATCCCCAAATTACCTCCTTTTCGTTTTGGCGGTGAACGTGAGAAATTCAGGGGATTTATTAATCAATGCAATTTATTTTTCTCTGCACATGCTTCACAATTTCCCACTGAACGATCCAAAGTGCTTACTATAATCATGTTGCTTACCAATAAGGCTTTGATGTGGGCAAACCCTCTGATTGAGACTGAGGATGATTGTTTGAATCACCTTGATGCTTTTATTTCAGCCATGGGGCAGGTGTTTGATGACCCCAATCGAGGTGCAACAGCTGAAGCAGCCATGTTAACTTTGCGCCAAGGTAAGCGTTCAGTAGCCGAATATGCCCTGGATTTCAGGAGATGGGCTCTTGATACCACTTGGGACACTTCCGCTAAAAAATCTATTTTTCGGAAAGGGTTGTCTCCACTGATTAAGGATGAACTTGCTCGTGCCGACCCTCCCACTGTGTTAGGTGACTTTATCAACTATTGTATCCGTATTGATGCTCGTCTGACTGAACGCAGACAAGAGAGATGGTTCGAAAATAATCGCACTAACCTTTTACTACCTCCCTCCTCAGCTAAGGAACCTTTGAGTAGGATCACAAGGGAACCAGAACCTGAACCCATGCAGGTGGACTCTTTGCAAAGACGGGTTAGTGATGCACGCAAAGAACATCGTATAAAGGAAAATCTATGTTTCTACTGTGGTAAGTCAGGGCACTTCATTATAAACTGCCCCAGCCGTTCTCGTAAGACTACTGCAGCAGTCATTCACTGTGAGTGTTGCGAGAGGAGCTCTGTCATGTCCGAGCCTCAGGCTCCAGAGAGATCTGCTGCAAGAGATCTTGATTTCTCGGACTTAAACTCTGTTAGTTCTGGGGACGATGACAGTATAAACGCTGCAATTTTTCAAGTTTCCTCAGCGGTGTCCCAGCTGAGTTGTAAAAGAAACAATTCTCATTGCTTCCTTTCCATCAAACTCTGGGTTGACTCAGTCTGGGTGTCTAGCTCTGCTATGATCGACTCAGGAGCAAGTGGAAATTTTATGGATATCTCCTTTGCTCTGAAACAGGGGATACGTTCAGTGAAGAAGGCTACTCCAGTACAGATGGAGACTGTGGATGGCTCTCTACTGACTTCTGGACCAGTGGATCAAGAAACAGAGCCTTTGAGGGTCCTTATGGGTAAAGATCATCAGGAGAAAATGTCTTTTTTGCTTATCTCTTCTCCCCACTTTCCCATTATTCTAGGGCTGCAGGCGCAGAATCCTACGATTAACTGGGAGACCAAGGAATTACACTTTCCGGAGAAACAGATGAGTCAAGGAGTTTCAGCTTGCTCTGTTCCTAAAGGAACCATGTCAGTCCCTGAACTACCAGCTGTATACCAGGACTATGTGGATTTATGTGACAAGAAGAACGCTGATCAGCTTCCTCCTCACCGTCCATATGATTGTCCAATTGAATTATTGCCCGGAGCCGAGATACCTTTTGTTAAGATCTACCCCCTAGCGGGGCCCGAGCTAAAAGCTTTGAAGGATTATATAGACGAAAATTTAGCCAAGGGCTTCATACGCCCCTCTTCATCTCCCGCAGGTGCACCCATCTTCTTTGTGAAGAAGAAAGATGGATCGCTAAGACCCTGCATAGACTATAGGGAACTCAATAAGGTTACTATTAGAAACCGTTATCCATTGCCTTTAATCCCTGAGTTGTTGGAGAGAGTGCGGCATGCCAAAATTTTCTCTAAACTGGATCTCCGTGGGGCCTATAACTTGGTCCGTATTAGACCTGGGGATGAATGGAAGACTGCTTTCAGGTCACGCTATGGACACTTTGAATATCTAGTTATGCCTTTTGGTCTGAGTACCGCCCCAGCCACTTTCCAACACTTCGTGAATGATATCTTCAGGGATCTCCTAGATACATTTGTGGTGATTTATCTGGATGATATTCTAATTTTTTCTAACTCCACAGAGGAACATCATGGACATGTGAGAATGGTCTTAGAACGCCTAAGACAAAACCATCTCTACATCAAACTTGAAAAATGTGAATTCCATAGGACCGAAATTCAATTTCTGGGGTATGTACTATCTACGCAAGGGATTAGTATGGATGGAAGCAAGACCCAAGCCATCAAGGATTGGCCAATTCCTAGAAATGTGAAGGAGGTGCAGCGTTTCATCGGGTTTGCCAACTTCTATAGACGTTTCATTAAGAATTTTTCTGAGGTAGTGTCACCTATCACCCAACTTACCCGGAAACAGTCTAGGTTCTCCTGGACCCCGCAAGCTCAGGAAGCATTTTCCTGTTTAAAGGATAAATTTACCACCGCACCTATCTTAGTACATCCCAACCCCGAGCTTGCCTTCATAATAGAGGTGGATGCTTCAGACTGTGCCGTTGGAGCTATACTCTCTCAGAGAACAGGTGAGAAGAATGTCTTGCATCCCTGTGCCTTCTTTTCCCAGCAGTTGTCTTCAGCTGAGAGGAACTACGATGTGGGCAATAGAGAATTGTTGGCCATTATTGCCGCCTTCAAGGAATGGAGACACCTTCTTCAGGGAGCTGCACAGCAAATAGTCGTCCTGACAGACCATCGTAACCTTGAATTTATCAGGTCGGCTAAGTGCCTGACTCCTCGCCAGGCTCGCTGGAATCTTTTCCTAAACCAATTTAATTTTGTCATTTCTTATAGACCAGGATCGCGCAATGGAAAGGCTGATGCACTCTCTAGGATTCATTCAGCAGAGACACGTCCACTTACTCCTCCTAAGACTATTCTTCCTGACTCTAGATTCCTGGGAGTGATTCATAATCAAGACCTACTTAAGGACATCAAGGAAGCATACCATGCGGATTCTTTGTTGGCTCAACCCCCAAGGGACGTAAGTCTTGTCTTTAAGAATGGTGTGTGGATTCAGGGACAACGTCTGTATATACCTGAAACAGTCAGATTGAGAGTATTGCAACTCATCCACGATTCCAAGATAGCCGGGCATAGGGGAATTCTAAAGACACAAGAATTTCTTTCTCGTTTCTTTTGGTGGCCCACTTACAGGAAAGATGTCTTAAACTATGTCACTTCATGTGAAGTCTGTGCAAGATGCAAAACACCTCGCTCCTCACCAACTGGTCTGTTGCAACCTCTTCCCACCCCGTCCCGCCCGTGGGGATCCATTTCTATGGACTTCATTGTGGAGTTACCAACCTCTCAAGGGAAGAACACCATTCTAGTGGTGGTTGACCGTCTAACAAAGGCAGCTCATTTTATCCCTTGTGTCGGCTTACCCACTGCAAAACAGACATCAGACTTGATGATTAAGAATGTGTTTCGCTTACATGGAGTACCGGATGAGGTCATTTCGGATCGAGGGTGCAATTCACTTCAAGGTTTTGGCAAAATTTCTGTGCAGCATTGGACATTAAAGTAAACCTTTATTCTGCTTTTCATCCCCAGACTAATGGACAGACAGAACGAACCAATCAGACCCTGGAGCAGTATCTCCGCTGTTTTATCTGCCACCTACAGGATGATTGGGTGGATCTACTTCCACTGGCTGAGTTCTCTTATAACAACTCTCAGAGCACCTCCACTAAGCAGTCTCCTTTTTACTCCAATCTAGGTTATCATCCTAACATTCTTCCTCGATTTCCCATAGATACGCCCTTGCCGGCAGTGGCTGAAAGAATCACTTCTTTACAAAAGAATATGGATCTTCTAAAGGAAAATCTAGAATTGGCTCAGGAAAGGTACAAGAAAGCAGCAGATAAATTTCGTAAACCTGCACCAGCTTTCAAGGTAGGAGATTTGGTCTGGCTGTCAACCAGAAATCTTAAATTAAAGATTCCATCGTCTAAATTGGGACATAAGTACATTGGACCTTATAAGATCAATAAGATTATAAGTGCTGTTGCTTGTCGTCTTCAACTGCCCAGAACTATGAGAATCCACCCTGTCTTTCATGTATCCCTACTAAAGGCTGCAACACCCAATATGTTTCCTGGACGTTCTTCTCCTTGCCCTGACCCAGTGCTGGTCGATGGTCAGGAAGAATTTATGGTGGAAAGGATTCTAGATTCCAGGTTGTACAGAAATCAGTTGCAATATTTGATTAAATGGCAGGGCTACCCAGTGGAGGACAACTCATGGGAACCAGTCAATAATGTAAATGCTCCTCACCTGCTCCGCCATTTTCATCAGAGGTACCCTGACAAGCCTGGTCTGAGGTCAACCGGAGGTTGTCCCTAAGGGGGGAGTAATGTAAGGTTCTTTGTCTCTGTTGACATGTTCCTTGAAACTCAGTTTTCCGTCGGCCATTTTGCTTTCTGTCTTTCTGCAGCTCTTGCCCTCAGTTAATATGGAGTTTCCAGTTTTCATGTTCCCGCCCTGATTCTTCCCTCTTGCTTCTTAAGCAGCCTCAGCTGAACAATCAGTGCTCCTGAATCAAGCCTCAGTCAGTCTGTGACCTGACTCCTGGAAGCCTTGGACTTGTACTCCAGCTATTCCCTACTGAGGAACCTTGGAACACTTTTGGACTCTGGAAACCTGCTGTTTGGTGAATCCATGTTTGCAGAGGAATTACGGTACAGAGAAGAGATCCTGAACCTGCTTTGGAGAGTTATTGTAGTGCTTGAAGTTACTCTGGCCTGCTGTGTCTCCTGTCGCTGTTCCTGCAAACTGTGTGAACTTTTCAGCATGCTTGTATGAAGTAATACAAGTCATTTCATTTCAACCTGTGTCTCCTGTGTTTTCCTCGCACCCAAGCACAAGACGCTATAGGAACTGTACACTATACATGACACCGTGTCTCAGTCTGCCCCTGTGTCCAGCATTTTGCCCTGTGTCTCACAGTCTGCCCCCTTGTCCAGCATTCTGTCCCCCGTGTCCAGCATTCTTCCCCCCGTGTCCAGCATTCTGTCCCCATGTTCAGCATTCTGTCCCCCATGTCCAGCATTCTGCCCCGTGTCCAGCATTCTGTCCCCATGTCCATCATTCTGTCCCCATGTCCAGCATTCTGTCCCCGTGTTCAGCATTCTGTCCCCTGTGTCCAGCATTCTGCTCCACGTGTCCAGCATTCTGCCCCCATGTTCAGCATTCTGTCTCCCGTGTCCAGCTTTCTGTCCCCCGCGTCCAGCATTCAGTCCCCATGTTCAGCATTCTGTCCCCCGTGTCCAGTATTCTGCCCGCCGTGTCCAGCATTCTGTCCCCATGTTCAGCATTCTGCCCCCCGTGTCCAGCATTCTGCCCGTGTCCAGAATTCTGCCCCTCGTGTCCAGCATTCTGCCCCCCGTCTCCAGCATTCTATCCCAATGTCCAGCATTCTGCCCTGTGTCCAGCATTCTGCCCCAATGTCCAGCATTCTGCCTCCCCGTGTCCAGCATTCTGCCTCCCCGTGTCCAGCATTCTGCCTCCAGTGTCCAGCATTCTGCCCCCGTGTCCAGCATTCTGTCCCAATGTCCAGCATTCTGCCCCCATGTCCAGCATTCTGCCTCCCCGTGTCCAGCATTCTGCCCCCGTGTCCAGCATTCTGTCCCAATATCCAGCATTCTGCCGCCCGTGTCCAGCATTCCGCCTCCCAGTGTCCAGCAATCTGCCCCCCGTGTCCTGCATTCTGCCCCCGTGTCCAGCATTCTGCCCCCCCGTGTCCAGCATTCTGTCCCCCGTGTCTCACACTCTGCCCCCATGTCTCAGTCTGCCCCGGGCACCCGGATCGCCGCTCTCAATAAAAAAAAAAAAAAAAAAACAAGTTCTTCTTACCTGGCCACGCTCCTGCGGTGAAGCTCCCTCCATGCAGCTGAAGCGCACACTCGCAGGCGACTGACATTGACGTCAGACGCTGGTGACGTGTGTGCCGATGTCAGCTGCTGGCCTGTGATTGGCTGCCAGCTGGTAACTATTGCTGTGTAGAAAGCCGGTGGCTTTCTGTATCGCAATATATTGCAACTGAATTTGCTTCATAAGATGCACATTTAGATGAAAACTGCAGACCAGGAAACCGGATTGCGGAACCGCTTCTTGACGGTTCGGGCAACTGCCTGCTATTTTTACAAGCAGTGTAACTGAACCGATGAGAGCCCCCTGAATCCCACCACTGCAGCTAGTGTCCCAGCAAGGTATGTTCCCACGGTCAGTAAGCGCTGCGGGTTGAACGCTGCGTACATCCGCAACGTCCAGATGTTACAGCATAGTGGATGGGATTTCAAGAAATCCCATGCTCACTATGCGTGCTCCGGACCCGCGGCTTCCCTGCGGAGATGGACATGTGGCGCGTCTTTCCAGACCGCAGCATGTCTATTTATCTTTCGGAGACACGAGTCTCCGCAAGAAAAATATCAACAGTGCAATGTATAGGATGCGGTGATTCCACATGGTTCAATGTACACATGCAGAATCACCTGCGTTCAGAAGCCGGCAGCACTTTGGATAGAGCGGACATGTGCTACGTCCAAAGCGCTGCCGGTTACTGACCGTGGGAACCCTTATATCTATCTATATCTATCTCTATCTATATCATCTTCTCACCTGTGCCTTGCCGCTCTCTTGTGTTTTCTGTCTTCTTACTTCTTCCATCTTTTCTCTCTCCCACTCTTGTTTTTCTTTCTTTTTTGCCTCATTCTCCC
>JARQOD010000005.1:196766847-196817312 GCA_033576555.1 Oophaga sylvatica
CTAGCAATATATAATCTATTCTGGACCAAGAGTCATGTGGCGCCGAATAGAATGAATATTCACTGCCATCTGGGTTCAGGTGTGTCCAAATGTCTACAAAGTTACTCGTGTCTAGCAAGGGTTATTATAAACGTGTGTCAAGTACCAGCTGGACGTGGGAACGCAGAGTAACGGGAAGCTGTCATGACGCAGGGAGGCAGTGACGACAGGGATAGGGAAGGGGGGGGGTAAGGTGGGCCGGGGGACGGTACGATTGGGCGATACGGAGAGGACGTGACATAGGTAGAGGTGGGGTCAGAAGGGGACAAAAAGGCACTGAACAAGGAGCGAAGCCTCTCTTTTCGGGACCACCAGGACGGACAACAATGAGACCACCAGCCTTTACAACACAGACAACAAAGGAAGACATCAGAAAGCATGTGTGCTGCTATGTTAGCACAGGTACCTTTTACACTGTATACTGCTGCAGTAACTGATCCTGTATATAGATATATATATATATAGACATAGCATCAGGATACCCGGGGAGATCTTTGTCCTCAGGGACTTTCATATGCTACCTCTTCATGCAGATCTTCCCCTGTGCGCCTGTAGCACTGCTGCAGACAGTGGTGCAGACACAGCAATATATGCATACACATATATATATATATATAGATATACACGATGCTGATATATTATGTACTGCGCTACATATAGCACACATTATAGAGAGGACACACGACATATAGCACACACTACGCAGAAAGCGCGCACTGAGGACGTCACAAACCCGGGGCAACATGGGACAGCAAGATATCTCACCTTCGAGGGCAACATTACAGAAAACTCCGGACTACGACTCCCATCATCATCTCACAGAGGAGGAAGACAACAAGAAACATGTGCTGCTCCAGGGAGTATGATATTCTGGGTATATAAGGTCAGGGGGGTGTGAGCACATAGACCCGCCACACCATGTACTGCGGCAGTATCTGATCCTGTATACATATATATAGATGGGATAGATATATGGATTTAGGATCATTCTTTATATCCGGGGAGATTACTATATGTTACCTCCCGCACGGCAGATTTTCTCCTGTGTGCCTGTGGCATCAGATGGGGGTACATATATATTAATATATATATATATAGATATACGATGCTGTTTTATCATGTACTGTATGGCGGGCAGGCTATGGGTTACTGCCTTATTATTAATAGCAGACATACATATACTGCTACATATGTATAAATGGGTACTGCGATTTGGTGCACGGTGTAGTTATAGATGCGGGAACATAGTGCATGGGGTATTTAAGCATGCTGTAATTTGGGGCATGGCAGTCATTCATACATACCGCAATATAGGGCATAGCGGTTACGTATTTGTATGCCATGGAGAAGTATAGGATTCTCCAATATGATGCAGGGCGTATAAATTTATACTGCAATTTAGTGGACATACTGATACCACATTACAGCGCATGGTGCTTATATAGATATGTTTGGAATAACTTCCCCAATATAACACAGAGAATACTGTATTATCAGGGATGATGGATAGACGCTGCTGTATGATACACTGCAGACGGGTCACAAATATTACTGGGCAGAGATACATGGGGTATTATACTTATCCTATATAGAGGTCTTTCTTTGTATATTTATATATCATTCTATATCAATATTACTATCTATGAATATTGTTAGATATCATGTTATATCACACAATGGCCATAATACACGAGGGATACACATATGGCGGTGGGATTCAGGGCCGACATATGAGTATTTCATTATCTAGATACTTCTGGATCATACATGGCCGAGTGGAGTACACGGCCAGTATATATATATACCTTTTCGTATAATACGTGTGGCGGATCTACAGTTATTTTGCATCATGCATTGCTGATACATCATATAATGCGGTATGGCGTAGGTTTATGTAGATCACAACATAACACCATTACTGATGAGATGCTGACTTAAAGTTTGAAAGAGCACAGATTCCCAGCCATGTTTCCCATACCCTTTGCACCAGGATGTATTCAGGGAGAAGGGGTGAGGGGTAAAGGATGAAATCACACATGGCTGCAGGGAGAGGAGGAGGGGCTGCAATGTGTGCACAGGCTGTAAAGTGGGATCATGGCTGCAGCTTGAGAGTCACACAACAAGGAGAGTAGCTATTACTCTCCTCCTAGGTAGGGCCGGTGTCGGCATCCTGCCCTGTGCTATATATATATATATATATGCTTAACATGCGGTGTATAGGGATTCTACCCATCCATACCAGTGCCACCAGACATATATTCACTTTACCTATATAGGGGGTACACCGGAGGGTAACTATACCTCGGTATATATATATGGCCATATCCCGGCAGATATAGCATTCACCCTATATATGGTGCGCCTCCGGTGCTATAGCTGTGCCTCAGTATTATGAGGGTGTACCCGGGTAGATATGGCAATTCTTCTATAGGCATGGCACTTCCTCATATATATATATATATATATATATATAGCCGTACCCCGGAATTATAGCAGTACCCCAGTATATGGGGGATTTCAGTTTATATGGACTTCTGTCTATGTGGCACTTCTTTTATATGTATAGTTGTACCCTGGAATTATAGCAGTACCCCAGTATATGGGGGACTTCAAAATATATGGCACCTCCTCCATAAGTGTGTTTGTACCCCGGAATCATAGCAGTAACCCTGTACATGGGTGTACTTCAGCATATATATGGCACTTCCTCTACATGTATAGTTGTACCCCAGAATTATAGCAGTACCCCAATACATGGGTGGACTGGGATAAATGACACTGCCTCTATAGAGATAGTTGGACCCTGGAAGTATAGCTGTACCCCAGGATATGGGGGGACTTCAGTATATATGGCATTTCCTCTATATGTGCAGTTGTACCCCAGAATGATGGCTGTACCCCAGTATGGGGTGGACTTAAGTATATATATAGCACTTCCTCTAGTTGTATAGTGGTACCCTGGAATTATAGTGCTACACAGGAACATACACGATATATATATATATACTCCGGAAGCCCAGGAAATATGGCGGTACACCTCTTGGATCATTATAAGCCTTTATATGGGGCTATCCTATCCCTTGTATATATGGCAGCATTTAGTTTTATACTCTGCCCTGCTTGTTGGCTTCCCATACTGGTGCTACATTGTCATCACAGTACCTGAATAGGTATTAAGTATACCCACCACTCGCTTACCTACATTGCCTATGAGGGGGATAGGGCTGCTGGGAAGAGTTACCTGGGGCCTTATCCTACAGTATATGTAATCACATAATAGAAGGAATAAGATGGGTAAAAGGCGCGGTGTGTAATGGGTATAGTCAGTGCTGCAGCAAGAGGCAGAGCCATAATCACAAGTGCGGACATTACTGAAGGCAGGTAGGGCCACGGACACAGCTGTGCTGGCCATTAAGGAGGGCTAGCAGGGACACAAACACAACAGTGTCGGCCATTATTGGGATGGACAGAGTAATGAGCAGTGTCTCCATCCTAGATGAATTCCCGTAATGTAAGTGATATGGTGGGTGAGGAATGAGTCAGTACAATAAACTGAAGAGCAGTATACCTAATCAGGGTCCTGCAGTCAGGGGAGCAACTAAAGGAGAAGTGATCCAGTGCTTTACCACAAAGGGCGAGGTGCCTGTTCCCAGGGCCCTTCATCCAGGGGGAGCAACTAAAGGAAAAGTGATCCAATGCATTACCACAAAGGGCAATGGGCCTGTTCCCAGTCCCCTTCATCCAGGGAGAGCTAAGGGTAATGGACAGAAATACATTAACATGAAGGACGATATGCCCCGCTGATAGGACCCAGCAAGAGGGGTTAACGGGGAAGGTCATCAAGTGCAGGAAAACACGTAACAAAGGTTTAGTTCAATGACCATGTTCAGGTATTATGAAGGTTATTTAATAGTCGGTTATAAGGTCGAGGTTACTGCCCAGCTATGGTACATATGGGTGTTGATAAAACCAAAGCCTGGAAATGGGGGGCTGGCCGCAATACGTGCAGCATGATAGTGCGGAGGCATGAGACAAGTCATTACGTGGTGGAATCTAGTATCGGGAGTCAGAAACAAACCAAGGAGCAAAAAAAGGAAGAAGGTAATGTTATGAAGGTGTAAAGGATTCTATTATGTGCCCGTAACGATGTTTAAAAAAAAAAAATATATATATATATATATATATATAGACCCCAGTTATGTCACGAGGTCGAGTCCGTTGAACAAAACATCAGTTCATTAAGGTGTTTCGGGAGTGCTTGGAAGGAGCTGGCATGGAGCCGCACAGCGATGGAGGTCATTTTTCTCGCATCTGGGCGGCAACATAAGCAGCGGCTGGAGGTTAAAGTTCAGAAATTGTAATGAGTATCGGCTACGGAGTCACAACTGTACGGTCCTACGTCCAACTCACGGATGTGAGGGAGCTAATCTCTCAGGTAAATGAAAGGTTTCACTAACTTATGTTTGCTTTATTACAGGGCAGGATCCTCTGCCATATGGATTCCAGGCCATTCTTACGTTCACTGGGGGCGCTCGAGGAGACAGACTGACTGACATGGGGTTTCAAAAAGGAATGTGGCGTTAATTAAGAGGCCAGGGGTTAGGGGTTAACTTGGCGGTTAATTCACGAGTTTTAAGCGGCGGTTCTTCGCCTTGGAGCTCCTGATATACTTGTTTTGCATGTGGGGAGTATTGACCTTGGAGTCCGCCCTGAGAATCAACTAGTTTGCGATATCAATCGAGGCTTAGCGCAGCGGTGGGTGCGGTTCCCGTCTTGTAAAGTAGTGTGATCAGACATAGTTCCCAGAACATAAAAATCAACAAGGCAGTATCCAAATTCGTGGTGGAGAATGGGGGAGTGGCGATACGCCATGCAGGCTTTGACAATATAAACGATGACTTTTGGTGAGCGGACGGAGTACATTTGAACGGTGTGGGAACTGACCTGTGGTTGTTGGGGTTGCGTAAAGGCATGGAGCAGGCCACAGCATTGCCGAAGGGTGGGGTCTCGAGCCCTTGAGGGGATCAAGGGCTCTCGGTGTGGCGTTGGTGGGTCCTCGAAGTTGGTAAAAGAAGGAGGATTGGGGGACTGGACTCGTTGGATACGGGGGTCCCCTTCATTTGGATGTTGAGGTGTGGCGGTCTGGTACCCGGCGATGGAACGCCGGGGGCACGGTAACTGGACATTTGGGTGATACCCGGCGATGGAACGTCGGGTTCACAGCTGTATTACATTGGGCGATTCCCGGCGATGGAAGCCGGGATCGCAGGGAGGCCACCCCTTACCCGGTTCATGGTGCTCCTGAGTCGGAGAGCGGCTAGGAGTAAGGCTGGGAGGGTAAATGGGGCAAGGCCCGGTAAAAAAGACCGCCACACCTTTTGTAGCTTCGAGGACCTCACCAAGTGCTTGATTAACATTTTAAATAAAAAGGCTGCTGTGGCCGTTATTACCCAAAATACGGTGTCGCGTCTTTCTTGGCTAATAGGAAGGGGGGGAACGGGAGGTGAAGGCGACGGGGAGTGGAAAGGGGGTTAGTTGGTCATAGGAATCAGCCTATCCAGCGTCAAGTACCAGCTGGACGTGGGAACGCAGAGTAACGGGAAGCTGTCATGACGCAGGGAGGCAGTGACGACAGGGATAGGGAAGGGGGGGGTAAGGTGGGCCGGGGGACGGTACGATTGGGCGATACGGAGAGGACGTGACATAGGTAGAGGTGGGGTCAGAAGGGGACAAAAAGGCACTGAACAAGGAGCGAAGCCTCTCTTTTCGGGACCACCAGGACGGACAACAATGCCCACCCACCCACCCTGGAAAAGGAGAGAAACTCGGGTCACAGCGGCGATTACCGAGAAGCTATCATGTTAAAATGTTGTCAATTATGTTGGCTTTTACTATAAAAAAAAAAACAAAAACAAAAAAAAAAACATATGTACTATTACGAAAGAGAACTTAACCGCATTGGCCTCGTAAGCCCAGGGGAAGGGCAATCCGACAGTCGTGGTTCCCCGGAGGTTTCCACCGCACAAAAAAAAAAAAAAAAAAAAAAAAAAGAACGGGGGTTTTTCCTCTCCCCAGAACTGTCGGATAGCTCCTAGTGAGAAAAGGCCTCTGCTTCAATGGGTATGAATGTGGTTGAGGCGTTGGTGGGTCCTCGAAGTTGGTAAAAGAAGGAGGATTGGGGGACTGGACTCGTTGGATACGGGGGTCCCCTTCATTTGGATGTTGAGGTGGTGGCGGTCTGGTACCCGGCGATGGAACGCCGGGGGCACGGTAACTGGACATTTGGGTGATACCCGGCGATGGAACGTCGGGTTCACAGCTGTATTACATTGGGCGATTCCCGGCGATGGAAGCCGGGATCGCAGGGAGGCCACCCCTTACCCGGTTCATGGTGCTCCTGAGTCGGAGAGCGGCTAGGAGTAAGGCTGGGAGGGTAAATGGGGCAAGGCCCGGTAAAAAAGACCGCCACACCTTTTGTAGCTTCGAGGACCTCACCAAGTGCTTGATTAACATTTTAAATAAAAAGGCTGCTGTGGCCGTTATTACCCAAAATACGGTGTCGCGTCTTTCTTGGCTAATAGGAAGGGGGGGAACGGGAGGTGAAGGCGACGGGGAGTGGAAAGGGGGTTAGTTGGTCATAGGAATCAGCCTATCCAGCGTCATGTGATCGCACATTCATTCGCATCGACCTACAGTTCTTCACTGGTTCGATTCACCATATTTAAGTCACCACCGTGGGTGGTTTTAATGCTCTCCTATCGGCCTGATATGCTTGGATACCTGGGATAAATTCAGGAACGTCTCCAAACTCCCTACTCACATGTCAGCGCAGGAACCGTAAGAGGGAACGTGCTTGTTTTGTTGCGCATAGGTGGAGTTTTATACAGTAAATGATTACTGCTGTCTTATTTTTGCGTCCCAAGGGCAGAATAAGTCTGCGTAACGTTACATTTTACAGACACTCATATAATAGACACACGCTACCCTAACCGTGACACAAGGAAGGTATTGTTGTCGGATAAAGCCGCCATTTTAGCGTCACTGTGCTGTTAATTCAGTTTGGGACAGAACGCTGCTCTGCTGACTCTGAGGGACAGTTAGAGATTGCGATTTTGTGTACTGTGCTTTAGGCAGGCTACTTTACCAAACGCTGTGTACATCTTCCTTTTGCCTTGCAGTGTTTTTTTCACAGCTCTGCAAGGTGTGTGTGTGAGTGCAGGTGACGCGCTGCAGTTTGCTCGGCATACAACGCTGTATGTAGGCATCTGCACATGTCACTCTCACACTCTTTTTTTTTTTTTTTCTTTAGTGTAATTCTTGCTGCTCCATTCAATTGAAATTATAGTGTGACGTGCTTCCATCCGTATCCAATACATTGGTTGAAAACACTGTAGAAGGACACAAAAAGCCCTTTCACAGCTAAGAGTTGTGTTCACTGTAGTCTGAGATTTTAATTTATTCAATTTTGATCACGCTCAAGTTACTTCTTCAAGCAATGCTGCTTGTACTCTGCTGAGCGTGTCTTACTGCCTCATCCTTGTCATTTTTCTCGAATTGGTGTACATGTACATCAAAGTAGTCTTCATTTTGATCGAAATCCAAGCAGGTACCCGGACACTCTATGGCTGCTTTTGTACGGTGGACTGGCTCCAACATTCAATAAGACTTAAGATGCAATCGGGCACCTTGTCAAGGCCCAATCCTCTTCTCCCTCTGATATAATAATAATATATATAATCTTTATTTATATAGCGCCAACATATTCCGCAGCGCTTTACACTTTAACAGTTTCAAAACACAAGTCATAGGTAACAACGTTAACAATACAATAATTAAAGCAAAATAAGCCGACCCTGCTCGTGAGAGCTTACAATCTACAATGAGGTGGGGGAGATACAAAGTACAGGTGTGTATATATAATGGTGCATTTCCAATGATGGTCCAGCCATCTTGAGGGAGTGAGGGATGGATGGAGGTAGTGAATGGGCTCCACATACACACTTAAACATAGAACGACTTTGGTTATTGAATGTGATAGGCCACTCTGAACAAATGTGTTTTGAGGGAGCGCCTGAAACCAGGCAAATTGTGGATAGTCCTAATTTCTTGTGGTAGAGCATTCCAGAGGATTTGCGCAGCGCGGGAGAAGTCTTGGAGTCGGGAGTGGGAGGTACGGATTACTGCAGAGGTTAGTCGAAAGTCATTTGCAGAGCGCAGCAGTCGGTTAGGCCGATAGATATAAATGAGGGAGGAGATGTAGGGGGGTGCTGCACTGTGGAGAGCTTTGTGGGTGAGAACCAGTACTTTGAATTGGATCCTATAATGAATGGGCAGCCAGTGTAAGGACTGGCGAAGAGCGGACGCGTCCGAGTACCGATTAGCCAGATGGATGACCCTGGCTGCTGCATTAAGGATGGACTGGAGAGGGGATAGTCGAGTAATGGGGAGGCCAAGTAATAGAGCATTGCAGTAGTCCAGGCGGGAGTGGATCAATGCTACAGTGAGGGTTTTTGTTGTTTCCATGGTGAGAAAAGGGCGGATTCTAGAGATGTTCTTTAGGTGTAGACGGCAAATATCTAACAAACAGGTCATGCTGGAGAGACTTGCACCTACTGCCACTCAGGGTCTTCAGCTCCTTTGTGAGAAACTAATGTTTGGCCAGCCAGTATATCAAATAAAGTTCATGAGAAATGGGAACTGTGGTTGGCTTGACTTTTGGTACTGGGTGCTAATACCAAACCATGGTGTGCCATTCAATGGATATTCCTGGCTGGTTGGAGACAAGCTCATTCCACAGAAAAGTACCAGAAAGCTAAGGAGATGGTGGCCTCTCTCAACATGAAGGAGTTTGCTCGTTGTCTAGGAGACCGACCACCCCTGCTGTGTACCTTGTCAACGTTGTGTTGAAGCTTGCAATGATTAAGAGGTTACAGTGGTAAGTCTGGTTTTTACTAAAGATCCTGCTGTGTATTATAGTTTTTATGTTTTAAAAAAATTTTTATCTTAGGAATGTTAAATAAATTTTTCTTTTTTTTTTTTAAATACAATGTATCTTATGAATGTTAAATATTTTTTTTTTTGATAAAATAAAATGTATCTTATGAATGTTAAATAACCTTTTTTTTTTTTTTTTCAGGTATTTGATCTACCGTAGCTAGTTGCTGATCGTTGACTCTACACCCTCTCCCCAGAATGTTACTCGGGTTATGGGGAGAAAATCACCGCTATTCCAGACTGATTTCATGTTAATGTGTCTGGCTCTTACACAGCACACAGCACTTGATGTTAGTTTATCTTTTTCCTAAATTATTTGTTACACTGCCCTTCTCACATTTTATTTGCACTTTTTTTTTAAGCACAAGTTTTTTTACACTTCCTTGTTCTGTAAGTAGGCTTAATGGTTAAATGTTTTATACTAGATGTAAATATGTAACATGTAAATTTTATATTAAGATTTTGAAAATTATTAGGTCCACACCATCAGGCTCTTTCGTCCCCTCTCCCTTAGAGTAGCGGTAATATATCGGACCCCAGGCTCGCCCACACAGTTCCTTGACCACTTCTCTGCCTGGCTGCCGCACTTTCATGTCCTCAGAAGTACAAACCCTTATCCTTGGAGACTTCAACATCCCCATTAACAGCCCTACTTCCACACTCAAAACACATTTGTTCAGAGCGGCCTATCACATTCACTAATCAAAGTCATTCTACGTGTAACTGTGTGTGTGTGTAGCCCATTCACTATCTCCATCCATCCCTCACTCCCTGAAAATGGCTGGACCATCATTGTAAATAAACCATTGTATATAAACAACTGTACTTTGTAGCTCTCCCTCCTCATTGTAGATTGTAAGGTCTCACGAGCAGGGGCGGCTTATATTGCTTTAATTATTGTATTGTTAACGTTGTCACTTATGACTTGTGTTATGAAACTGTTAAACTGTACAGCGCTGCGGAATCTGTTGGCACTATATAAATAAAGATTATTATTATAGAGGCCCACTCAGTAGTGGTGAAGTGAACGGCGCAAATTGCGAGTTGATTGCAACTGATGCAGCTGATACTCCATTACTGCTGGCTGCTGCTCACACAACCGCTCCAACATATGTAACGTGGAATTCCACCTGGTGGGTACGTCACATATGATGCGATGTTCAGGAAGGCAAAATCTGCGTTGCAGAGCTGCAATGCGCGATCTGGCCATGGTGGAACGTCGCAAGTTAGCGCACTGTAGGCGGACCTTGTGCAGCAGTGCATCAAGATCCGGATAGTCCCTCAAAAAACTCTGGACGACCAAGTTTAGCACATGTGCCAGACATGGTATGTGAGTGACGTTGCCTAGGCCCAGACCTGCCACCAGATTTCGGCCATTGTCACACACTACCAAGCCTGGCTGGAGATTTGCTGGCAAAATACACATGTCGCTCTCTTGCTTTATGGCATTCCAGAGCTCCAGCGCTGTGTGGCTTTGATTTCCCATGGAAATTAATTTCAGGACGGCCTGTTGACGTTTGGCCACGTCTGTGCTCATATCGGTCAACAGGCTCGCTGTCTGGGTGTTATGTTTGACACCAATCTCTCCTTCACCTCCCATATACAATCTGTTGCCCGCTATTGCCACCTACACCTAAAGAACATCTCTCCCGAATCCAAGACTTCTCCCGCGCTGCGCCAATACTGTGGAATGCTGTACCCCAAGAAATTAGAACTATCCACAATTTGCATGTTTTGGGGCGCTCACTCAAAACACATTTCTTCATAGCGGCCTATCACATTCACTAATCAAAGTCATTCTATGTGTAAGTGTGTGTGTGTAGCCCATTCACTATCTCCATCCATCCCTCACTCCCTCAAAATGGCTGGGCCAGCATTATAAATACACCATTGTATATAAACACCTGTACTTTGTATCTCCCCACATATTTGTAAATTGTAAGCTCTCACGAGCATGTGCGGATTATATTGCTTTCATTATTGTATTGGTAACGTTGTTACTTATGACTTGTGTTCTGAAACTGTTAAACTGTAAAGCGCTGCGTAATCTGTTGGCGCTATATAACTAAAGATTCTTATTAAGCGTTCACGGGTCCATGTGGAGGTAGACCGTGACGGCTCCTGCAACGATGTTTCTGAGGAAATGGAGAAGGAGGAGTCAATGTGTACAGACTTGATTCCCGCAATCCTTGTAGTTGCCTGAACACGTACAGCGCCACTCGCAAGATCTGTACCCGGCTCCACAACATTGACCAATGGGCAGTAAGGGAAAGGTATCGTCCCTGGCCATGGGTACTGGTCCACGCAGCGGTGGTCAGGTGGACATTGCTACTGACGGAGTTTAGTAGCGCATGTTTAATTTTAACCTCAACAACATGCTTTTGCAGACCAGGGACGGCTTGCCTGCTGAAATAAAATCAGCTTGGCACATTGTATTGTGGGACTGCCAATGCCATTAAGTTCCGTAAACTGTCAGTCTCCACCAGCCTGAATGACAGCATTTCAAGGGACAGGAGTTTTGCAATGCCAGCATTCAGAGCCTGTGCTCGTGGATGGTTTGCCGAGATTGGGCCTACACCCGATACGCCACAACCTGACACCCACAGATAAACAAGCCATAAAATCTCTGAAAGATAACCCCAACATTATTATTAAACCAGCAGATAAGGGGGGTGCTATCGTTATTATGAATAAGACCCAATCTATTGCCGAAATTCATAGACAACTGTCAGTTAACCTAACCTACAGACAACTCAATTGTGACCCTACATTTTACATCTGTCAAAAAATTGATCGTATCCTGACAAAACATCTTTAATTGATCACCATAGACTGTAAGACTATGACATTCCTTAATATTCAATACCCCATCACCCCTGTTTTCTACACACTCCCAAAAATCAACAAAAAACTACATTATCCACCCGCATACCCTAGAGGGATAATTCTCCGTGTTCTACAGTATCACCCAAATGTTTAACATGTTGCCTAATTCCTATGTATATATATTCTTCACCCTATGTATTTATTGTATATATTGTATATATTATACATTGTCATTGACTGTAAATTTTTCTATCTCTTCCAGCGACTATTTGATAAAGGCCACTGCGTTGCCCAAAACGTCAGTCAGTAGTCTCATAGCTATTTTCTTTTTTCACATCAAGTGTGCAATAAAAATTTCAAATTTAACCATGACATATGCAGTTAAACTTGTGCAGTGATTCTCTATAGACTGTACATCTTCAGTGTGTCTTTGTAACTCAACTACGTGTTTTCTCCGCACATGTTTACACATATTTGTGGTATTGAGGTTACTGACACTTTACCTCTTTTTACTTTTTGATTACACAGCTTGCATTTGACATAGCAAATATCATCTGCAAGTGTGTGAAAAAAGGACCACGCAGTGCAAGTCCTGGGAACGTCCGTTTAGACTTTTGGAAGAGAAATCCGAACAGGTGCCAAAATGGAGGCTACAGGCAACAGAGTATGCAGCCTAACTCTCCCTCCTGTTTGTACCGTTGGGGCAATCGCTTCCTCAGAGCTGCTACCACCACCTTCCTGTTCCTCACGCCATGTTGGGTCTTGGACCTCATCATCTCCACTAACCTCTTCCAACACCTGCTGCTGTTGGGTGGTCTGGCCACCACCATGCTCAACAGAAACTGGCACCTGAGTCTCATCATCATCAGATGCGTTCTGCGGTGTGCTGACCATCGGCACTGTCTCACCCGCCTCTTCAGATTCAGAGAGACACAGCTGTTGCGCATCACTGCATACTCCCTCTTCTTCACATTCCAGAATGCTGCTTGGCTGTGCCCCTGTTTGCAAACCAACAGATTCTGAGAACAGAAGCAGAGACTCAGCTGGCTCCTGTACAGAACTCTCTGACTGACTGGGCAATTTGGCAGGCGGTGAAGAGACAGATGGTTGATCAACAGTGCTGTGTTCCTGAGAGGAGGTGGAAGCAATTGAAGTCGATGCATTGGACCCTGGGCTCCAACACCGCCAGTTGTTGCCTGTAAGTGCTGTTAGCACAGTCAACACTTGCTCCTGTGTTACTGGGGTTGAGTAATGGCAGCTGTTCCCCTGCTGTGTGTACGACAAAAAGTCATGCTGCCTCCACCCTGTCCTCCTCTCATCCCTGGGCTCCAACACCGCCAGTTGTTGCTCGGAAGTAATTGGCACGGGTACTGACTCATGCCCACCCTGGTTACAGCACCACAGCTGTTTCCTGGCAGTGTCAACGTAAATTAGCCTCAAATAAGTTGTCCTGTCATGTTGCATTCCGGTTATCCGACTCTATGGTGCCTGCAGTTTAGGTGATTCCTATGTGTGCTGTGGGATATGTAAATAAAGGCTCTTTCCGTTGTGAAAATAGGACAAGCACCCACTGTAGGACTGTGTGATTTGGTAACTGCAGACGGCTTGCGGCCTGTCAACTTACATTTTCATGGGTGCCTTATGGTACCCGTCCGAGTTCCAGTACCGTCAGCTGGTTCTCCACAGTGCCTTTGGCCTAGGTGCCTCCATCTCGGTATCCGAGTTCCTGCAATGTCTGCTTGTCCTTGGTAGTGCTTTGGAGCACAGGTACCTCCTGCTTAGTAACCGTGTCCCAGTAACGTCAGCTGGTCCTCGGTTGTGCCATTGGCTCTTTTCCTTCTGCTGCCCCTCCGGGTTCCAGCACAGTCAGCTGGTCCTCGTTACTTGCATTGGCTCTTGTACCTTCTGCTACCCGTCCGGGTTCCAGTACCGTCAACTGGTTCTCCGCAGTGCCTTTGGCCTAGGTGCCTCCATGTCGGTATCCGAGTTCCAGCAACGTCTGCTGGTCCTTGGTAGTGCTTTGGAGCACAGGTACCTCCTGCTTAGTAACCGTGTCCCAGTAACATCAGCTGGTACAAGGTTGTGCTACAAATACAAGATACAGAACAAGAGACACAAGAACAATAAGCAGAAGATCTAAAGGCAGAAGAACATGAAGTATAAGACCAAAATGAAGAGCAAAATATATGCTCTAAATTATAAGCAGAAGAAGACTAAGCAGTGTATGGGGGTGAGTCCATTCCTCCTCGTGGTGCCCCTGGTAAATGCCTGATGCTGCAGGCTAAACTGAACACGGACAAATACTGTTGTAATTTAAATCTTTTGTGGCAGCAAGAACGGAACGATGAAAAAATCATACTTTTACAGATTACAAGTACAGGAATCTATGTCACAAATAAGAATATGATGAAGAAGATGAAGGACTATAATATGAAGAAGAATAATAGTTTAAAAAGAACAATATGAGTAATGTTAACAAAAACATGAAAAGCAAGAAGTTTTAGAAGAAGATAAAGAAGGTGAAAATGAAGAATAATTTGATGACAAAGATGATGCTGCTGAAGATTATGAAGGAGAAAGTGTGTCAAAAGTTAAAAAGGTGAAGAGCATGGAAGTTGTGAAACATACATATTTGCCAAAATAGAAAAAAGGTTAACAACATTGTCAATTTCTTCGTCAATCCGAACGTATTTCCTAAAAAAAAAAAATTAATGCTATTCCATTGGATTGGGTTAAACATCTATGCCTTTAATGTCTCCTCAACCTCCCCCAATACATTCTACATTACTCTTTGTTGTTTTCCTTCATGTACAATTAACCTACAAGGCAAGAATGGGGTTTTTTTAATTTCGATATTTTGTTCCCATAGACTTACATTGGACTTCTGGTATCGGTATCGGGTATCGCCGATATTTTTTGGGTATCGGCGATACCATTCCGATTCCGATACTTTTGGATATCGGAAAGTATCGCTCAACTCTACTTTTAACCAAATGGTCTCTCAGATTTCGCGATCTTCTCGCAGTCATGCTCGGTCTATCTGTCAGATATTGTTTCAAAATGGGGTCCGCTAACAATATAGGCCAGTATTTGGCTAGAATCTCCCGCATGTTTTCCCGTTGTACATTGTATTGTGAAACCAATCTCACTTGCGAGCTATCCTTCACCCTTGGAGAGGAATACAGTAAGTCATTCCTTCTCGTATGTCTCGCCCTGTTGTAGGCCCTCTTGATACATCTTTTGCTATAGCCTCTATTCATAAAACGTTCAGAGAGGTCCTTAGCTTGAGCCTCAAAATCAACATTTGACGAACAAATCCTTCTGATCCGTAAGAATTGGCCAGTAGGCACGGAATTTATCACATGGGGTGGATGTGAGGACTTGGCATGCAACACAGCATTGACTGAAGTATCCTCCCGGAAAACATCAGTCAAAAGAGCCCCATCTGAGCCTCTCCTCACAGTGACATCAAGAAAATCAATTTTGAAAAAATCATATTTGTAAGTTAAATGGATGTTTAAATTATTACTGTTCAAGTCAAGAAAAAATGATTCCAACTCATTTGAGGTACCACGCCAGATTAGGAAAATATTAGTGTTCATAGGGTGCTATTGAATTAGTGCCTGGTAGTAAATTCCCTAAAGGTCTTCCCTCCCCTAATCCTCCCTTCCTTTGAAGTCCACTCTGTCCGCATCTACTCTCCCTCCAACCTCCAAGTGGCCGTCATATACCGACCTCCAGGCCCGACCACTGCCTTCATCGACCAATTCACTACCTGGCTTCTTCACTTTCTCTCCACTGACATCCCCACCATCATCATGGGTGACTTCAACATCCCCACTGATACCCTTCAGTCAGCAGCCTCCAAACTTCTGTCCCTTACTTCATCCTTTGGACTTACTCAGTGGTCCTCCTCAGCCACCCACACGGATGGTCATACATTAGACTTGGTCTTCACCCGCCTCTGCTCTCTATCTAACTTCACCACCTCCCCTCTCCCTCTATCCGACCACCATCTACTCACTTTCTCATCCCTGTCCTCCTCTCCTGTCACCCATGTCCAGCAACACGTGCACCCCCGCAGACACCTTGCACACCTAGACATCCACACACTCTCTGACTCTATTCTTTCACTGGCATCAATATCCTCACTCCACGATACAGACAGTGCCACTGCTTTCTACAATGCCACTCTCACATTGGCTATTGACACGGTCGCCCCTCTCGTTCATGGCAGAGTGCGACGTACCAACAGACAACCCTGGCACAATAACACCACTAAAAAGCTCCGGCAAGTGTCCAGGATTACAGAGCGGCGCTGGAAAAAAACAAATTCGCAAGACGACTTCACTGCATTCAAACAAGCAACACTCTCTTTCAAATCTGCCCTCACCTCTGCTAAACAGGCCTACTTCACAACCCTCGTATCTTCCCTATCCTACAACCCCAAACAGTTATTCAAAACTTTTAACTCCCTCCTCCGCCCACCACTGCCCCCTCCTACCTCCCTCATCTCTGCTGAGGACTTTGCCACACACTTCAAAAATAAGATCGACCAAACAAGGCAAGTCTTCATTGTTCAACCACCTCAACCACTTTGTATACCAGACCAATGCCCTAACCCCATAACCTCCCTCTCCAATATAACTGAAGGGGAGCTTAATTGTCTTCTCTCCAAATCGCACCTCACAACCTGTGCACTTGACCCCATCCCAACCCACCTCCTCCCCAACCTCACCACCACTATTATTCCATCCCTAACCCACCTCTTCAACCTATCACTAACTTCCGGTACCTTCCCTTCTGCTTTCAAGCATGCCACAATCACGCCTATCCTTAAAAAGCCAACCCTCGACCCAACCGCTATGTCCAGCTATCGCCCAATATCGCTGCTCCCATTCGCTTCCAAACTCCTGGAGCTGCATGTCCACGCTGAGCTTTCCTACCACTTCTCTTCTAACTTGCTCTTTGACACTCTACAATCTGGTTTCCGCCCCCATCACTCCACTGAGACAGCCCTGACCAAAATTACTAATGACCTACTTACAGCCAAAGCAAACGGACAATACTCTATACTCCTGCTTCTTGACCTGTCCTCTGCTTTTGACACAGTTGACCACTGCCTTCTACTACAGATTCTTTCCTCCTTTGGCGTCAAAGACCTCGCCCTATCTTGGATCTCCTCATACCTTTCCAACCGCACATTCAGCGTCTCCCACTCCCACACTACCTCCTCGTCCCACCCTCTCTCTGTTGGAGTTCCCCAAGGCTCTGTTCTAGGACCCCTACTCTTCTCAATCTATACACTTGGCCTGGGGCAACTCATAAAGTCCCACAGATTCCAGTACCACCTTTACGCTGATGACACTCAGATCTACCTCTCTGGCCCAGACATCACTTCTCTGCTATCCAGAATCCCGGAGTGTCTATCAGCCATATCCTCCTTCTTCTCCTCCCGCTTCCTCAAACTCAATGTGGACAAATCTGAACTCATAATCTTTCCCTCATCCCACAGATCTTCCTTACCTGACCTATCTACCACAATTAACGACATCACGCTTTCCCCCGTACCAGAAGTCCGCTGCCTCGGAGTAACCCTTGACTCTGCCCTGTCCTTCAAACCGCACATCCAAGCTCTTTCTACCTCCTGTCGCCTTTAGCTCAAAAATATTTCAAGAATCCGTCCTTTCCTCAACCCTCAATCTACTAAAATGATTGTGCACGCCCTCATCATCTCCCGCCTCGACTACTGCAACACCCTTTTCTCTGGCCTCCCTGCTAACACCCTCGCACCTCTCCAGTCCATCCTTAACTCTGCTGCATGACTAATTCACCTCTCTCCTCGCTACTCCTCCGCTTCTCCCCTCTGCAAATCTCTTCACTGGCTCCCATTCCCTCAGCGTATCCAGTTCAAATTACTAATACTGACCTACAAGGCCATCTATAATCTGTCTCCTCCATATATCTCTGAACTAATCTCCCGATATCTTCCCTCACGTAATCTCCGATCCTCCCAAGACATCCTTCTCTCCTCCACACTTATTCGCTCCTCACCCAACCGCCTCCAAGACTTCTCCCGAATATCCCCCATCCTCTGGAATTCTTTGCCCCAACACATCCGACTATCAAACTCATTCAGATCCTTCAGACGGAACCTGAAAACCATCTCTTCAGGAAAGCTTACAGCCTGCAATGACCCTGCTACCTCCTCACCACTACCGGAGATATCGTCTCAACCAACACCGGAACTGCTGCGACCCCTTAACCTGCTGTCTCCTGCCCCACAATCCTGTAGAATGTAAGCCCGAAAGGGCAGGGTCCTCTCCTCTCTGTATCAGTCTGTCATTGTTAGTTTGTTTACTGTAAGTGATACCTGTAATTTGTATGTAACCCCTTCTCATGTACAGCACCATGGAATCAATGGTGCTATAGAAATAAATATTAATAATAATAATAAAGGTCGCCTTTTTAACTTGTCTGTACCTGAACATGACGCTATGCGGTCTTATATCAAGGAGTCATTGGAAAAGGGTCATATCAGACCATCCTCTTCACCCTTAGGTGCCGGTTTTTTCTTTGTGGCCAAAATAATAATAATCTTTATTTATATAATAATAATCTTTATTTATATAGCGCCAACATATTCCGCAGCGCTTTACAGTTTAACAGTTTCAAAACACAAGTCATAGGTAACAACGTTAACAATACAATAATTAAAGCAAAATAAGCGACCCTGCTCAATAATAATAATCTTTATTTATATAGCGCCAACATATTCCGCAGCGCTTTACAGTTTAACAGTTTCAAAACACAAGTCATAGGTAACAACGTTAACAATACAATAATTAAAGCAAAATAAGCGACCCTGCTCAATAATAATAATCTTTATTTATGGATGGTTCATTAAGGCCGTGTATTGATTATCGTCTTTTGAACAATATTACTGTGAAATATCAATACCCGTTACCCTTGATTTCTGACCTGTTTTCCAGGGTGAAAAACGCTACTTGGTTTACCAAGCTTGACCTCAGGGGGGCATATAACCTTATTCGCATTAAGCACGGGGATGAATGGAAGACGGCATTCAATACCCCTGAGGGGCATTTTGAGTACCTTGTGATGCCCTTTGGGCTCACTAATGCTCCTTCTGTCTTCCAGTCCTTCATGAATGACATTTTCAGGGATTTTGTGGATAAATTTCTGATTGTTTATTTGGATGATATCTTGATTTTTTCTAATGACTGGGACTCTCATGTGAAACATGTTCGAACTGTATTCCAGATTTTGAGAGAGAATGCTCTGTATGTGAAGGGATCAAAGTGTCTTTTTGGCGTACAGAGGATCTCATTTCTGGGATTCATTTTGTCCCCATCTGTTATTGAAATGGACCCGGTCAAGGTTCAGGCCATCTGTGATTGGGTCCAACCTACTTCATTAAAGGCTCTTCAAAGATTTTTAGGTTTTGCCAATTTTTATCGTAAATTTATTGGTAATTTCTCGGTTATTGTTAAACCATTAACTGATTTGACCAAAAAGGGTTCTGATGTGGTGAATTGGCCTCCTGAGGCAGTCTCTGCATTTCAGGAACTTAAGCAGAGATTCACTTCTGCTCCTGTTCTACGGCAGCCTGATGTTTCTCTGCCATTTCAGGTGGAGGTTGATGCCTCTGAAATTGGGGCAGGTGCCGTTTTGTCCCAAAAAGATCCAGAGACCTCTAAAAGTAACCCTTGTGCCTTTTTCTCTCGAAAATTTTCTCCTACTGAACGTAATTATGACGTGGGTAATCGGGAGTTATTGGCCATGAAGTGGGCTTTTGAAGAGTGGAGACATTGGCTGGAGGGAGCCAAACATCAGGTGGTGGTCCTTACGGACCATAAGAATCTGGTTTATCTGGAATCTGCCAAGCGACTCAATCCTAGACAGGCCAGATGGGCCTTGTTTTTCACACGTTTTAATTTTGTGGTTTCCTTTCTTCCTGGCACTAAGAATGTTAAGGCGGATGCCCTCTCGAGGAGTTTCCTTGCGGACTCTCCTGAGTTATCTGATCCTTCTGTTATTTTGAAAGAGGGTGTAGTTCTTTCCGCCATCTCACCCAATTTGAGACTTGCTCTGGAGGGGTCCACAAATATGAAAGCAGCTGACAGCACTCGGGAGTTATCAAGGATGCACGTTCAGACGTTCGGGGATCCAAACGAACAAAGTCCAACAGAAAAATAGGAACAGCATCCAGTCCAGGTAGAAGTATGAAAAAACTTTATTCAGCCACCATAAAACACGACGTTTCGGCCATTATTTATACTTGATAAAGGCCTAATAATGGCTGAAACGTCGTGTTTTATGGTGGCTGAATAAAGTTTTTTCATACTTCTACCTGGACTGGATGCTGTTCCTATTTTTCTGTTGCTCTGGAGGGGTGTCAGAAGGATAGGCCCGAGTGCTGCCCTGTTGGAAAATTGTTTGTCCCGGACCAGTGGAAAAAGAGTGTGATGTCTGAGATTCATTGTTCCGCGTTGGCTGGGCATCCCGGAATTTTTGGTACCAGAGACTTGGTTAGTCGGTCCTTTTGGTGGCCTACCTTGTCTCGTGATGTCAGGGAATTTGTGCAGTCCTGCGGGACTTGCTCTCGCTCCAAACCTTGCTCTCGCTCTAGTGGTTTGTTGATGCCATTGCCTGTGCCCAAGAGACCATGGACCCATATCTCTATGGATTTCATTTCCGACCTTCCTGTTTCTCAGAGAATGACCACCATCTGGGTGATTTGTGATAGGTTTTCCAAGATGATACATCTTGTGCCATTACCTAAGTTGCCTTCCTCCTCTGAATTGGTGCCGTTGTTCCTTCAGCATGTGGTTCGTTTACACGGCATTCCTGAGAACATTGTGTCTGGCAGAGGAGTCCAGTTTGTTTCCAGATTTTGGAGGACTTTTTGTTCTAAACTGGGTGTTCAATTGTCTTTCTCCTCGGCATTTCATCCTCAGACCAATGGTCAAACTGAGAGAACAAACCAGACATTGGAGACTTATCTAAGATGCTTTGTGTCTGCTGATCAGGATGACTGGGTCTCTTTTTTGCCTTTGGCTGAGTTTGCTCTTAATAATAGGGCTAGCTCTGCCACTTTAATGTCTCAGTTTTTCTGTAATTCTGGGTTTCACCCTCGATTTTCTTCAGGACAGATGGAGGCTTCTGTCTGTCCAGGTGTTGACTCTGTTGTGGAGCGTATGCAACAGATTTGGGACCAGGTAGTGGAGAGGTTGTCCCTCTCTCAGGAGAGGGCCCAGCGGTTTGCTAACCGGCATAGGACTGATGGACCTCGGTTTAAAGTAGGGGACTTGGTCTGGTTGTCCTCAAAAAATATTCCTATGAGAGTAGCATCTCCTAAATTTAAGCCTAGGTTCATTGGACCTTATAAGATCATGGAGATTCTTAATCCTGTTTCTTTTCGTTTGCTTCTTCCAGGGACATTTAAGATCCATAACGTGTTCCACAAGTCCTTGTTGAAGAGGTTTGTTGAGCCAGTGGTTCCTGCTGCTGTGCCTCCTGACCCTGTTTTGGTTGAGGGCAATCTGGAGTATGTGGTTGAGAAAATATTAGATTCTCGTTTTTTTAGACGGAAACTCCAGTATTTGGTTAAGTGGAGAGGTTATGGTCAGGAAGACAATTCTTGGGTGTTTTCTTCGGACATCCATGCTAGGAGACTCATCCGTGCGTATCATAGAACTCATCCTGACCGACCTGGTTGCTCAAATGAGGGTTAGGTGACCCCTTCTCAAGGGGGGGTACTGTTGTGAATGGGCTTGAGATGAGTTCTGAGCAGAGGCTCCCTCTGGTGGTTACAAGCAGTACTGGTCTGTCCAGTGAAGATTGTGAGGATTGGGAATCAGGTGTTACTGACTGGTCTTATATAAGGGAGTCACCTTCCCATCAGGGTTGCCGGTGATCAATTGTTCTGGTCTCAATCCTAGATTCCTGTTTCCCTTGTAGCCTGCTGTGTCGTGTCTGCATCTCCTGCTAACAGATAAGACATTTTCTTCTTTTTGTTTTTGTGCTTGATTTTTGCATTTTGTCCTGCACTTCTGTGGGGGCCTTCAGGGTCCCCTCCAGGGGCTTTTGCCCTCTCAGTTTAGTTCAGCCACTGATGTTTGTACTTTTGCTTTTTCCAGTTTTTTCAGTGGCTGCTGTTTTGATTTTGTTACACCAGAGAACTAATTTAGGTGGTAGAGGTCGTGTGATCTCAGGTGTTTTTGAAATTAGTGGAGTTGGTGCTTTTCAGGTTTTTTTTGGGGGGATTGCAGTAAGTACCCTTCCTATCCTTTTCTATTTAGTTAGTTTGGGCCCCAACGTTTGCTCATACTATTTTCTGTCTGTGTCAGTATTTCTTCTTGTCTAACCGCCATTACATGTTTGGGGGCTTTCTATTATCTTTGGGGTTCTGCTCCAGGGCAGATAGCTTTCCTATTTCTATCTTTAGGTGTAGTTAGTTTCTCAGGCTGTGACGAGGCGTCTAGGACCAACGTAGGAACGCTCCACGGCTGCCTCTAGTTGTGGTGGTTAGTCAGGGTACTGCAATCTCATAGATTCCAACTGCTCTGGTGTATTGCCTTTTTTACCTGCACTCCTCAGCTACCGAAACATAACAGAGGAGACAGGTTGTGGATGGCTTTGTATGTCATAGTTAGGGTTTTGAACTGGAGCCTCTGGACGATAGGAAGCCAATGAAGGGCTTGGCAGAGACGAGAGTCTTGGGAATAACGAGGAGACAGGTGTATTAGTCGGGCAGCAGAGTGCAGGATGGATTGAAGTGGTGCCAGAGTGCTACAGGAAAGGCCAGAGAGTAGGAGGTTGCAGTAGTCGAGGCGGGAGATGATGAGGGCATGCACTAGTGTTTTTGTAGTTTCATGGTCAAGGAATGCACGGATCCGGGAAATATTTTTGAGTTTGAGACGGCAGGAGGAGGCAAGGGTTTGGACATGTGGCTTGAAAGAGAGAGCAGAGTCGAGGATCACCCCAAGGCACCGAGCATGCGGGACTGGGGAAAGTGAGCAGCCATTGACGTTGATGGATAGGTCTGGTGGGGGGGTAGAGTGAGATGGGGGAAAGATGATGAATTCTGTTTTGTCCATGTTCAGTTTTAGAAAGCGAGCAGAGAAGAAAGCAGAAATAGCAGACAGACATTGTGGGATTTTGGTCAGTAAGGAGGTGAGGTCAGGTCCAGATAGGTAGATCTGCGTGTCATCGGCGTAGAGATGATACTGCAAACCATGGGATTCTATGAGCTGTCCCAGGCCGAGGGTGTAGATGGAGAAGAGTAGGGGTCCTAGAACTGAGCCTTGAGGAACACCGACAGACAGGGGGCGAGGTGAAGAGGTAGTGTGTGAGAGGGAGACACTGAATGTTTGGTTTGTTAGATATGATGAGATCCAGGATAGGGCCAAGCCTGTGATGCCCAGAGATGAGAGAATCTGTAGCAGGAGGGAATGGTCCACAGTGTTGAAGGCAGAAGACAGGTCCAGGAGAAGGAGGATAGAGTAGTGTCGCTTGCTCTTGGCGGTCAGTAGGTTGTTGGTGACTTTAGTTAGGGCAGTTTCAGTTGAGTAATGCAGTCGGAAGCCTGATTGTAAGCTGTCAAAGAGGGAGCAGGAGGAGAGGTGGGAGGACAGTTCAAGATGGACATGCTGTTCCAGTAGTTTTGAGGCATAAGGGAGAAGAGATATCGGGCGATAGCTAGACAAAGAGGATGGGTTAAGGGAGGTCTTTTTGAGAATGGGTGTGATCAAGGCATGTTTGAAAGATGAGGGGAAGACTCCATTTGTAAGTGAGAGGTTGAAGAGGTGTGTTAGAGTAGGGGTGAAGACTGTGGCGAGGCTAGGGATGAGGTGGGATGGGAGTGGGTCAAGCATGCAAGTGATGAGGTGTGATCTTGATAGGAGGGTGGAAAGCTGATATTCTGTCATGGTAGAAAAGTTGGTTTTGGAGGAAGAGGGCTGAGTAGCTAAGGGGGCAATGGGGGCTGTGGGCCAAAGCTTTCTCTGATCGTATCGATCTTCTGCTTAAAGAAAGAGGAGGCAAAGTCTTCAGCAGAAATGAGAGGAGAAGGAGGAGGAGCTGGAGGACGGAGTAGAGAATTGAAAGTGTTGAAGAACTGTTTAGGGTTGTGAGACAGGGAGGATATGAGAGATGAGAAGTAAGTTTGTTTTGCGGCAGTGAGCATGGACTTGAAGCTGGTGAGGGACTGCTTGTATGTGGTTAAGTGCTCGGCAGAGTGGGATTTTTTCCATCTCCGCTCAGCAACCCTCGAAGCCCGTCTCAGTTCTTTGGTGAGGCTGGTCAGCCAGGGCTGCCTGTTGATTGTACAAGTTTTGCTATGTGTGAGGGGGGCGGCCAAATCAAGTGCTGCTGTTATTGTAGTGTTATAAAAGGTGGCAGCAGAATCTGTGTCATGAAGTGAAGATATGTTTGTAAGAGGGAGGAGGGACTCAGAGAGCAATTGTAAATTGAGGTGTTTGAGATTTCTGCGAGGGTGAGTGAGTTTGTGGAGAGGGGGTTGTGCACTGGAAGAGGAGAGGGAAGAGAATGTCAGTAGGTTGTGGTCAGACAGGGGAAGGGGTGAGTTAGTGAGATTAGTAAGGGAACAGAGGCGGGTGAGGATAAGGTCCAGCGTGTGACCATCTTTGTGAGTGGCCGCAGAGGACCATTGAGTGAGGCCAAAGGAGGCAGTGAGCGATAAAAGTTTAGAGGCAACTTAGTTTAGAGGGATGTTGAAGTCATCCATGATGATAGTGGGGATGTCAGCAGAGAGGAAATGAAGCAGCCAGGTGGTGAAGTGATCGAGAAAGGTGGAGATGGCTAGTTCTGGGGGGCGGTAGATGACAGCCAGCTGAAGGTTGGAGGGGGAGTAGATGCGGACGGAGTGCACCTCAAACGAGGGAATAGTAGCGGAGGGGGTAGTGGAATTGGGGTAAAGGAGCAGGTATCAGACAGGAGCAAACCAACTCCTCCACCACGTTTGTTGCTGCGGCAGGGGGTGTGAGATAGGTGGAATCCACTGTATGAGAGTGCAGCTGGTGAGGCTGAGTCAGAGGGGGTGAGCCAGGTTTCGGTGATGCCAAGGAAGGAGAGTTTATTGGTGATGAACAGGTTGTGGATAAATGACAGTTTATTGCAAAACATACTGCGCACGCACGGGAGGCAATTCGAATGCGCATGCGCAGGACCTGTATGCGAACAATGCTATTCACAGAACGGAATGCGTACAGCACGCCGAGGAGGGGTGGAGAGAGGGACCAGAACCAATGCCCATCGGACCGGACCGAGGATATTTACATACAGCGCAGGAGCAATATAAAAGGTTTTTATGGGGGATTCATTGGGAGATGGGGAGTCAGGGGGTTTCACAAGTAGTTGGGGAATGTATAGCTCACACTCTATTAGATGATATTTTTAGTTGATGGGCCAAAAAACTGGTGACAGATTCCCTTTAAGCAAAGTGCCCCTCCCCCATATCAAGGTGATGACTCGTGTGTCCAGAAAGCGGTAAGACGAGCCATGCAAAAGATGACCCCAGGGGATGATATAGAAGCATTTTTTACTGTTTTCGAATGGGTTGCAGAGTGGAAGAAGCTGCCCCCAGAGCAGTGGGCGGAGGTGCTGGCCCCCTATCTGACAGGTGAACCCCAGAAAGCCTAATTTGACTTGGCCTTGCAGGATGCCAAGGAATATGGCAAGTTGAAAATGGAGATATTGGCACGCTCAGGGGTCACTATGTCTGTCAGAGCCCAAAGGGTTCATCTCTGGGCTTATCATGGTGACAAACCTTCCTGCTCACAAATGTTTGACTTGTTGCATTTGGTCCAGAAACGGTTGCAGCCGGAGTCCTCCATTCCTGCCCAAATGGTCTAGCGGGTCGTCATTGAGAGATTTATTCATTCGCTCACGCCCCAGGCCGATGCAGACCTGGTTGCCCAAGGAGACCCTCGGAAGGCGGATGACTTGGTGGACCTCATAGAAAGGCACCAGGTGGTCGAGAGGTCCCTGAGGAAGTCAGGGGGTGGTTCATCTCCATACTGGGATACCCAGCGGGAGCCCGAGTCCCAAAAGAGGGGTAACAGAGCCACCACTGAGGGGAAGTCCGAGGTCCCAAAGAGCCACTGAGGGGCTACCAAAGGCTGCTGGTAAAGCTTCTGATCTGGCGGTGTCATGGTCCTGGACACATAGCGGCCTGTTGTCCTATGTCTGCTGAGCAGAAGGATTGTAGCCAAGACAGGCGCTGCTCATATTATGCCTGGAGAGGGGCTGCAGTCATGCCCCATGACCATAAATGGAGTACTGGTATAAGGACTCTAAGACTCTGGGAGTTTGGTGACCCTGATAAGGGCCATGCTTACCCACCAGTTGATCCCAGGGAAACATGTGGGTGCACACTGTATCCATGGGGATTCCAAAGACTTCCCCCTGTTGCCAGAGTGTCGATTAAAATGAGTCGGGGTATAGAGTTCCTTGAGGTTGGGGAAGTCAGAGACTTACTACACCCTGTGATAATCGGGCGGAACTTTAGCCTGTTCTGGGACTTTTGGGTGAAATCAGGGGTGCCCAGTGTCTCAGGCAAGAGCCAGCACAACCCTGATGAATCCCCGTCGCAGTCGGAGGTGGAGGAGTTCCCCTTGTATGTCCTAGCTGGTTATGAGGACGAATCGGCGACAAAGGAGGCTGAGGTTCCGGAGCTGGGGGTTTCTGGGGAAATTTTGGGACTGCTCAAATACGGGATCTTACCCTAAAAGGGGCCTTTGAAAATGAGTCTGTGTTTGATGGGGTTGCTCAAGAGCTGAAGGCTGACACCAGGTATCAACACTTTGCAGTCAATAGCGAATTGTTGTATCGAGTGACTACACTGAGGGGAGGTGAAATAGTGGAGCAGCTGCTCACATGCTTTGGGGGGACATCTGGGAGCTGAGAAAACACAGGAAAGAAAATTTCAGAGGTTCTATTGGTCGGGATGTTATCGGGATATCCTGAATTATTGTAGGTCCTGCCTCACCTGCCAGATAACCACTCCCTCTTTACACTTCCAAAGTCCTCTAGTCCCGTTACCGGTAATAGAGATCATGTTTGAGTGAACTGCCATGGACCTAGTAGGTCCTTTAGTTAAGTCTGCACAAGGGCACCAATATATCCTAGTGGTCATGGACTATGCGACCCGGTACTCTGAAGCGGTACTCCCGGGAACATGTCCATATTTTTGCTAGGATGGGCCTGCCAAAGGAGATCCTGACAGACCAGGGAACCCCCTTCTTAAGCAAGGTAATGAAAGAACTCTGTAGGGGCCTCCAGATTGCCGATCTGTGAACCTCAGTGTATCATCCACAGACCAACAGCCTAGTAGAACACTTCAATAAAACCTTGAAAGCCATGCTCAAAAAGGTCATTGAGAAGGATGGTCTAGACTGGGACTACCTGCTTCCGTTTTTGCTCTTCTCCATCAGGGAAGTTCCCCAGGCCTCTACTAGCTTCTTGCCATTCGAGCTCTTGTATGGTAGACATCCGCAAGGGCTCCTGGACATCTTTAAGGAAATGTCAGAAGCTGAGGTCACATCCCACCGGAGCAATATAGATCATGTCACCCAGCTGCAGAAGAGAATGGTGAAAGTGATGCCTATCATGAAGGAGCATCTTCTCCAGGCTCAGGAGGCCCAGGCAAGGGTGTATAACCGATCAGCGAGACTGAGGCAGTTCCAGCCAGGAAACCACATGCTAGTGCTTATTCCCACGGTGTAGAGCAAGTTCCTAGCCAAGTGGCAAGGCGCATATTAGGTGATGGAAAAACTGGATGAAGTTATTTACAAGGTACACCAGCTGGGGTGAAGGAAGCTGCACCTGGTCTATCATGTGAACTTGCTCAAACCCTGGCGAGACCGAGAATCGCTGGATACCCCTTGCCTGGGTGCCAGTCCCAAAGTCACCGTGGACGATGTCCCCATTGCAGAGACTCTGACACCAGCCCTGAGGCAACAGTGGCGGGATCTGTTGCTGCGAAACTGAGACGTATTCTCAGAGTTGCCAGGGCATACGCAGGTGGTCGAGCATGACGTGTTGACAGAACCGCACGTATAGGTGAACCTCAAGCCCTATAGAATTCCGGAAGCACGGAGAGAGGTGATATTCAAAGAGGTAAAGAAGATACTAGACCTCAGGGTGATAGAGGAGTTGTAAAGTGGATGGTCAAGTCCCATCGTCCTCGTACCGAAGCCTGATTGTGAGTGGCGGTTTTGCAACAACTTCAGCAAGCTAAATGAAGCTTCCAGTTTTGTTGCTTACCCGATGCCTCATGTGGACCAACTCACTAAGAGGCTTGGAACCGTGAGGTACATTACAACCCTTGACCTGATGAAGGGCTATTGGCAGATCCCCATGTCCCAGAGTGCCAAGGAGAAGACAGCCTTCTCAACGCCTGATGGGTATTTTTAATGCACCAGGATGCCCTTTGGTCTGCCAGGGGCCGTGGCCAACTTCCACAGGGCGATGGACCAGATCCTGGCTCCGCACAAGAAGTAAGCTGCAGTGTACCTCGATGACATAGTGGTCTTTAGCCCTGACTGGGTTAGTCATCTGCCAAAGGTACAGGCAGTTCTGGATGCCTTAATAAATGCAGGGTTCAAGATAAATTCGAAAAAAAATATGCCATAGGGAAGGAAGAGGCCAAGTACCTAGGCTATGTCATCGGGAGAGGCTAAATTAAGCCGCAAATCAACAAGATCGAGGCGATTCAAGAGTGGCTGCAACCCTTTCTAAAAATCAAGTGAGGGCGTTTCTTGGAATTGTGGTGAACTATTGGCGATTCATTCCGAATTTCGTTAAAATAGCCACGACAAATCTTCTTAAAGGCACCAAATCGACGATAGTTAAATGGATTGATGACACAGAGATGGTGTTCCAGGAACTGAAGATGAATAACTAAATGCAATGGTATGGGCGCACTAGAATAATAAGAATATACTAACGGGAGGTGCAGCTGGTAGTAGTTAGACTAAAAAAGAAATATGAGAGAAAGACTACCAGAAGAATTCGCACACTCAACCAGATAATGAAAAAGTATAAACAATTTTATTAATTTGACAGAAACCTCAAGTGCATAATAAAAACATATAAAAGCAAAAACACGGGTGATGGTCAGATAACAACCTGCATGAATATAAAGCAATATACAATTATTAAATAACAGTAATTCCTGGAAAGGCTGCTAATAAAGTATCTGTACACATATGCTAACCATATGTAGAAGGTGATGGAAGCAAGCTAAATGCCAATGTCAAAGTCTAAACACAAGGATCCATACAATACAGAAATCCCTAAAGCAGGGCCCCTAATAAGGCATGGCAACCTGCTCAGAAAAAGGGCTCAATACAGGACCCTGATGAAGCCGTACTAGTTACGGCGGAACGCGTGGGGTCATTCCCCGGGTATGTTCTGATTTCTACCGCATGTGGTTCCTTCATTGTGAGGATTTCCTGGTTAGATAACATGTGCACTATTTTGTCCATACAGGTCTTTGTCTGGCTCCTGTATTGAGCCCTTTTTCTGAGCAGGTTGCCATGCCTTATTAGGGGCCCTGCTTTAGGGATTTCTGTATTGTATGGATCCTTGTGTTTAGACTTTGACATTGGCATTTAGCTTGCTTCCATCACCTTCTACATATGGTTAGCATATGTGTACAGATACTTTATTAGCAGCCTTTCCAGGAATTACTGTTATTTAATAATTATTTGTTTATACTTTTTCATTATCTGGTTCATTATTCTTCTGGTAGTCTTTCTCTCATATTTCTTTTCCAGGAACTGAAGATAACTCTGTGTAAGCATCCGGTTTTAGTCGCAACAGACTTCAGCAAATAGTTTGTGGTCTAGACGGATGCGTCAGAAGTTGGCTTGGGAGTTGGCTTGCTGTCTCAAGTAATAAATGGTGAAGAACATCCCATCCTGTATTTGAGCCGGAAGCTCTCGTCATGTGAGAACTATGCCATCGTCGAGAAGGAGTGTCTAGCCATAACATGGTCCGTGGATACATTGAGGTATTATCTACTAGGCTGGAAGTTCAAGGTAGTGTCTGATCATGCCCCTCTGAGATGGTTAGGGGAGGAAATAGGTGACTAGGTGGTTCTTAGGCCTTCAGGATTTCAATTTCCATGTAGAAGACAGGCTCGGGAAGTCACATGTGTACGCAGTTGCCCTCTCACGAATTCCCTGTTTGGTGTCTGAAGGTGCCAAAGCCTCCGGCTTTGGGCAGAGAGGGGAAATATGTGACAGGGTCACTGGCACTGTCTGTGAGGGGAGATATGTGTCACAGAGCTTGCTTTCCTCCATGATCTAGAAACCCATAAGTTTCTTTTCAGCATGCTATGTGCTGAAGGAATTAAGCAGCCATGTTATTGGCAGGGTTTAGGTGAGTAGTTGAGAGATGGGCAGGATGTCTACGCACCATATCTCCACCTCAAGGGTGTGGCTGGGGAAATAAATGTCCAGACAGTTTTTTTTTTCTGTCTGTGTTGTGTGGAGGTAGGAAGCCTTCTGACTGCTAGCTCCTGCGAGAGCTGACGTATGTGTTGTCCCAGAGGATCTGTGCAGGAGTGTATATGAACTTTTTATTTTCATTTGAGGCAGACAGGCTGTTTGTCTGTTACCATTTTGGGTTTTTGGTTTATGATAAAATAAAAAAGGTGTAGTCAGCGTACGGGTCTTCAGTGAAATCCCCAAGCTTGCCAATGCCCAGCACGGATAGTGGTGACCATCCACATCAAATGGGAACAAATGAAGGAGTGTGATCCAGCTCAAGACGGAGGCGGCTACAAGTTTACAAAGCTTTGTTGGACAACTTTAAAAATGTATTGGTTCTTAAAATACATATAGCAATCACCAAGCACACCAGTATGGAGCATCAACGGGTTTCAACTAAAAAGCCTTACTCGTTTTTTTTAGTTGAAACACGTTGATCCTCCTTAGCATGATGCTGCCACCAACATGTTTCACTATTGGGATTGTATTGGGCAGGTGATGAGCAGTGACTGAATTTCTCCACACATACCATTTAGAATTTTCACCAAAAAGTTCTATCTTCATCTCATCAGACCAGGGAATCTTATTTCTCATAGTCTGGGAGTCCTTCATGTATTTTTTAGCAAACTCTATGCGGGTTTTCATTTGTCTGACACTGAAGAGAGGTTTCCGTCGGCCACTCTGCCATAAAGGCCCAACTGGTGGAGGGCTGCAGTGATAGTTGACTTTGTGGAATTTTCTCCCATCTCCCTACTGCATCTGTGGAGCTCAGCCACAGTGATCTTGGGGTTCTCTATACCTCTCTCACCAAGGCTCTTCTTCCACAATTGCTCAGTTTGGCTGAATGGCCAGGTCTAGGAAGACTTCTGGTGGTCCCAAACTTCTTCCATTTAAGGATTATGGAGGCCACTGTGCTCTTAGGAACCTTGAGTACTGCAGAAATTCTTTTGTAACCTGGCCAGATCTGTGCCTTGTCACAATTCTGTCTCTGATCTAGTTGGCCAGTTCATTTGACCTCATTTGGTCTGATTTGCACTGTGAGCAGTGAGGTCTTATATAGACAGGTGTGTGCCTTTACAAATCAAGTCCTATCAGTTTAATTAAACAGCTGGACTCCAATGAAGGAGTAGAACCATCTCAAGGAGGATCACAAGGAAATGGACAGCATGTGACTAAACATGGGTCTGAAAATTTATGACCATGTGATATTTCAGTTTTTCTTTTTTAATAAATTTGCAAAATTTTCCACAATACTGTTTTTTTCAGTCAAGATGGGGTGCAGAGTGTACATTAATGAGAAAAAAAATACTTTTTTAAATTTACTAAATGGCTGCAATGAACCAAAGATTGAAAAATGTAAAGGGGTCTGAATGCTTTCAGTACCAGTGTGTATATATATATATATATATATATATATATAATTGTGGTGTAGTGACCCATGCTGCAGCTAGGGGACGCTGTATATGCTCCTCAAGATATGCATGGAGGCGTGATTTGGATGGAAAGACAGTCCCAGGCATGGTTGTAAATGGCAGGTATGTGTCGCAGAGCTCCTCTGCGCTGTAAGCCAACGTAATGTTGTTCTGGGACTTGTAGTCCCATAAGAGTTGTGTTTATTTTCTAGGGTGCCTTACAGGGTTGCCTGGTGAGCTGGGTGGGACTGGCTATCCACACATACACCGCCCACTGGTGGTTGTGAATTTTTTGAGGACCTGTGGTGACCTGTGGTGAGGTCATGTGCATGTGACCAGACCATGTGCTCCATACCTCAGCTGTGGGAGTGGCTACAGGTATGTAAGGAAGTGTTTTGCACATGGTGAGAAAGTGTGTAGTCTGAGACTGTGAAGAGTCTGTGAGTGTGCTGGGAGTCTGTCAGCCTGGACAGAGCTCGCTGACATCCAGGCTGGATGTCGCACAGAATGAGGAAGCAATGCTGGCGAGCTTGAGCCAGCGGAATGAACGTCTTGAAAACCGTGGTGACACTGACTGGGGTCAGAGTGAAGTGAGAAGTGGGATTGGATACCTCTGAGATTGAGGGATCCGGGAACCTGTGTGGCCAACAGGTGACAGACAGGAGTCTGTGGTGAGATGACCGGGGTCATGAATACTGTGTTCAAGTCGTGAGAAGTATTGGTAAGAAAGAGACTGTTTGGTGTTTGCTGGATACAGGACAAGAGGTCTCCGTGAACCTGTGTGGCTGATGCCAACAGGTAACGGTCTTGAAAACCGTGGTATGCTGATCGGGATCAGAGAGAAGTATTCCTGAGAGAAAGACTGTGTTTGGTGTTTACTGGATACCTCTAAAGCTAAGAGGTCTCCGGGAACCTGTGTGGCCTATGCCAACAGGTAACGGTCTTGAAAACCATGTTATGCTGATCAGTGAGAAGTATTATTGAGAGAAAGGCTGTATTTTTGTGTCAAGTTTGCTGTAATAAACGAAATGGACTATTGTTTTAACCCTGAGCGTGCCAGTGTTTACCTCAAAGACCAGCAAAGTGAGTGACCCCCCCGTCCACACACAGTGTTTAACGTCACAATATATATATATATATATATATATATATATAGTCATGGCTGAGAAAGTGTTCCAAAAATTAAGTATTTCTCCTAGACCAGGGATCTCAAACTCGGCAGAGTAAATGGGCCACACATAAAAAAAAATTTAAGCTGGAGGGCCGCATTACTTCGAAACTTAATACTCGTACACACACGGCTCCGCTCCGTCCACCTCGTACACACACGGCTCCGCTCCATCCACCACGTACACACATGGCTCCGCTCCGTCCACCTCGTACACACACGGCTCCATCCACCACATACACACATGGCTCCTCTCCGTCCACCTCGTACACACACACGGCTCGGCTCCATCCACCTCGTACACACATGGCTCTGCTCTGTCCACCTCGTACACACACGGCTCCGCTCCATCCACCTCGTACACACATGGCTCCGCTCCTTCCACCTTGTACACACATGGCTCCTCTCCGTACACTTCGTACACACACGGCTCTGCTCCGTACACCTTGTACACACACGGCTCCGCTCCATACGCCTTGTACACACACGGCTCTGCTCCATATACCTTGTACACACACGGCTCCGCTCCGTACACCTTGTACACACATAGCTCCGCTCCGTACACCTCGTACACACGCGGCTCTGCTCCAGACACCCCGCTCCATACACTTCATGCTGCGCTCCATACACTTCGTACACACACGGCTCTGCTCCGTCTACCTCGTACACACACGGCTCTGCTACATCCACCCTGTAAACCCCTCCTGTCCCACACATAAACTTACCCTCATCCAGCACCATGACAACCAGGAGAGACAGCAGGGTCCTGCATACACCGAGGAGCCTGATCATGTGACTCCTCCCCTCCTGTAACCTCATCCCAGGTCCTCTGCACACAGAACAGCAATCGCATGTTCCTGAATGCGCGCCTTCCACCTTCTACCTGCCTCAGGGACTGAGCGCGCTCCTGAATGCGGTAGTGAGCATGAGACATGTGGTGCACCACGGGCCGCAGATGCCTGCCTCATTGGTCGCATGCGGCCCGTGGGCCACGTGTTTGAGACCTCTGTCCTAGACATTTATTGTAATTACACTTGTTTTGTTATACACATATTTATTTCCTGTGTTTTTATTGGATCAACCCTAAAAAAAAAGAGAGAAAAAAAGGCAAATTGTGCATGCTTTCACAGTAAACCCCGGAAATGGCCCAAACATAATTGCTCGCACCCTCAGCTTAATATTTGGTTTCACACCCTTTGTAGTAAATAATTGCAATCAGTCACTTCCTATAACCATCATTAAGCTCATTACATCTCTCAGCTGGAATTTTGGACCACTTTTCTATTGCAAACTGATTCAGGTCTCTCATATTTGAAGGATGCCTTCTCCCAACAGCAATTTCAAGAATTCTCCACATGTGTTCAATTGTATTTAGATCCAGACTCATTGCTTTCCACTTCAGAACTCTCTAGCACTTTGTTTCCATCCATTTCTGGGTGCTTCTTGAAGTATGTTTGGGTTTATTGTCCTTCTGGAAAACCTATGATCTTGGATGCAAACCCAGCTTTCTAACACTGTGCACTACATTGTGACCTAAATCCTTTGGTAATCTTCAGATTTCATGATGCTTTGCACACAGTCAAGGCACCCAGTGTCAGAGACAGCAAACAACCCCAAAACATCATTGATCCTACACCTTATTTGACTGTAGGTACGGTGCTCTTTTCTTTGTAGGCCTCATTCTGTTTATGGTAAACAGTAGCATGATGTGTTTTTCTAAACAGCTCTATCTTGGTCTCATCTGTCCACAAGACGCTTTCCCCAAAGGATTTTGGCAAACTCCACTCTAGATTTTTATGTTGCTGTGTCAGCAGTGGGGTCTCCCTGGATCTCCTGCCATAGCATTTCATATCATTCAAATGTCGATGAATAGCTCGCTCTAACACTGATGCACACTGAGTCTGCAGAGCAGCTTGAATTTCTTTGGAACTTGTTTGGGGCTGCTTATCCACCATCCCGACTATCCTGAGTTGAAACCTTTCATCAATTTTTCTCTGATGTCCACCTCTAGCGAGATTAGCTAACTTCTTCATTATGTTTCGCATTGTGGGCAAAGGAACACCAAGATCTCTTGAGATGGACTTGTAACCTTGAGATTGTTGATATTTTTCAACAATTTTGGTTCTCTTGTCCTCAGACAGTTCTCTTCTCTTTCTGTTCTCCATGCTTAGTGTGACACACACAGACACACAATAAAAAGATTGAGTCAACTTCTCCCCTTTTTATCTGGTTTCAGGTATGATTTTCATATTGCCCACACCTGTTACTTGCCAGAGGTGAGTTTGTACGTGCATCACATGCTTAAAAAGTTGTTTAACCCCAAATTTTGGAAAGATGCCAACAATTTTGTCAAGCCCACTTTTGGAGTTTTATGTGAAATTATGTCCAATTTGTTTTTTTATTCTTTGCTATTTTCTCTATTTTTTTGTATTGCTCCAAAACACACAAAGGAAATAAACATTCATATAACAAAACATGTATAATTGCCATAGTTTTCTGGGAGAAATACTTCATTTTCTGGTGCAATTTCAAGGTTGCCAACACTTTAGGCCATGACTGTATTTAGAGTATATATATATATATTGTAGCGATAGTAAGACTTCACTATACCTTTGTATGTGGTTTGAGGACCTGTGATGAGGTCACTGCCATGTGACCTGTCATGTGCTCTGTGTTAGCTGAATGTCTGGTATATATAAATGAGCCTAATGCTGACCACAGGTGTGAGTGGCTGGAGGCGTGGAAACTTCCAGTGTGGGAGTTCTGAGGAGACCTCCAGTGTGTGTGCTGAAGAGACTACTCAGTTAGAATACCAGGACGTTATAGCTGTTTTTTGTTACTTTGTGCCAGAGAAGGCTGTTTTGTTTTCTGTTTGACTGCAAGTTTATGAAATCTTAATAAACTTGCTTAAAGAACCAAGAAGAGTCGCCCTCCTGCTTACCTCCGGTCGCACACAAGCGAGACCACATCCCTACAATTGGTGGAGAATGCGGCAGCGTTCCCAGCAGAGAAGTGGGACTGGTTACTGCATGTCGTGGGTCAAGGCTATAGCAAGCCAGCCAGCATTGCCGGAGAAAATGGAGGACCTGCTGAAACACTTGGTCCAGGCGCAGGTACAGCAGCAAGAGGCCAACAGGATGTTGTTGCAACAGATGCAGCAGAGCCAGCAGGAGCACCAACAGCAGATGCAGGAGAGCCAGCAGGAGCATCGGCAGCAGATACAGCTGAGCCAGCAGGAACATCGGCAGCAGATACAACTTCTGACAACCGCCATCCAGGGCAGGACGAGTGCCCCAACCCCAGGTCTGGCTAATGACAACCACGTCAGAAAGGCGGTAAGACGCACATTACAAAAAATGACCCCCGGGGATGATGTTGAAGCCTTCCTGACTGTATTTAAGAGGGTTGCTGAGAGGGAAAGACTTCCCCCAGAGCAGTCGGTAGAGGTACTGGCCCCGTACCTGACAGGGGAGCCCCAGAAGGCGTACTACGATTTGACGGTGCAGGACGCTCAGGAATATCCTAAGCTAAAGGTGGAGATCCTCGCACGTATGGTGGTAACAATGACTGTCAGGGCACAGAGAGTGCACCGCTGGGCTTATCACAGGGACAAACCACCGCGCTCCCAAATGTTTGACCTGCTGCATCTGGTCCAGAAATGGCTGCAGCCAGAGTCCGCTACACCGGCCCAGATGGTAGAAAGAGTAGTAATGGATCGGTTTGTGCATTCCCTGCCAAAGCCCCTGCAGACCTGGGTTGCCCAGGGTGATCCCCGGAATGCTGATGATCTGGTCGGACTGATCGAGAGGTACCAGGAGATGGAAGGAGCAGTGGGGAAGCAGCCCATTGTGTACTGGCGGCCCCCACAGGGGGCAGAGTCCCAAAAAGGGGTGGAGCGCCCAAGGTCAAAATGGCGGGGGGAGGTGGTGCCCAAGGTCACTGCGGGTGATATTATTTGTTGGAGGTGCCGTGAGCCAGGACACATAGCTGCCCGGTGTCCCCAGACTACCGAGCAGATGGACTGCAGCATAGGACACCGTATTTCATGGTATGCATATCCAGCCTGCAGTGGAAACCCGTTCCCCAATCAGGGTCCTCAAGTCTGTCCCGTGAAGGTGAACGGTGAAGCAGTAACGGCGCTGCTAGACTCTGGGAGCTTAGTGACCTTGATTAGGGCCACTTTTCCTCTCAACATATTACCAGGGAAAAAAGTTGGTGTTCAATGCATACATGGTGATGTAAAGGACTACCCTATGGCCAGAGTGGACATTGAAACGACGCATGGCACTGAGTCCCATGAAGTAGGCGTCGTTCGGGACTTGGTGCGTCCTATAATTATAGGCCGAGATTTCTGTCTGTTTTGGGATCTGTGGAGAAAGGGTTCTGAGGTCCCTAGCGAGAATGGGGAACCAGTAAACCCTAATAAACTACTGCCACACTCAGAAGGGGCGGAGTCCCAAACTGAGTCGATGAGGAGAAAAGAGGGGGCAGCGGATGAGCCGAGGAACTGTTGCCGGGTTCAGGGTTTGAACAGCGTATGTCGCGAATGGTGTAGTGACTTTACATCTGACCGGGGGGCACTGAACTGTTCTCTAATAGTGAATGGAGAGTGTGTGAGTGGACTTCTAGACTCAGGAAGCCAGGTGACTCTGTTGAGCGACACACTCCCTGTCTATCTGATTCCCGGAAAGAAGTTAAAAGTCCCTTGTGTTCATGGGGTCACTAGGGAGTATCCGGTATCCAGGGTAATTATTGAAACGTCCACTATTATTTCTACCCTTGATGTCCCTGTAGTCCCAGACTTACCCTATCCTATAATAATAGGCCAGGATTGTAAACGGTTTTGGGAGGTGTGGGACGAAGCACTGGCTGATTGCTCAGAAGGGAACCAGAATGACCCTAAGAGAAGCCCATTCCTGCAGGAGGCTGTAGTGGTTGCTGATAGGGTGGTGGGTAAAACAGAGGTAGCCACCCCTGAAGTCAAAGATACCCAGTGCCTGGTGGCCGTAAGAAAGTGTGGCTCAGACCAAAGAGAGGACTTTGGGGTTACTAAATATGGGACCGCAGAAAACTGGGTAGCTCCAGGAATAGGGGCCGACACCTGGTTAAGTGGGGACTTGCTGTTCCAAGATGACAGGGGGAGTGGGAATGACTCATATGCAGACTGTAACTTAACCGCAAGTGAAAGCGAGTGCAGCAAGGTGGAGTCGGGTACAAGTAGCAGATCTCCTCCTCACCGCAAGGGCTGCAGGAAGGCCAGACAGCCTATACGCTCTAAGAAGAGAAATAAGGGGGAAAAGATGGTGCCACATGTACTGGATAAAAGAGAGCAAGTCCATGAGATGGAGCTGCTTAAAGAGACAGTCGGGCGAGAAAGGATACGGAGACAAGGGATTGAGCAACGAGTGGACGACCTGGAGAAGGAAGCCTCTAAAGTCCAAGGTCAACTGTCAGCGTGCCAGACGGCGAACAAAATCCTACTGAAAGATATGGAGATGCTCAGAGAGGCCCAGGAGAAGCATCACCAGGAACTTCTACGGAGAGAGGATGAGCACCGCTGCTGGGCAGAGGAGCAAGAGAAAATTCTCAAAGAACTCCAAATAGAGAAGGAAGCTAATGCCCAGCTCAGGAAATCCACGACAGTCCGGGAAACCGAACGGTTGCGCTCTCCTGGTCCAAGCGTACGGGAGGAGAGTGAACTGGAGAGGCTGACCAAAGAAGGGGCCTCAACGGAGGAAGAAAGTCAACAAGGGAACCGCCACCCAGATGGCCACACCCGGGAAGTCACAATGAAGCTGGAGGCTGACCTAAGGGATATGCCACTACAATGCCTCCGCGAGAAGCAGAGACGTCGGGAGTCAACAAGAAAACCTCCAAGTCGGAGGAAGTTGGTGGAAAACCTTGGGAAGATCCAGATGCTCCTGGAGGTGCACCAGGGAAGAATAGAGCAGCTAAGAATTGAGGAGGAGCAGATCAACAGACAGCTGCAAGAGTTGGGGGAAAACAGGCAGTCACCTTCAACCCGTAATATAGAGAGGCGCAGAAGTTCGCTTCAGAGTGAAAGTCATCGAAGTGGAACTAAGACAGGACATAGATGGCCTGAAATGAGAGGTAGAGGCAGTGACACCTCAATTAGCTCAGGACTCAGTGACCTAAGCCAAACTGTGACAGACCAGTTAATTGTGGAGACGACTGAAAAGAGTTTCTAGTCGGTGAATGAAATGTGCCAAGCCTACGGCTTTAGGCAGAGGGGGGAGGTATGTAGCGATAGTAAGACTTCACTATACCTTTGTATGTGGTTTGAGGACCTGTGATGAGGTCACTGCCATGTGACCTGTCATGTGCTCTGTGTTAGCTGAATGTCTGGTATATATAAATGAGCCTAATGCTGACCACAGGTGTGAGTGGCTGGAGGCGTGGAAACTTCCAGTGTGGGAGTTCTGAGGAGACCTCCAGTGTGTGTGCTGAAGAGACTACTCAGTTAGAGTACCAGGACGTTATAGCTGTTTTTTGTTACTTTGTGCCAGAGAAGGCTGTTTTGTTTTCTGTTTGACTGCAAGTTTATGAAATCTTAATAAACTTGCTTAAAGAACCAAGAAGAGTCGCCCTCCTGCTTACCTCCGGTCGCACACAAGCGAGACCACATCCCTACAATATATATATATATATATATATATACATACACACCAATGTAGTCACTGCTCTTTACAGCTGAAGGTAGGAGGTGAGAGTCGTGTGGCTTATGCAAGAGGCAAATTTCAAAAATAAATGCTGTCCAACATCACTCAGTACATCTTTGCCCACGCTCTGGCCATGACTTGTACAAATGTTACATGTGAATAGCTGAATAAAGGGCTTCATATGTAAAAGGAGTGCTTTTCATTCCTGAGGGTGAGCACATGACAGGCCTGATCACATGGGGGGGGGATGTCTTCTTTATTTCCATATTGCTGACCTTTTCAACCCTGCTATTCATTTTTGCTGTTATTTCATTTCAGATCCTTCTAGCATTGAATTATCTATTCTCCATCTAAATAAAATAAGCCTGCCTCACCAATCACTATGTCACTGTACTGACATGAGAGGAGATTAGTGGGGACCTATTGAAAAAAGGGGCTCCTTCTTTCCAAGCCTGGTTTGAGACTGTACAGTTCTACAAAAAAAACACAGTTATTCCAATAACGAAACATAAATAAGGGACATCTGACATAAAACAAATGGAGCCTCAAAGTGGATCGATCATCATTCTTTCCTCTAATATGGACCTATTCGCATCTGCCCCATGGGGTTTTTGTCTTTCTCTGGATCAACATGTTAAGCTATATGTTGAACGTGATGAATTTAAGTCTACCTTTAACCTTACAAACTATGAAACTATCTCACCAGTCATGTCTGTTTTAGTTAATACCATACAGTATTTTGCAGACTATAAGATACACCAGACCATAAGATATACCTCAAATTTTGGGGTGCAAAATAGGAAAAAAAAATTCAAATAAAATGGTGTTGTTTCCTATAGTCCGTTTTAGCTGTAGCTTACTGGGGGGCGGCATTAGCGGAGCGGGAGACAGGAGACAGGGTCGGTACTTCAGGAGGCCGACAGCGGCAGGAGTGGGGTGATACTGTAGGTCCCAGGCTGGGAGGAGTGGGCATCTAGACGGTATGAGGCTGTGGGCCCTGGGGTCTCATAAGATCTCGGCGCAGGTATGTGGAGTCTCCTTTCCCATTGATTTCCGTGCAGTGAGTTTCGGGAAAATGGCTCCCGGAGGGGGCGCATGTGTAGGTTGAGATCTTGGGAGACAAGATCGAATGAGAAGACCCCAGGGCTCGCAGCATCGCCCCACTCCTGCAGCCGCCAACCTCCTGAAGCAGCGACCCTGCCTCCTGTGACCCCGCTTCACTGCAGCCGACTCCCTTAGTAAGCTACCTTCGAATTATAAGAAGCACCCCCATTATCCTCCCAAATTTGGGAGAGAAAAGTGCTTCTTATAATCTGAAAAATACAGTACTTGTATTTCCAATAAATACGGTAACTATTGTAGAACATCTTTATTTTGAGCTTTTCATAGCAAAGGGGATAAGTTGCTGATCATTGTAAAACCAACTACTAGGACCCACAGCTATTCTCAGAGTGGAAAATCAGAATCAGAAGAACGAAGCTCTGCAGAGACCATTCTTGAAGAGAACAGAAGTGTGCATGTGCATGCTCGTCAGTGGGACTGTCAGGTATAGCGAAGTGCTGTACTTGCCATTCTCCAGGAGTCCCATCAATGGGCAATGAATAGAGTATATAGAGTTAAAATTTGGATGTTTAGTGTTACCTTAGGAACCATAGATGCAGGTAGTGATAGTTTTCATATCATTCATCTGTCCCTATAAATGGTATATTGATATATTCCAAATTCAGATTCATGTACGGACTAGAGGATGTACAAAGGTACTCCATTTGTTATTTATAGTACCACTAATCCCATGGACCAAATTTGAACACACTTTTGGAATAGTTCGCCTCTACTTAGGTCTATGGAACAATTGGGGTATGTATCATTTCCTGCCATATGCACTAATGTGAAGAAATATATTCTTCACTGCTGGTAATTTTTACATAACCAACAATAACACTGAATATCTAACAGCAATCAGAATATTCATAGAACAGCTTGGAAGCAAGGGCATATTAGATAGATATAAAAGATAATGCAATAGCGGTACTCTCAGGGCGATGAGATATATAGAGCCGTATGTCGTAGGCAGTGCCCTGCAGAAGCAATGACTAGAACATGCATCCATGTAATGCAATCTTCTCAATGCTGCATGGCTCATCAGAGCTCTGATTAAAACATCCAGTGCTGCTGTTTATTTTCTGGGAGAGGGGGTGAGACAGCCACCAGAACTGACCTCTAGTTGTTTATCCTGGCGATGTATTGCCCCTTTTTAATGCAATACGGCTATTACTCATTTAATGCTGAGTGTAAAGTGAAGGAATGATATATTTCTACTGCCCCTCCAGAATGGTGTCTGAATCCCTCGGCCGTGATGTACATTTCCCAAACTGAGATAGAGATGCTTGGTCTGATTTATGCGGATTTTATCTCTGAGCTGTCGAAGGCCACGGAGTAGTCTCGAAAGCTTGCAATTTGTTACCATCTTTTCAGTTAGCCATTAAAAGGTATCAACCACTGAGGACTCTCAAGTCTAAATATTTTTCTGTCAATTCTTCCAGCATTTTTGCAGCATTTTTTCACCCATAAAAAATGTGTAAGTGCTAGAACACAGCAAAAACACAGCAAAAAGCATTGCCATCAGTTTTTACAGCTTTTTTAGTGAAAAAAAATGAACATAGTAACATAGTAACATAGTTATTAAGGTTGAAGGAAGACTTTAAGTCCATCTAGTTCAACCCATATCTTATCCTAACCTGCCCTAACATGTTGATCCAGAGGAAGGCAAAAAAAAAACAAGTGGCAAACAGTAAGCTTCACATTGGGGAAAAAAATTCCTTCCCGACTCCACATACGGCAATCAGACTAGCTCCCTGGATCAACGCAGTATCTAGGAAACTAGTGAATATAGCCTGGAATATTATACTTTTCAAGAAAGGCATCCAGTCCCTTCTTAAATTTTAGTAGGGCATTAGATGGCAGAGAGTCTAATGCAAGGTGTGTAACCCATTTATATTTATGATTTACCCAGTTTTAAACCAAAATGTCTTGTTGTCCTCACATGAGCATGGCAGTTAGGGTTTGTTCACATTAGCCTATAAATCGGTGAGTGCAATGCGAGAAAAAAATCGTTTTGTTCTCTGTCAAATGTTATTCAATGAGGCAGTGTTCTTCTGCAAGTTTTTCCTCAGCAGGAATTGGGATGAGGAAAAAATTGCAGCATGCTGCGTATGGCCTCCTAAAACTGCCAAGACTCGCCAATGCAAGTCAATGGGAGCAAGAAAACAATCAAATGGCACACGGACCATCTGTATGACATCTGATTTTTGCGCTCAAATCTCAAAAGTAAAAAAAGATAAGTTATAGATACAGTATATAGATGACAGAAAAGCATCTGATAAAGTATCTCATACTATTCTTATTGAAAAAATGACCAAGTATGGGACTGACAAGGCTATGTTTAGGTGGATTCATAACTAGCTCAGTGATCGTGCACAAAGAGTGGTGATAACGGATAAATGGTTGCAAGAGTGTTTCAAGTGGGGTACAACAAGGCTTTGTCTTGGTCCCAGTGTTGTTCAACATTTTTATAAATGATCTAGATCAGGGTTCCCCAACTCCAGTCCTCAAGGCCCACCAACAGGTCATGTTTTCAGGATTTCCTTTGTATTGCACAGGTGATGCAATTATCACCTGAGCAATACTAAGGAAATCCTGAAAACATGATCTGTTGGTGGGCCTTGAGGACTGGAGTTGGGGAACCCTGATCTAGATTAGGGAACTGAATGTAAACTAATCAAATTTGCAGATGATGCAAAGCTAGGAGGGATACTTAACACTAGAGAAGACATGGAAATGATTCAAAAGGATCTAGATAAGCTTGAACAATGGGTAGCAACTAATAGAATGGTATTTACCAGCGAGAAATGCAAGTGTCTCGACCACGCACCACAATTGTGGGTTTCCAGGGCAATGGGGTACTCAGAGCCGAGCCCGTAGAAGTCTATGGGATTGTCACAGGTAGCGGTGGCTCGGTCTGTGGCCCTGGCGGTCAGGCGTATGTTGGGGGGTATATTTACAGGGGATATATATATACAGTTCGTGACGCCACCTGTAGTCTCTGGTAATTTGTAACAGCGCTGCTGTAGATCTCTGAGGGGATGGTGAGGCAGCTAGATGTCAGGTCCCCTACAGGTGGGACTCTTCCCTCAGGTCGATAGTAATGATAGGGTAGTGCAGGAATGCAATCAAATAACACAGTCTCACACATCAGCGTCTTTCCATACCTTTACTTCAAGTTGTTCAGGCAGGTCCCAGGGAGGCTGATGGGGTTGATGGAGGATGAGCTTTGAGGCAACGGCTAAGCAAGTTAGGGGCCTCCTTTACTTTCCAATGATGAAGAGTCCAACCAGCGTAAAGCGTAGTTCCCTCTATAACTCCAGCTATTCCAAAGCTGTGCTGCCCGGTCAGTTTTGTGGTTGGAGCCTTCTTCTGAGAGAGCTGAGTTCCAATTCCTGTCGTGCACTGACTCAAGGTTCTCACTCTCCCTGACCCCAGTTACGTACTGACTCTTCAGGGGCTGCTTTCCGTTACCTAAGGTCCGGTAAGCCTCTGGGTTTCCTACCACCATGCATGAAGCTATGGTGATGCTTCGGTCTCCAGTGACCGGTAACAATATGCAGGTAGTCTATACCTATGGCACTTTTCTGTTCTCTTCCACTATGCCCTTCGCTTTGCTCAGACTCTCAACAGATGTCTCAGTCCGTCCTCTAGTGGGGCACAGCTCTGACCAGGCTGAGGTGAACTGGCTCACCTTTACTGGACTCCACTTTCTGAACTGCACAAAGACTGCACTTCCTAACTCTTTCGAGTCACTGACTGAACTGAACTCAGACTACTCAGCACTCCCCTCCACACCCCTGCTGGGTGTGTCCGAAGTGTACGTGATATCATGGAGAGCCCTTAACCGTTACCTCTCCACTCATCCTCCTGGTATTGTGTACCAGGGCTACACATTCCCCCATGGTAAACGACAGCACTCCCGGGCTGTGAAATACAAAAAGACAATTTTGTTTATGCATTAAACATCAACATTAAACATTAATTCGTCCCATCCGGGAGGTAAGGATGTCTTGAACGTTGCTAACAACACATTGAATATAGAAAAATACGAAATATTAAATAAACATGTTCATAAATAAACGACAATATTCTTGTGAAGGACCCGCACCAAACCTTCAACGTGGGTCCTGGGTGGGCTGCAGGACATCCGAATGCAGACCTCACTCAGTGCCTCACCACACGGGTTTTATGTTCAGAGGTAAGTCAAGGCTTCGTGTGAAACCATTAAAAGGCACCTTAGTGCAACTATTTACAAGATAAGTTCTGGGCTGGCACAGTCCTCAGCCTCTGAGTCCATTATAAGACACCATAAGGAAAAGACACATATATATATATACTTTTTACAATATTCACATTAATTTGTTATAATTACTGCTGGTATCGAATGGGTATCTTCCCTTTTGTAATTCGCTCTGATCTACGTGGAGTAGCTTCAGGTATATTAAGTTGTGATCTGTCTGCACTGCGTAACGGCAAACTATAGAACTGCCTCAATCTTTCTATGGATCTGGCAAGCGTACTGATGGCTGGGCGGTGTGAGTCAGCTTCACCAGGGGATCCCATAGTATGGGGCGCTGCTTCAGATGATCCTTCTTGAGATTCCGCGGGTTGAGGTGTTGCTGGAATGGGTAACTCCTGAACTGGCTCAACTGGTACCACGGGCATAACTGGAGGTAGAACTTCCTCTGGTGGCTGATAAAACTGCAATACTGGAATTATTACAGCATCTCCCAGTCTGGGCCAATCCGCAGGAAAATCTCCCAGATCCGTGTGTATGACCTCTTCCTTCCTTTCTTCTTGATTGATGACAGGGTTCTTTTCACAACGCTTTAAGGGTTCTGTACACAATTTCAAATGGTCTCTGGACACAGTGGTTATTGTTCTTCCTCCGTCCTTACTGATGATACAAACTTTTCTGTTGTCATATTTAGAATCTTGTACAACGTAGGGTTCTTGTTCCCACTGGTTATCCAATTTGTGCATTTTCCTTTTTCTTTTTAATACCACTTCTCCAGGCATCAAAGGCTTGGCAGGAGCATTTCTGTTGTAAATATCTTCCTGTTTCTCCCGTGCCTTGTTGAGACTTTCCTCCACACAGATTTGCACTCTTCTGTACTGCTCTTGCCGATTTGTGTCCCAATTTTCAACGGCGTCGTCTGCCTCCGGTTCTACTACTCCAAGTTCTAAATCCATTGGTAGTCTTCCGGGCCTTGCTCTCATAAGATAGGCTGGAGTGCAGTTAGTAGAACTTACAGGTATATGGTTATACAAGTCAACCAAATCAGGTAGTAAGTCCGGCCATCGATTTCTGTCTTCCAACGGTATGGATCTCAACAAGTCAAGGACAATATGGTTCATTTTTTCACAAAGACCGTTGGTTTGAGGGTGGTATGGCGTTGTTCTAATTTTCTTGCACCCGTACATGTGACAGAATTCCTTGAATAAATCAGCTTCGAAAGCAGGTCCTTGATCGGTTAATACTTGCTCCGGATACCCATGCGGTCTGCAGAAACTTGCTTGAAAGGTTTTCGCGGCCGTCACTGCGGTCTGATCCTTAACTGGAACAACCACCAGAAATCTGGAGTAATGGTCCACCATGGTCAGGGCGTATGAGTATCCAGATCTACTTGGCGACAGTTTGACGTGGTCCAGGGCCACAATCTCCAGGGGGCGAGTCGTCCGGATAGGTTGCAGGGGTGCCTTCTGACTACCGTAGTCCTTCCTTCTGAGACCACAGGGTCCACAGTTCCGACACCACCTCTCAATGGAGCTGCGCATCCCAACCCAGTAGAACCGGCATCTCAACAAGGTCTCCAGCTTTCTCCAGCCAAAGTGTCCTGCTTGATCGTGGTATGCTTCCAACACCATTGGGACGTCTGCCTTGGGGACCACGATTTGCCAGACCATCTCATGGGTTCTGGGGTTGACGTATCTCCTGCACAACTTCTCACGGTATAGGAACAACCTGCTTTTCTCGTTCCACAGGAGCTTGGCTGACATAGGTGCATCCTTTTCCAAAGAGGAGCCTTCCTGTCTTAACAACTCCTTGATGCGGCTGACCACTGGATCACTGTCCTGAGTCTCTTTCCAGCTGTGATGGGGTAAAGGATTTAATGTTGCACCATACTGCTTTCTGTTGACTCGATGCTCGTGGACTACCCCATTTCGATGGAACGCAGGTAGCTCAATTTCTTCCAGGTCATCCGATTCTTCTTCCGTATCAGAGTCATGCGGCATTCGGGACAATGCGTCAGCATTAGCATTCTTTCGACCTGCCCGGTACTTGATAGTAAACTGGTAATTGGACAACCGAGCCATCCATCGCTGCTCCATGGCACCCAGCTTGGCGGTTTCCAGGTGCGTTAAGGGGTTGTTATCTGTAAACGCAGTGAACCGATTGGAGGCCAGATAATGCTTAAATCTTTCAGTAATGGCCCAGACCAGCGCCAGAAACTCCAGCTTGAAGCTGCTATAATTTTCCGGATTCCTTTCAGTTGGCCTGAGTTTTCTGCTGGCATATGCGATGACTTTTTCTTGGCCATTCTGCTTCTGACTGAGAACTGCTCCCAACCCTTCATTACTGGCGTCGGTGTACAACAGGAACGGTTGGCTGTAATCAGGATAGGTTAAGATCTCATCACCTGTAAGGATCTCTTTCATCTTTTGGAATGCTTCAGCCTGTTCCTTACCCCAATTAAAGGGAGGGTTTCTGCTCTTTAAGGATTGTCCTACCAGGAGGTCCTGTAAAGGAGCTGCCTTCTTCGTGTAATCTTTCACGAACCTTCTGTAGTAACCCGTTAGTCCCAGGAACTGTCGCACTTCCTTAAGGTTTTTCGGCTCCGGCCACTTCTGGATGGCAGTGACTTTCTCTGGGTCCGGCGCTACTCCTTCCGAACTGACGATGTGCCCCAAGTATTGCACCTTCTGTTTGAGTAGATGGCATTTTGAGGGATTCAACTTCATCCCGTACCTGGACAGAGACTCAAATACTTCTGCCAGGTGCTTCAGATGGTCCTCATATGTCTTGGAATACACGATGACGTCGTCTAGGTATAGCAGCACGGTTTCAAAATTGAGATGTCCCAGACAATTTTCCATCACTCTCTGAAATGTTCCTGGGGCACTGCTGAGCCCAAACGGCATTCTGTCGAACTCACAGAGCCCCATTGGGGTGGTGAAAGCCGTTTTCTCACGATCCTCCTCAGCCACAGCCACTTGCCAGTAACCACTAGTCAGATCAAGGGTAGAAAAGTAATTAGCCGTTTTCAGAGCAGCTAATGATTCCTCTATGCGTGGTAACGGGTATGCATCCTTGTGTGTTATGCGGTTCACCTGCCTGTAATCCACACACATTCTCATACTACCATCTTTCTTTTTAACCAGAACTAGAGGGGCTGCCCAGGGGCTACAACTATCCCTTATCACCCCAGCTTTCTTCATATCATGCAACATTTCTTTAGCCTTCTGATAATGAGCTGGAGGTATGGGCCTATACCGCTCTTTGATGGGAGGATGACTGCCTGTAGGGATATGATGTTGTACTCCCTTAATTATCCCAAAATCAAGTGGATTCTTGCTAAACACTTGGGCGTACTCTTGCACCACCCGTAATACCCCTTGCTTCTGGTGAGCGGGAGTGGTGTCCGTCCCAACATGGAGTTGCTGACACCATTCCGCCACCTGAGTTGCTGGGTCATTGTCCTCCGCTATTTGACAGGAGTCTAAGGACTCAGCCGGGAGAATAGAATTATTATCAACAGCATGTAGTTTAGCAATAGTTGCGTAACGGGGTAAGTTTACCTCATCATCTCCCCAATTGAGAAGCCGTACCGGTACTCTTCCATTCACCACTTCTACTACTCCCCTAGCAGTCATAAGTGTAGGTCTATGTTCTGAATGGTGGGGTTCTACTACAGCTTGGTAATTCTGTCCTCTCAGACCTATGGCTGCCCTGCACCAAATGATCATTTCACTCATTGGGGTATCACAATAGGATCCGAGTCAGTGACCCGTACATTACCAATTTCGCCGTCTGTAAGCTTCGCTTGCTGCTGACACACCAGGGCCCGGATCTCTCTTTGGATTACTCCTCTCTGCCTTGGTCGGGCAATCTCAGCGAGCTGTTGGAGCAAGAACACAACTTCTCCCAAACAATTACCGATAATGTTAGTACCCAAAATTATATTTAAACCGTTCTCCTCATTTACAGTCTTTACTACCAGAAGCCCCTGGTCTTTCAACTCCTCTCTGCCCACCTTTACATCTACACATTTTGTCCCAAGTACTTCTACAGGAAGACCATTAGAAGCATACACGGTAAAGTCAGAGCTCGGGGGTTTAAGACTGTCCATTGACCAGTACTTAGTATAGAGGGCATCAGGAATTAGGGTCACCTGGGACCCAGTGTCTAACAATGCCGGAACTGCAATACCATCTAAGATGATAGACAGGTAGGGTCGCCCACCCACATACCTGCGGTTCCAGTCTAGGGGGCCTGACGGGTATTCTCCTGGGTGTTGGCCCTTAGACCCAGGTTCTGCCCGTTTAAAGGACACTGTGGAGACATATGACCTTTCCGGTTGCATCGGTAACAGATGATCTCTCGACGAGGAGGGTGTTGATCAGAGGTCGCTCCTGGGGGTGGCGTTGTCCTCCTCCGGGGGGGCGACGTCTTCTTTCTTCTCCGGTGCATCCACGGGACGTCTTCTGGGCAGTCTGCTAACAAGATCTTCCCTTCTTCCTCTTTCCGCAGTTGCAGGGCACTCATTACAGCAGCCAGATTTTTAGTCAGCTGGCGCACCTCTGAGCGCAGACAATCCAATTCACTAGGAGGGGTCACCTGCGCTTTGGCTTCGGCCACTAACGGGGAAAAGGGGTTTACTGCCGGTTCCAGAGTGACTTCAGCCTGATGATGTTGGGTTGCCACCTCAAGTTTGCCCAGGGGCCGCAGCCCTTTTATTGCCATGTCTTTTAGGGCATCAAAGGTAGCATCCGGATGATCTAAGGACCACCAGTTTACAGTTCTGCGTTCCTCTTGGGATCTCAATCCCTGTATAAATTGTTCTTTCAGCATTTTATTCTCATCATTAGCATTTAAATTATTAACCTGCTTAAGAGCTCTCAGGGCTCCTTGTAGTCGGCAAGCGTAGTCCCGGATGCTGTCACCTGGCTGTTGTGAACAGTGATAGAAGGCCATCCGGAGATCCGTTTCTGTGCGGTCTTCAAATATAGCATGCAGCTTAAGGAAGATCGCAGGTACCGACTCCTGATCAACGGTATCCCAAGTCTCCACTTCCCTCTCAGCAGCGCCAGTTAGCTGCCCTATTAGCACAGCAGCTTTTTGTCTCTCAGGCATGGAGTACATTTCTAGGATGCTGCATAACTTCCGCTTGAAGCCTGCTAATGTGCCTGGCTCACCGCTGTACTGGGGAAGCCATTTCGCCCCAGGCATATATGGGAGCGTTAGTGGCATGATCGGGACTACCGGACTGGGTGCAGGGCCTGCGCCCCCATCTGGCGCTACAATACCAGACGGTGCGGGATTGGGGACTCCGGCTGGGGCCGCACTGTCAGCCGGTTGTTGTGACATCTTAGCGCCCCTTGGTTAAACGGAGCCTACCGGTTTCAGATGCTGCTACTTCACAGGCACCGCAGTGGGAACAGGACCTTCGTCGCAGGCGCTCTGATGTCAGAGCGTTCACTT
>JARQOD010000005.1:196817412-197106385 GCA_033576555.1 Oophaga sylvatica
ACTGTCAACCAGGGCCAACAGCACTACAGAAAAATGCTGTTTATAATTATAATATTGGGACCCTGAGTTTGGCGGCTTACTAACACGGATGTGCTTTCCATACAGGGCTCCAATACACTTGGGAAACTGGCACGTCTCCTGAAAGCCATAGGCTATCCCCAACCAGTCTTCCATTTTGCGCTCCGGCATGACCACTTTATGTAGTCGGGACCAGATTTCAGAGCTCATAGACTGTACAATGCCTGATATTGTGGATTTTCCTATTAAATATTCTAAATGCCGTGCCGCATAGGAAATCCCAGTGGAAAGGAAGCTAAAAGTAAACAGAACAAAGGAAAAAAATATATAATAAATTCCAACCAAAAAAGCAGTTTACTCTTTCTTACAAGTTTTAGTCAATAGCTAATAAGCCATGCCTTTCCACTACATGCAACGGCTTTGCTCTTCATAATACCAGAAAAAATTGTGAATGTCCAAATGTTGTATTTTCCAAATATAAAACAAGGAACACAAAATGTAAGGGATGAGTGCATTAAATAAAAGGTGTTTGATACATGATCAACATAGAGGATGAATACATACCGTAATGTAAGTAGAAGTCGCTCCTCTGCAGAAATACACTTGCGCATCCTGGTGTCCTTAAAGGTGATCCCAGGATGCACAATCTCCAGCAAAATGTCAAAGGTAGCAAGGCTCATGCGACAATATTGGAAGAACTTGTCAGGATGGGTACGCAGAAAGCCATAGAGACGGTGGAAATGGCCTATAGTGAGCCGTTGCCTCAAAAGCGGATGCACCCACATTTGTTTCCTCCTCCTCGGATCCACAATCACTGGGTATGGCTCCCCAAAACATTGTGACAAAACACAGTTGTAAAGCACCCGCTCAGTTGTGTTGAAAGTAAGTCTCTCTGACATGTTTGACACAAAGCAGAAATACCCCAACACATACACAGACTCAAATGCAAAGATTAGAGGGTGGAAGGTGTTGTAGAGGCAATAAATAGGGCTGTTGATTAGGTTTTTAATTATTTTCAGACCTAGAATCCGTTATATGTTCACTAGATGGTGGCCCGATTCTAACGCATTGGGTATTCTAGAATATGTATGTAATTTATTTATGAAGATTTAAGAATAATGCAATGAATACACAGGATGTTTCGGGTAAAATATATACATTATCATTAAATGTTATTGCTCATAGAACTTAATACAACTGAACAAAATTATTAAACAGATCATCAAAATATATAAACTATTGCATGAATATCTAACTGTATTTAAATAAATCATCGCTGCGACCAATCAGCGATATTGGCGCCAAATTTAAACACCGCTCTGCTGATTGGTTGTGGCCACCGCCCGCGACCAATCTGCGATTTTGGCACCAAATTTAAACACGCTCTACGGGAGATGATACACTCTTTCCAGGAGATGACCGGCTGCTCGCACCAGAAGTATCCCGACCGGCGGCGCCGCTCCCCGGTCCTCCGTTCACACTTGCCGTCGGGAGATCTGCGGCCTTAGCCTTAGCTGACCAATCAGCGACGCAGGATTTCCTGGACAGAAAGACAGACAGACGGGATAAGATGATTATATATATTAGATAGATGTTAATGTGTATTACCTCATGTCACTGTGTATTACCTCGTATTACTGTGTATTACCTCATGTTACCGTATATTACCTCATATTACCTCATGTTACCTGTGTATTACCTCATATTACTGTGTTTTACCTCATGTTACTGCATATTACCACATGTTACTGTATATTACCTCATGTTACCTGTGTATTACCTCATGTCACTGTGTATTACCTCATGTTACTGTGTATTACCTCATATTACTGTGTATTACCTCATAATACTGTGTATTACCTCATGTTACCGTATATTACCTCATGTTACCTGTGTATTACCTCATATTACTGTGTATTACCTCATATTACTGTGTATTACCTAATATTACTGTGTATTACCTCATGTTACTGTATATTACCTCATTTTACTGTGTATTACCTTATGTTACTTATGTATTACCTCATGTCACCTGTGTATTACCTCATGTCACCTGTGTATTACCCGTGTTCAGTAAACGTGACAGAAGTACGTCAGACACTGTGACTGACAAAACATGTTCAGTACATCATGGGCAGTTGGTGAGTCACATGACCACATGAGCAGAGTTAGCCCTGTGTCGCCGGACCAATCAGTGACGCGGGATTTCCTAGACAGACAGACATGATAAGACGATTATATAGTAGATTTTGCAAGGGTGCGAGAAAATCTCGCTATAACGGATGCCATACGGATGACACATGGATACTTTGATGCGAGGAAATTGCATCCTCGCATTGAAAAGGGATTACATATGGATCAATGTTCATGAAATATTGATGCGATACTCGGCTGTAAAAATCGGAACGATTTTTATAAGTTATGTGTGACTTCAGCCTTAATGTTCAACTCACAGAAAACACAACACACAATATCCTCTGGATCGCAGCCGGGAACCATATCCTCCAGATTGCAGTCAATAAACATGCTAGTCCACCTTCTGTTCACAGCTGGGCACAAGACAGTCCACCTCAGGATCGCAGCCAGGCAAAGGACAGTCTACCTTCATGTACGCTGTGAGTGCCAGGCCTTTCTTGCTTGTGTTGCCTCACACAGGTGAAGCTCTACAGAGCCTTCTGCTCTGCACGCATGCCAGACCAAACTAACACTGACACTGACCTTGACACACCCAAATCCTTTACTGCAGGGTTTTTAACTGGAATCTCTGGCCATGGGCCACAAGGAAAAGCCGAGCTGGGAATAAAATGGACTGCACCACTACCATCCTGTAGTTCATTTCAAAACACAAAAGCCCAGAGCAGGTTTTCCCTAAATCTGCCTTGGACAACGAGCATGTCCAAGACCTATACTCACTTTTATTCTGCAATGCAATCACAGCTACGCTCTTTACTGCAATGCACTCCCATGACCGCAATATACCTCCATGCGCATCCAATGGGAGAACACACAGTGACCCCTACAAGTGACACCGGTCATAGCCTCACTGGTAGCACAAAGGCTCTGGAAAAGCGAAATGGCTCCTCACCAGCCAAAAGAAATTCAGCAAATTTTCCACTCCCAAATCCAAATGCCCTCTTCCCTTCTGAGACAAAGTGTGCTTAACCTCTTTCTGCCATCGGACGTACTATCCCGTCCATGTGACCCGGGACAATCTGACCATGGACGGGATAATACGTCTCAGCGATCAGACGCGCTCCCGGGTGGAGCGCGGCTGAACGCGGCCGGGTGTCAGCTGATTATCACAGGTGACACCAGACACTATGTGCCAGGAGAGGTTATGGACCGCTCCCGGCACATGAACCCCTGGCACACCGCGATCAAACATGATCACGGTGTACTGGGGGCACAGAGAAGCATCGCGCAGGGAGGGGGCTCCCTGCGTGCTTCCGTGAGACCCTCAGAACAGCGCTATGTATCGCACTGTTCCGAGGGACCCTCCTCCCTGCAGGTCCCCGGATCCAAGATGGCCGCAGGGTCCTTCCGGGTCCTGCAGGGAGGCGTCTTCCTCAGTGCCTGCTGAGAGCAGGCGTTGAGAAAGCCTGCAGCAGTGCCTGTTACATTGCTGGTCTGACAGAGTGCTGTGCACACTGTCAGACCAGCGATCTGACGTTATACAGTGATGTCCCACCCTGGGACAAAGTAAAAAAGTAAAAAAAAAAATGAAAATAACATGTGTAAAAAAAATTCCAAAATAAAGGGAAAAAAAAATATTCCCCAATAAATTAATTTCTTAATGTAAATAAAAAAAACAAAACAATAAAAGTACACATATTTGGTATTGCTGCGTTCGTAACAACCCGCCCTATAGAACTGTCCCACTAGTTAACCCTTTTAGTGAACCCCTTAAAAAAAAGAAAACAAAGCAAAAAATCAATGCTTTATCATCATACTGCCGAACAAAAAGTGGAATAACACGCGATCAAAAAGACTGATATAAATAAACATGGCACCGCTGAAAATGTCATCTTGTCCCGCAAAAAACGAGCCACCATACAGCATCATCAGTGAAAAAACAAAAAAGTTATAGCTCACAGAATAAAGCGATGTAAAAATAATAATTTTTTAATATAAAATTGTTTTGATCTGAAGGAAATAAATGATATCCTGGGAGACTTTTATGCAGATCTATACAAAGAGGAGGGATTAGCGAAGAGGGGGGAAGGAGAGGAGTGGTTAAGGGGAACGCAAATGACTAGGTTTACGGAGGAGCATCTACAGATATTGAATTATGAGGTGACGGAGGAAGAAATAGGGGAAGTCATAGGAAAGATGAGTTCAACGAAAGCCTCGGGGCCAGACGGGTTTAATGGCAGTTTCTTCAAGATTTTAAAGGAACAAATCTTACCTGTATTGAAGGATTTATTTAACAAGATATTAGGGGGAGAACGAGTCTCTGCTACCCTTAATTCAGCATACATTAAGCTCATCCCTAAAGCAGGAAAGAATTTAGAGGACCCAACTAGTTATAGGTCTATCTCGTTAATCAACCAGGATCTGAAAGTTTTGGCAATGTTGATGGCTAATAGATTGGCATTGATATTGCCAGAGATTATTGATCTCCCCCAGGCGGGATTTATTAAGGGACACTCGGCAGTGACAAACATTAGGAAAGTAATGTTGGCAATTGACATAGCCAAGAGGAAAGGGGGAGAAATTCCAGCCTTGGTCACCTTGGATGCGGAAAAAGCATTTGACAATGTGAGGTGGTCATGGCTGGAACAGGTGCTAGATCTTGTGGGTTTGCATGGAGCCTTTAGAAACTTTGTGCAGGTGCTGTACGCGAACCTTCATGCTAGGGTGAACTCCCCGGGATTCTTATCAAGAACGTTTCCTTTGTTAAAGGGAACCAAGCAGGGTTGCCCGATGTCACCTTTGTTATTCAATTTAGCTATTGAACCACTGGCCAGACGTTTGAATGATGGTCGATGGTTTGAAGGGATCAAATTGGGGAGAAGAGGATTGTGTTCGACATTGTTTGCTGATGATATTGTCCTGTTTATGAGTAGGCCCAAAACACAACTGAGTGAAGTTATAGCACAAATTGAGGGGTTCGGGAAATTGGCAGGATTCAGACTTAACAAAGATAAATGTGAAATACTCTTTTGGGCGAAAATAGAGAGGAGAGAGAGAGAGGCTCACTATGTGACATTCCTATTGCCAGAAAAACAATTAAATACTTGGGAGTACTGGTGGGGAGGGATCCAAAAGCTTTATATTCCTTAAATTATTCCTCACTAATCAAACGTATAGAGAAAGAACTGCAGGCCTGGGCTAATCTTCCGCTTACCATTTTGGGAAGAAATCATCTGATAAAAATGATGAGCTTTTCTAGGCTCCTTTACCCCCTGCAGACAATCCCATTACTTCTCAAACATACAGACGTAAAAAGACTGACAAAGGAATTCTCTCACTTTTTGTGGAAGGGAAAGAGACCGAGGATTAACGCTAATAAACTAATGCTACCAACGGAGAGGGGGGGATCAGGCTACCAAACATTAGAGGCTATAACTTGGCTTGCATTTTGAGACATGCAATTGACTGGATTAGATAAACAAGTAGACATTCTGATTGGACTTTAGATGCCAAATTCTGTAAGCCATGGGACCTGAGATCAATATTACATACATCCATACCAAATTTACCACCCAATATTAAACACTCATTGCTATGTAGGGACACAGTTATGACCTGGAAGGCGGTTAGGAAAAAGTTTGGGCTAGCATGGAATATTTCAAAATTAATTAACATGTGGGCAAGCCCAGATTTCCCACAGGGGAGGGACATTGACCTGTTTAGAGAGTGGATGGAGAAGGGGATAAGGACTTTAAGGAACTTGATGCATGATACAGAGCGGAGATGGATGACGTGTGGGGAAATAAGAGAGAAATATGATTTGCGCCCATTTCAGACTCTCCAGTATGAACAGATAAAGCATGGGATAATGAGGAAATTGCTCAACATAAACAATGAATATGAGGTGAACCACTTGGACACAATTTTATTAAAGGACATCCGTGAGATTACCATTTCAGGTCTTTATAGGGATTTAAGAGAAGCATTAGTTCCCAACATACCAGGGAAAATTTTAGAGGGATGGGCAAAGCAGTTGGGAGACCAAGAAGGGGAAGAAAAAATCTTGAAAGGGTGGATGGAGATGAGGAAGAAGATAGTAAACGAAATCTGGAGAGACACTCAGTATAGACTTAAACATAGGGCTATATATGGTTTAAATTTTTTGACTGATGAAATGTCTGAAATGTGGTACGGAAAGAACGGACTTATATCTCTCTTCCACGATATAGCCATGATAAATAAATGGTTGGTGAGAGCAATTCCCTTGAGAGAAGAGGTGATAAACCAGAAGAAAAAAATGCTCATGCTAGAGAAAGTGGTGGTGGAGAGGAGCAAGGAAAGATCGACAGCAATTTTTTCAGTAAATGGAGAAAGTTCATAAGTGGTATATGCTCTGGAGATGAAATAAGACAAATAATGTTAACATTTGTATCTACTGAATGGTACATGAAGGAAGATCTGTTAGGATCCCTAGGTAAGCTGAAAATATAGGGGAGGTTCCGAGGCCGAGTCGCATGGGAGTGGGAGGGATGGGGAGAAGGGTTAGGGTTGTTAAGTAAGGTTGGATTTAAGACATAGGAAACTGTTGAAGGTTGGGAGGGGGAAAATAGGAAGGAAGACTATATAAGGAGGAGGAGTTGAAAGAGAGGCAAACTGGAAGGATTTTGTGAATTTAGTGAGATTCCTTGATAGTTATTACGATGTTTGATATATTTTTATATGCTAATACTTATCCCTTCTATTATACAATTTGTATATTGTATGCAAGAAAATCAATAAAAAGTTGGTTTAAAAAAAATTGTTTTTATTGTATAAAAACGCAAAAACATAAAAAAATAATATAAATGAGGTATCGCCGTAATCGTACTAACCCGAAGAATAAAACTGGTTTATCAATTTTACCACACGTGGAACGGTATAAACGCCCCCCCAAAAGAAATTGATGAATTGCTGATTTTTGTTCATTCTAACCTCCCAAAAATCGAAATAAAAGCAATCAAAAAATGTCACATGCTCAAAAATGGTACCAATAAAAACGTCAACTCGTACCGCAAAAAATAAGACCTCATATGACTCTGTGGGCCAAAATATACAAAAATTATAGCTCTCAAAATGTGGTGATGCAAAAACTATTTTTTGAAATAAAAAGCGTCTTTTAGCGTGACAGCTGCCAAACATAAAAACACGCTATAAATAGTAAATCAACCCACCCTTTATCACCCCCTTAGTTAGGGAAAAATAATAAAATTTAAAAATGTATTTATTTCCATTTTCCCATTAGGATTAGGGTTAGGGTTGCGGCTAAAGTTAGGGTTAGGGTTGGGGCTAAAGTTAGGATTAGGGTTAGTGTTGGGATTAAGGTTAGGGGTGTGTTAGGGTTAGGTTTGTGGTAAGGGTTATGGTTAGGGTTGGGACTAGGGTTAGAGGTGTGTTGGGGTTAGGGTTGGAGTTAGAATTGGGGGGGTTTCCACTGTTTAGGCACATCAGGGGCTCTCCAAATGTGACATGGCATCAGATCTAAATTCCAGCCAATTCTGCATTGAAAAAGTCAAATGGTGCTCCTTCACTTCTGAGCTCTGCCATGCGTGCAAACAGTAGTTTACCCCCACATATGGGGTATCAGTGTACCCAGGACAAATTGCACAATAACTCTTGGGGTCCAATTTCTTCTGTTACCCTTGGGAAAATAAAAAATTGGGGGCGAAAATATCATTTTTGCAAAAAAAAAATGATTTTTTTATTTTGTTTTTACGGCTGTACGTTATAAACTTCTGTGAAGCACTTTGGCGTTCAAAGTGCTCACCACACATCTAAATAAGTTCCTTGGGGGTCTATTTTCCTAAATTGGGTCACTTGTGGGGGGTTTCTACTGTTTAGGCACATCAGGGGCTCTCCAAACGCGACATGACGCCCGCAGACCATTCCATCAAAGTCTGCAATCCAAAACATCACTACTTCCCTTCCGAGCCCCGACGTGTGCCCATACAGTAGTTTTCTCCCACATATGGGGTATCAGCGTACTCAGGACAAATTGCTCAATAACTTTTGGGTCTTGTTACCCTTGGGAAAATAAAAATTGGGGTGAAAAGATCATTTTTGTGGAAAAAATATGATTTTTTAATTTTACGGCTCTAAGTTATAAACTTGTGTGAAGCACTTGGGGTTCAAATTGATCACAACAGATCTAGATAAATTCCTTAGGGGGTCTAGATTCCAAAATGGGTCACTTGTGGGGGTTTCCACTGTTTAGGCACATCAGGGGCACTCCAAATGCAACATGGCGTCCAATCTCAATTCCAGCCAATTTTGCTTGGAAAAAGTCAAATGGTGCTCCTTCCATTCCGAGCTCTGCCATCCACCCAAACAGTGGTTTACCCCCACATATTGGGTATCAGCGTACTCAGGACAAATTGGACAACAACTTTTGTTGTCCAATTTCTCCTGTCACCCTTGGGAAAATAATAAATTGGTGACTAAATTATAATTTTTGTGTGAAAAAACTAGGATTTTTTATTTTCATGCCCGGGCATTATAAACTTGTGTGAAGCACTTGGGGGTTCAAAGTGCTCACCACAGATCTAGATAAGTTCCTTAGGGGGTCTAGTTTTCCAAAATGGGGTCACTTGTGGGGGATTTCCACTGTTTAGGCACATCTGGGGCACTGCAAACGGAACATGACCCCCATCAACGACTGCAATCCAAAACGTTATTACTTCCTTTCCAAGCCCTGCCGTGCACCCAAACAGTTTCCCCCCCACATATGGGTATCAGCGTACTCAGGACAAATTGGACAACAACTTTTGGGGTCCAATTTCCTTGGGAAAAATCAAAAATTTGGGACTAAAAAATAATTTTTGTGGAAAATTGTTTTTTTTTTTCACACCCAGGCATTATAAACTTTTGTGAAACACTTGGGTTCAAAGTGCTCACAACAGATCTAGATAAGTTCCATAGGGGGTCTAGTTTCCAAAATGGTGTCACTTGTGGGGGGTTTCCACTGTTTAGGCGCATCAGGGCTCTCCAAACGCGACATGGCGTCCAATCTCAATTCCAGCCAATTTTGGTTTGAAAAAGTCAAACGGCGCTCCTTCCCTTACGAGCTCTGCTGTGTGCCCAAACAGTGGTTTTCCCCAACATATAGGGTATTGACGTACTCAGGAGAAATTGCACAACAACTTTATCTGTCCATTTTCTCCTATTACCCTTGTGAAAATAAAAAAAAGTTTGTTTTTTCCTTCCACGTTGCTTCAGCTCCTGTGAAGCACCTGAAGGGTTAATAAACTTCTTGAATGTGGTTTTGAGTACCTTGAGGGGTGCAGTTTTTAGAATGGTGTCACTTTTGGGTATTTTCTGCCATATAGACCCCTCAAAGTAACTTCAAATGTGAGGTGGTCCCTAAATAAAATGGCTTTGTTAATTTTGTTGTAAAAATGAGAAATCGCTGGTCAATTTTTAACCCTTATAATTTCCTAACAAAAAAAAAATTTGGTTCCAAAATTGTGCTGTTGTAAAGTAGACATGTGGGAAATGTTATTTATTAACTATTTTGTGTGACATATTTCTCTGTTTTAAATTTTTCAAAATTTTCGCCATATTTGCGTTTTTTTTCAAAAATAAACGCAAGTTATATCGAAGAAATTTTACCACTGACGTGAAGTACAATATGTCACGAGAAAACATTCTCAGAATCTCGAAGATCCGTTAAAGCGTTCCAGAGTTATAACCTCATAAAGAGACAGAGGTCAGAATTGTAAAAATTGGCCCGGTCATTAACGTGCAAACCACCCTTGGGGGTGAAGGGGTTAAACAACATTTAGCGCCCACATGTTTGCCATTTCTGTAGTGATGCTAACCTGCCTAATTTACAGATGCGTGTCTCCAGAAGCATGAGCTGGGCATAATGTACTGGTGTCTGCAACGTACTGATCACTACAGTGTACTGGTCAGTACAAAGACACAAAAAAACAGACACAAAAACCAGACACAAAAAACAAATATTCTTATTTTGGTCACTACAAAGGCAGTTTGCAATTTTCACTCAGCAACATAAATTGCTGCCTGTTTCTGGAAAACACCCATGGAGTCAAAATCGTCACTACACCTGTAGATACATTTCCATAGGGTTATAAGTTCCAAAATGTGGTCACTTGAGTGGAATTCTGCTTTTCTAGCATTTAGGGGTTCTTTATATGGAATCCGCAAACTAGTCTATGAAAATCTTCTCTCCAGGAGGCAAATAGCGCTCTGTCCCTCCCAAGTCACTCCATATGGAAAAGTAGTACTGTACAGCCACATATGGGGTATTTCTACATTCAGCAGAAATTGTAGGACAAATTCTGGTGCCATTTTTACCTCTTTCCCAGTGTGAAAATGTAAAACTTGGGGCTAACACACAATCTTGGTGGTAAAAATGTAAATTATTTTTTCTTCACTGCCCAATGGTATAAAATTCTGTGACACACCTGTGGTGTCAATATAATCACTGCACCCCTAGATTAATTCATTGAGAGGTTTAATTGATAAAATGGGATCTCTTATGGGGGATTCTGCTGTTCTGGCACCTCTGGGGCTCTGTCAATTTAACATGGCACCCTCAAACAAGTGCATCAAAATCTGCACTGTAATATGGCGCTACTTCCCTTCTGAGCTTTGCACTGTGCCTCAAAAGTAGTTTTTGACAACATATGGGGTATCAGTTAACTCAGGAGAAATTGCACAACAAACTTTGGGGTCCATTTTTTCCTTTTGTACTTGTGCAAATACAAAATTTGTGGCTAAAAAGATTTATCTGGGATTTTTTTTAATTTTCCCGGTTCTACGTTATAAACTTCTATGAAGCACCTGTGGGTTAAAGATGCTCAATACACATCTAGATAAGTTCCCTAAGGGGTCTAGTTTCTAAAATGGTGTCACTTTTTGGGGATTTCTACTGTTTAGGCACATCAGGGGCTCTTCAAACGGGACATGGCAACCATTAATTATTCCAGCATATTTTACATTCAAAATGTCAAATGGTGCTCCTTTCCTTCCAAGCCCTGCCGTGTACCCAAACAGTTGTTTTCCTCCACATATTGGATACCTGCACACTCAGTAGAAATTGCACAACAAATGGTATGGAGCAATTTCTCTTGTTAGCCTTATGGAAATGCAAAATTTGGAGCTAAAAAAGATTTATCTGGGAAAAATGTGATTTTTTTTTATTTTCAGGGCTTAACGTTATAAACTTCTGTGAAGCACCTGTGGGTTCAAAGTGCTCAATACACATCTAGATAAGTTCCATAAGGGTTCTAGTTTCCAAAACGGTGTCAATTGTTCGGGTTTCCACTGTTTAGACACATCAGGGGCTCTCCAAACATGTCATGGCATCTGCTAATTATGCCAGCAAATTTTACACTCAAAAGGGAAATGGCGCTCCTTCCCTTAAGAGCTCCTCCGTGTGCCCCAACAGTAGATTTCCCACACATATGGGGTATCAGTATGCTCAGGAGAAATTGCACAACAAAATGCATGGTCCATTTTCTCCTGTTACCCTTGCAAAAGTAAAAAATAATTATGTCTAAAGGAAAAAAGCTTACTCCTCCATTAGGCCGGGTTCTGATGTCTGCATTTCATGGTCCATACACAGACCACAATGCCCAAACAGATGACGGGTCTCTTGACTACAACTTGCTGCCTCCTCATAGGCATATATCAGACTATAACTTAAAGCCTGGGGATTGTGGTTTGTATGCAGACAGTGGAATATGGCCATTTGAACACAATCTAAAGATGTATTGAGAATTATTAGTTATAAGTCAGTGGGCTATGGCACATTAAAAGAAATCTTTTTATTTAATTAAAAGCATGTGGTTTCAATCATTTTCATCTATACTCGCTCAATATCTAGCCTTGTGAGCCAGAACTTATTTATTCATGTCACCAATTCCAGTCTGAATAACCCTGTATCCTACTGAAGGAAACGATATAGAAATGTAGGCTGCTCCCTCAAGCCTCTTGTAAGAACAAACAAACCCAGGTACATATTGTATTATACCCCTCTCAAGGATCAGCCTTCAAAGACCTCTTGTCCTGATAACTAGTGTAGACCACAGGTAGGTTATCTAGAAGTAAGCCGTATGAGGAAATGACAATGATAAACTTAATAGCAGTTATTAAATGCACTAATGTCATGTCCTGTAACATTACACCGATGCCCAGCTATGGTATTAGACTTCAGGGCTGAAGTAGTTAATAGGAGCCACTCGGTAAGATGTACGTCCTGCACATTTAATGCTGCTGATGTCAATCTGCTAAAAGCCTGCACATTTTCTGCTATTAATATGTGACTCATAGCAGAACTTCTCTCTCCTATACCTTACCCGGCACAATTAGAGGTCCTGAAGCTCATATCGCAGAACATGGGAGATGTTTATTATGATTGACAATCTGTGCTGTGTATATTAAGGGATGTACATTATGGAAAAAGCCTACCATATTGCATCTTCTGACCTTGTGTACGTCGCCTTACAGTTTTGTTTATGAACCTTTATTCAAACGCTTAAAGTTATTGGTGCAGATTTACTAATTCTGTCTCATTTTTAGGTAGTGTAATCTCAGACAAGACCATTTATCAGAGTGGAGCATGCAGGATGATAAATTTGGCACATACAGTACAGACCAAAAGTTTGGACACGCCTTTTTCTGTATTTTCATGACTATGAAAATTGGAAAATTGTACATTTACACTGAAGGCATCAAAACTATGAATTAACACATGTGGAATTATATATATATATATATATATATATATATATATATACACATATATATATATATGTGTATATATATATATATATATATAATAAATGAGGTATTGCCGTAATCGTACTAAACCGAAGAATAAAACTGCTTTATCAATTTTACCACACGCGGAACGGTATAAAACGCCCCCCCCCCAAAAGAAATTCATGAATTGCTGATTTTTGTTCATTCTAACCTCCCAAAAATCGAAATAAAAAGCGATCAAAAAATGTCACGTGCTCAAAAATGGTACCAATAAAAACGTCACCTCGTCCCGCAAAAAATAAGACCTCATATGCAAAAATTATAGCTCTCAAAATGTGGTGATGCAAAAAATATTTTTTGCAATAAAAAGCGTCTTTTAGCGTGACAGCTGCCAATCATAAAAATCCGCTATAAATAGTAAATCAAACCCCGCTTTATCACCCCCTTAGTTAGGGAAAAATAATAAAATTAAAAATATGTATTTATTTCCATTTTCCCATTAGGGTTAGGCCCTGTGCACACGTTGCGGATTGTGCTGCGGATCCGCAGCAGAACCGGACGCCATGTACAGTACAATGTTAGTGAAGGGAAAAAAAAAAGCTGTGCACATGATGAGGAATTTTCCGCGCGGATTTGGTGTGATTTTAAAACCGCAGCATGTGAATTCTTTGTGCGGATTCCGCAGCGGTTTTACACCTATTCCATTATAGGTGTAAAACCGCAGGCAAATCCGCACAAAAACCGCGACAAAACCGCAGTAAATCCGCGCTAAAACCGCAGGTAAAACGCAGTTCGTTTTACCTGCGGTTTTAGCAAAATCCGCGCTGAAAAATCTGCAAGTAAATCCACAACGTGTGCACGGGGCCTTAGGGTTAGGGTTGCGGCTAAAGTTAGGGTTAGGGTTGGGGCTAAAGTTAGGATTAGGGTTAGGGTTGGGATTAGTGTTGGGGCTAGGGTTAGGTTTGTGGTTAGGGTTTTGTTTAGGGTTGGGACTAGGGTTAGGGGTGTGTTGGGGTTAAGGTTGGAGTTAGAATTGGGGGGTTTCCACTGTTTAGGCACATCAGGGGCTCTCCAAATGTGACATGGCGTCTGATCTCAATTCCAGTCAATTCTGCGTTGAAAAAGTCTAACGGTGCTCCTTCACTTCTGAGCTCTGCCATGCGCCCAAACAGTAGTTTACCCCCACATATGGGGTATCAGTGTACTCAGGACAAATTGCACAATAACTCTTGGGGTCCAATTTCTTCTGTTACCTGTTGTGAACACGTTGGAGGCGACTTCGGAGCTGGGGCTCCCTCCGGTGGTTGCTGAGGGTAATGAACCAATTGCTGAATGGCTTTCAGCTGGGTCCGAATGGTTTGATATAAGTGACCTGAACTCCCATCAGCCTTGCTGGTAATCAATTGTCTTTCCAGGTCTTGGTTGGAGCTCAGCTTGCATTCCTGCATCCATTCAGATAAGTGTCTTGTGTTTTTTTTCCTCTGGTTGGATTTTCCTTGCTGATTTGCTGCCTTGCAGTGGACTTCAGCCTGGTCCCCTTTTGGGGCCTGGCGCTGCATTTGTGCTCAGTTTGTGTTTGCACTTTTGCTCTGTTCCTGTGTCACTTTTTATTTGCTGAATTGCTGTGTGTTACACCAGAGATCTGATTTAGGTGGTAGAGATCGTGTGATCTTAGGTTTTTTGTTAATCAGAAGTGTTGGTATTCTTGTCAGAGTTTTTTGGGTTGCAGTCAGAATTCTTTCCTATACTTTTCTATCTAGACAGAATTGGGCCCCAGCGTTTGCTACTTTGGCTATTTTTGCTGTTTCTCCTCAGCTACCGAAACAGAACAGTTACCCTTGGGAAAATAAAAAATTGGGGGCGAAAATATCATTTTTGTAAAAAAAAAAAATGATTTTTTTGTTTTTACGGCTGTACATTATAAACTTCGGTGAAGCACTTGGAGCTTCATAGCGCTCGCCACACATCTAGATAAGTTCCTTGTGGGGTCTATTTTCCAAAATGGGGTCACTTGCGGGGGGTTTCCACTGTTTAGGCACATTAGGGGCTCTCCAAATGCGACATTTCGCCCGCAGACCATTCCATCAAAGTCTGCAATCCAGCTACTGAAACATAACAGTATTACTGGCCACACTGAAAATTATATGGTACTCAACAAAAGGGAAAAATAGTAAAAAAGGAAAAAAAAAGGGAGTTGTCAGAAATTTTTTTTTCTATTTGTTGCATTTTTTCTCTCTTTTTCTCTGGGTGCTGAGGAGGAATTTTTTCCTTTGTCCTCAATGGAGTTTGCACAGTTGTCTGGCCGTGTGGAGCGGCTTGCCGCTGAGGTTCAGAGTATTGCTACCTATCTTGCTAAGTTGCTGGTTGTGGAACCTAGGATCCCCATACCAGATTTATTTTTGGGGGATCGGTCTAAATTTCTGAATTTCAAAAATAACTGTAAGTTGTTTTTTGCCTTGAAGCCTAAGTCCTCAGGGAACGCAGCACAGCAGGTTCAAATTGTCATCTCTCTGCTGCGCGGCGATCCTCAGGATCAGGCTTTTTCCCTGACACCTGGGGATCCTGTTTTGAATGATGTTGATGTATTTTTTCAGGCTCTGGGGTTATTGTACGATGAAACTAATGTCACTGATCAAGCTGAAAAGACCTTGTTGGCATTAAATCAGGGTCGTGAAGACGCTGAACTGTACTGTCAGAAATTCTGAAAATGGGCAGTCCTGACCAAATGGAATGATGATGCTTTGGCAGCCCTTTTTCGGAAGGGTCTGTCAGAAAATGTAAAGGGCGTTATGGTGGGATTCCCTGTTCCCTCTGGTCTCAATGATTCTATGTCTTTGGCTATTCAAATTGACAGACGTTTGCGTGAGCGCAGAGGTATGCGTGAGATAGTGTTGCCTTGTGAGCCAGCTCCTGAGCCCATGCATTGTGATGGAGTAACTTCTGGGGCTCAGCGTCATGAATTTCGAAAGCGCAATGTGTTATGTTTCTACTGTGGTGACGCTTCTCATGCTATTTCCGTCTGTCCTAAACGGGGAAGACGTTTAGCACGCTCAGTTGTCTTGGGTAGTGTTAAGACTAAATTTCTGTTGACTGTTACCCTGATTTGCTCCCTGTCCACATTTTCGGCTCTGGCTTTTGTTGATTCAGGAGCAGCTATTAACCTGATGGATTTTGACTTTGCCAAACGTTGTGGGATTCCCATGATACCCCTGCGGAAGTCTATTCCTCTACTGGGCATTGATTCTACCCCTTTGGCGGAGAATAAACCCCAGTTTTCTACTCAAGTGATAATGAGGGTTTAACCAGATCATCAGTAGATTTGCAAATTTCTGGTGTTGCATAATCTGCATGACATTATTGTACTGGGTTTCCCTTGGTTACAGACTCATAATCCTGTTTTGGATTGGAAATCGGTGTCTGTGACCAGTTGGGGCTGCCAATGTGTAAATACTGACACTCATGTTTTTTCTGCCTCTCCCCAGTCTCAGGATGTCCCTGACTTTTTGATTGATTTTTCAAATGTGTTTAGTGAGAGTAAGTCTGCATCCTTACCTCCTCACAGGAGCTATGATTGCGCTATTGAGTTAGTGCCTGGTGGTAAATTTCCTAAAGGTCGCCTTTTTAATTTATCTGTACCTGAATACAATGCTATGCGATCTTATTTCAAGGAGTCTTTGGAGAAGGGTCATATCAGACCATCCTCTTCACCCTTGGGCGCCGGTTTTTTCTTTGTGGCCAAAAAGGATGGTTCGTTGAGGCCGTATATTGACTATCGCCTCCTGAATAAAATCACTGTTAAATATCAATATCCTTTACCCTTGATTTCTGACCTATTTTCCAGAGTGAAAAGTGCTAGTTGGTTTACCAAGCTTGACCTCAGGGGGGCATATAACCTTATTCGCATTAAGCACGGGGATGAATGGAAGACAGCATTTAATACCCCAGAGGGGCATTTTGAGTACCTAGTGATGCCTTTTGGGCTTACTAATGCCCCTTCCGTCTTTCAATCTTTTATGAATGATATTTTCAGGGATTTTGTGGATAAATTTCTGATCGTTTATTTGGATGATATCTTGATTTTTTCCAACGACTGGGACTCTCATGTGAAACATGTTCGGACTGTGTTCCAGATTTTGAGAGAGAATGCACTGTATGTGAAGGGATCAAAGTGTCTTTTTGGCGTACAGAAGGTTTCATTTCTGGGATTCATTTTGTCTCCGTCTGTTATTGAAATGGACCCGGTCAAAGTTCAGGCCATCTGTGATTGGGTTCAACCTACTACATTGAAGGCTCTTCAGAGATTTTTGGGTTTTGCCAATTTTTATCATAAATTTATTGGTAATTTCTCCGGTATTGTTAAACCATTGACTGATTTGACCAAAAAGGGTTCCGATGTGGTGAATTGGCCTCCTGAGGCAGTTTCTGCGTTTCAGGAACTTAAGCAGAGATTCATTTCTGCTCCTGTTCTACGACAGCCTGATGTTTCTCTACCGTTTCAGGTGGAGGTTGATACTTCTGAGATTGGGGCAGATGCTGTTTTGTCCCAAAGGGATCCGGAGACATCTAAGAGTAACCCTTGTGCATTCTTCTCTCGAAAATTTTCTCCAACTGAGCGTAATTATGACGTGGGTAATCGGGAGTTATTGGCCATGAAGTGGGCCTTTGAAGAGTGGAAACATTGGCTGGAAGGAGCCAAACATCAGGTGGTGGTCCTCACAGATCATAAGAACCTGGTTTATCTCGAATCAGCCGAGCGACTTAATCCTAGACAGGCCAGGTGGGCCTTGTTTTTCACACGTTTTAATTTTGTGGTTTCTTTTCTTCCTGGCACTAAGAATTCTTTGCGGATTCTCCTGAGTTAACTGATCCTGCTGTTATTTTGACAGAGGGTGTAGTTCTTTCCGCCATCTCGCCCAATTTGAGACTGGCTCTGGAGGGGTGTCAGGAAGATAAACCTGAACGCTGCCCTGTTGGGAAATTGTTTGTCCCAGACCAGTGAAAGAAGAATGTGATGTCTGAGATTCATTGTTCCGCGTTGGCTGGTCATCCCGGTATTTTTGGTACCAGAGACTTGGCGAGTCGGTCCTTTTGGTGACCTACTTTGTCCTGTGGGACTTGCTCTCGTTCCAAGCCTTGCTCTCGCTCTAGTGGTTTGTTAATGCCATTACCTGTGCCCAAGAGGCCATGGACCCATATCTCTATGGATTTTATTTCCGACCTCCCTGTCTCTCAGAGAATGACCATTATCTGGGTAATCTGTAAAAGGTTTTCTAAGATGATACATCTTGTGCCATTACCTAAGTAGCCTTCCTCCTCCGAATTGGTGCCTTTGTACTTTCAGCACGTGGTTCGGTTACATGGCATTCCGGAGAACATTGTGTCTGACAGAGGAGTGCAGTTTGTTTCCAGATTTTGGAGAACATTTTGTTCTAAACTTGGTGTTCAGTTATCTTTCTCCTCTGCATTTCACCCTCAGACCAATGGACAAACCGAGAGAACAAACCAGACCTTGGAGACTTATTTGAGATGTTTTGTGTCTGCTGATCAAGATGACTGGGTCTCTTTTTTGCCTTTGGCGGAGTTTGCTCTTAATAATAGGGCTAGCTCTGCCACCTTGATGTCTCCATTTTTCTGCAAATCTGAGTTTCACCCTCAATTTTCTTCAGGACAGGCGGAGACTTCCATCTGTCCGGGGGTTGACTTTATTGTGGAGCGAATGCAGCAGATTTGGGACCAGGTAGTGGAGAGGTTGTCGCTCTCTCAGGAGAAGGCCCAGCAATTTGCCAACCGGCATAGGACAGATGGTCCTCGTTTTAAAGTGGGGGACTTGGTTTGGTTGTCCTCAAGAAATATCCCTATGAAGGTTGCGTCTCCAAAATTTAAGTCAAGGTTCTTTGGACCTTATAATATCATGGAAATTCTTAATCCGGTTTCCTTCCGTTTGCTTCTTCCAGGGACATTTAAGATCCATAACGTGTTCCACAAGTCCTTATTGAAGAGGTTTGTTGAGCCAGTGGTTCCTATGGCTGCGCCTCCCGACCCTGTTTTGGTTGAGGGCAATTTGGAGTATGTGGTTGAGAAAACATTGGATTCTCGTTTTGCTAGACGGAAACTCCAGTATTTGGTTAAGTGGAGAGGTTATGGTCAAGAGGACAATTCTTGGGTGTTTGCTTCGGACATCCATGCTAGGAGACTGATCCGTGCCTATCATCGAGTTCATCCTGATCGGCCTGGTTGCGCAAGTGAGGGTTCGGTGACCCCTCCTCAAGGGGGGGGTACTGTTTTGAAGACGTTGGAGGTGACTTCGGAGCTGGGTCTTCCACCCGTGAATGCTGAGGGTAATGAACCAATTGCTGAATGGCTTTCAGCTGGGTCTGAATGGTCTGATATAAGTGACTTGAACTCCCATCAGCCTTGCCGGTAATCTATTGTTCTTCCAGGTCTTGGTTGGAGCTCAGCTTGCATTCCTGCATCCATTCAGATAAGTGTCTTGTGTTTTTTTTCCTCTGGTTGGATTTTCCTTGCTGGTTTGCTGCCTTGCAGTGGACTTCAGCCTTGTCCCCTTTTGGGGCCTGGTGCTGCATTTGTGCTCAGTTTGTGTTTGCACTTTTGCTTTGTTCCTGTGTAACTTTTTATTTGCTGAATTGCTGTGTGTTACACCAGAGATCTGATTTAGGTGGTAGAGATCGTGTGATCTCAGGTTTTTTGTTAATCAGAAGTGTTGGTATTTTTGTCAGGGTTTTTTGGGTTGCAGTCAGAATTCTTTCCTATACTTTTCTATCTAGACAGAATTGGGCCCCAGCGTTTGCTACTTTGGCTATTTTTGCTGTTTCTCCTCAGCTACCGAAACATAACAGTTACCCTTGGGAAAATAAAAAATTGGGGGCGAAAATATCATTCTTGTAAAAAAAAATGATTTTTTTGTTTTTACGGCTGTACATTATAAACTTCGGTGAAGCACTTGGAGCTTCATAGCGCTCGCCACACATCTAGATAAGTTCCTTGTGGGGTCTATTTTCCAAAATGGGGTCACTTGTGGGGGGTTTCCACTGTTTAGGCACATTAGGGGCTCTCCAAATGCGACATTTCGCCCGCAGACCATTCCATCAAAGTCTGCAATCCAAAACGCCACTACTTCCTTTCCAAGCCCCGACGTGTGCCCATACAGTAGTTTTCTCCCACATATGGGGTATCAGCGTACTCAGGGCAAATTGGATAACAACTTTTGGGGTCCAATTTCTCCTGTTACCCTTGCGAAAATAAAATATTGGGGGCGAAAAAATCATTTTTGTACAAAAAAAAGATTTTTTATTTTTACGGCTGTACGTTATAAACTTCTGTGAAGCACTTCGGGGTTCAAAGTGCTCACCACACATCTAGATAAGTTCCTTGGGGGTCTATTTTCCAAAATGGGGTCACTTGTGGGGGTTTCCACTGTTTAGTCACATAAGGGGCTCTCCAAACGCGACATGACGCCCCCAGACTATTCCATCAAAGTCTGCAATCCAAAACGTCACTAATTCCCTTCTGAGCCCTGACGTGTGCCCATACAGTAGTTTTCTCCCACATATGGGGTATCAGCATACTCAGGGCAAATTGGACAACAACTTTTGGGGTCCAATTTCTCCTGTTACCCTTGGGAAAATAAAAGGTTGGGGAATAAAAGATCATGTTTGTGGAAAAAAATGATTTTTTATTTTCATGCTCGGGCGTTATAAACTTTAGTGAAACACCTGGGGGTTCAAAGTTCTCACCACACATTTAGATAAGTTCCTTGAGGGGTCTAGTTTCCAAAATGGTGTCATTTGTGGGGGTTTCCACTGTTTAGGCACATCAGGAGCTTTCCTGCGTTGAAAAAGTCAATGGGCGCTCCTTCCCTTCCGAGCTCTGCCATGCACCCAAACAGTGGTTTACTCCCACATATGGGGTATCAGCGTACTCAGGACAAACTGCACAACATCTTTTGGGGTCTTGTTACCCTTGGGAAAATAAAAATTGGGGTGAAAAGATCATTTTTGTGGAAAAAATATGATTTTTTAATTTTACAGCTCTACGTTATAAACTTGTGTGAAGCACTTGGGGGTTCAAATTGCTCACCACAGATCTAGATAAGTTCCTTAGGGGGTCTAGTTTCCAAAATGGGGTCACTTGTGGGGGGTTTCCACTGTTTCGGCATATCAGAGGCTCTCCAAATGCAACATGGCGTCCAATCTCAATTCCAGCCAATTTTGGTTTGAAAAAGTCAAACGGCGCTCCTTCCCTAACGAGCTCTGCCGTGTGCCCAAACAGTGGTTTTCCCCCACATATGGGGTATTGGCGTACTCAGGAGAAATTGCACAACAACTTTTTCTGTCCATTTTCTCCTTTTACCCTTGTGAAAATAAAAAAAAGTTTGTAAAAGCTAATTTTTGTGACTAAAAATTTAAATGTTAATTTTTTCCTTCCACGTTGCTTCAGCTCCTGTGAAGCACCTGAAGTGTTAATAAACTTCTTGAATGTGGTTTTGAGTACTTTGATAGGTGCAGTTTTTAGACTGGTGTCACTTTTGGGTATTTTCTGCCATATAGACCCTTCAAAGTGACTTCAAATGTGAGGTGATCCCTAAAAAAAATGGCTTTGTAAATTTTGTTGTAAAAATGAGAAATCGCTGGTCAACTTTTAACCCTTATAATTTCCTAACAAAAAAAAATTTTGGTTCCAAAATTGTGCTGATGTAAAGTAGACATGAGGGGAATGTTATTTATTAACTATTTTGTGTGACATATTTCTCTGTTTTAAGGGAATAAAAATTCAAAGTTTGAAAATTGCAAAATTTTCTAAATTTTCGCCATATTTGTGTTTTTTTTAAAAAAAAACGCAAGTTATATCGAAGAAATTTTACCACTACCATGAAGTACAGTATGTCAAGAGAAAACAGTCTCAGAATCGCGAAGATCCATTGAAGCATTCCAGAGTTATAACCTCATAAAGAGACAGTGGTCAGAATTGTAAAAATTGGCCCGGTCATTAACGTGCTAACCACCCTTGGGGGTGAAGGGGTTAATGTATGATAGATGAGAAGTGGAGTTTTTCCAAGAGAGAGCAGTGGGACTGTGGACAGTTCGAGGCATGGAGGCGCCTGGAATAATCTGTTTCATGTATATGATGACCCCGTCACATGAACCCATCACATGACGGGGGGCCCACAGAGTCTGAACAGCCCGGGGCCCTGGCTACACTTAATCCACCCTTGCCGGTGACTACCTCTTGAAGCTCATCAAGAGAATGCCAAGAGTGTGCAAAGCAGTAATCAAAGCAAAAGGTGGCTACTTTGAAGAACCTAGAATATAAGACATATTTTCAGTTGTTTCACACTTTTTTGTTAAGTATATAATTCCACATGTGTTAATTCATAGTTTTGATGCCTTCAGTGTGAATGTAGAATTTTCATAGTCATAAAATACAGAAAAATCTTTGAATGAGAAGGTGTGTCCCAACTTTTGGTCTGTACTGTAAATTGATTTGCATTTTGCAGTGAGAAATAAGTATTTGATCCCCTACCAACCATTAAGAGTTCTGGCTACTACAGACCAGTTAGACGCTCCTAATAAACTCTTTATCTGCATTAAAGACAGCTGTCTTACATAGTCACCTTTATAAAAGACTCCTGTCCACAGAATCAATCAGTCAGACTCTAACCTCTACAACATGGGCAAGACCAAAGAGCTTTATAACGATGTCAGGGACAAGATCATAGACCTGCACAAAGCTGTAATGGGTTACAAAACCATATGTAAGACACTGGGTGAGAACGAGACAATTGTTGGTGCAATAGTAAGAAAATAGAAGAAATAAAAAATGACTGTCAATCGACATCAGTCTAGGGCACCATGCAAAATCTCACCTTGTGGGGTATCTTTGAACATGAGGAAGGTGAAAGATCAGCCTAAAACTACACAGGGGGAACTTATTAATGATCTCAAGGCAGCTGGGACCGCAGTCACTTAGAAAACCATTGGTAACACATTATGCCGTAAAAATTTACAATCCTGCAGTGCTCGCATGGTCCCTCTGCTCAAGAAGGCACATGTGCTGGCCCGTCAGAAGTTTGCCAATGAACATCTGGATGATTCTGTGAGTGATTGGGAGAAGGTGCTGTGGTCTGATTAGACAAAAATTTAGCTCTTTGGCATTAACTCAACTCGCCGTGTTTGGAGGAAGAGAAATGCTGCCTATGACCCAAAGAACATCATCCCCACTGTCAAGCATGGAGGTGAAAACATTATGTTTTGGGTGTGTTTCACAGGACTACTTCACCACATTAATGGGAGAATGGATGAAGACAAGGACCGTAAAATTCTGAGTGACAACCTCCTTCCCTCCGCCAGGACATTAAAAATGGGTTGTGGCTGGGTCTTCCAGCAAGACAGTGACCCAAAACATACAGCCAAGGCAACAAAGGAGTGGCTAAAAATGAATCACATTAAGATCATGGAGTGGCCTAGCCAGTTTCCGGAACTTAATCTCATAGAAAATTTATGAAGGCAGTTGAAGTACCGAGTTGCCAAGTGACAGCCTTAAAATCTTAATGATTTAGAGATGATCTGCAAAGAGGAGTGGACCAAAATTCCTCCTGACATGTGCGCAAACCTCATCATCAACTACAAAAAACATCTGACTGCTGTGCTTGCCAACAAGGGTTTTGCCACAACGTATTAAGTCTTGTTTGCCAGAAGGATCAAATACTTATTTCTCAGTGCAAAATGCAAACAAATTTATATCAGTTATACAATGTGATTTTCTGGATTTTATTTTTGATATTCTATCTCTTAATATTAAAATTAATCTACCCTTAAAATTATAGACTGTCTTTGTTAGTGGGCAAACTTACAAAATCATCAAGGGATCAAATAATTATTTCCTTCACTGTGTATATATATATATATATATATATTTTTATATATATATTTTTTGCCTTAAGTACAAAGGAAATGTGTCATTGTAACTTTAGGCCTTTTAGAGATAATTTCATCTTCAACTTGCGTACTTGCTCACAACAGTAATTTTAGCTAGGGCTGCCCAAACTTTTAAAATACCACTGTTATCTGCAAGTTTATAGTATTATCAAACATGACTGGTTCCTTTTAAGGTGCAAAATGAAAATGCATTTAAAGGGAATCTGTCACCCCATTTTTGGACTATGAGATACGGCCACCACCATCAGGGGCTTATCTACAGCATTCTGTATTGCTGTAGATAAGCCCCTGATGTCACCTGAAATAGAAGAAAAACGAGTTATATTATACTCACCCAGGGGCGGTCCGCCGTCCGGTCCGATGGGCATCGCGGTCCCGTTCGGCTCCTCCCATCTTCTAGCGAAGCCGGCCTCTTCTTTCCGTCCCGTCGCGGCTCCTGCGCAGGCGCACTGATCTGCTCTGGTGAGGGCAGAGCAGAGAACTGCAGTGCGCAGGCACCAGACCTCTCTGACATTTCCCGGTGCCTGCGCGGGATGGAAAGAAGAGGCTGGCTTCGCTAGAAGATGGGAGGCGCCGAACTGGACCGCGACGCCCATCGGACTGGACCGGACGGCGGACCACCCCTGGGTGAGTATAATATAACTCGTTTTTCTAATCTTTCAGGTTACATCGGGGGTTTATCTACAGCATTCCAGAATGCTGTAGATAAGCCCCTGATGGCGGTGGCCATATCTCATAGTCCAAAAATGGGGTGACAGATTCCCTTTAACTCCTAAGAAGTAATATTACTTATCACTGTTGGGAATAGATAAAAGATTAATTTCCCATTAGATGTCTAGCTGAATTCCCAACAAGTAAGACGTTAATAATTTATTTTGAAAAAATATCAGTTATTACTGAAAGATGCAGTAGGGTCCAACAGTTTATTGCTACATTGTTATTAGCAAAAAAGCAACATAATCTCAGATCAAAGACTGAATCATACCATAAATATAGACTATGACTGTTACCACAAAAACAGCCACGGGTATTACCCCTATGGAGCTCCAGAAATACAATAATGACAACAACAAGAAATGGAGCAAAGTACCATAGACCAAAGACCAAAATAATTTTCCAAGTAAATATACATTTATTCAGTATAAAGTGGTCAGTACAGGCAGTTTAATAAAACATTATCCAATCATGATAGGAAAAAGAAATCCAAAGCTAAGCAGTCTGGTAGACCTGTGTCCACTGCAAGATGTAAATAGACTACCCTTCACAAAACATGGAAGCCATGGGACATAATATTTCTATACAATAGATATAAGTACACAGTATTTTAGTGTCCCTTCCCGCAAATTTCATAATCATATAACTCTGCCTCCATACAAATATCAACGTGCTCGTGCAATATATGTGCTCATTGTCCGGATCTATGTGCACAATACTAATGGAACAGCAATATTAAGGTAAGAATAGCAGGATCAGCTTACTCATGTTAGTGAAACAAGGTAGGAACGCGCCCCTACGCGCATTTCGCAGTCGCTTCCTCGGGGGGTTAAGATGTATAGAGAGACCCCACAGAACGCCCTTAAGTATCATACCTAATTTAGAGGATGTAAACCATCTGTGGACGCCGTGTCCAAGCATCCACGCGGTGTCCGTCAGCTTTGCGCCCCATGGGTGCACCCTGATGACGTCAATGGGGCGGGACAACGCCGACAGCCACCGCGAGAAGGCGAGGACAACGGCAGACCATGGCGCATGCGCAGTGCGAATGATGCACTGACGGCCATCTTTGATTCAGGAGGAAGTGCCCAAAGTATATAATCAGCGCCATAGACCATTCATTACAGAAAAAGAAAAATATACATATATATGTATGCCATAACGCTGCAATATACAATGTCTATCAGTATTCCAAACCGAATTATAAATATAAACATATGTGAGAGTAATTTTCATAATATTCAACCATATGTTATAAAATGGCAAATCTTTACTAATCAAACATACATATAACTATGGAACACGGATAGAGTAAGGTATCATACTGATGTCATAACGAAGACATGGAAAAAATGATCGAGAGACAAAGATGATATTCAGCATCTCTTCCATTTTCATCATCAGCTCTTCTCTTTGTTTCTTACTCTTCGTCATCATTTCATATGCATCAAATACAACGGGCACCAATCGAATTGGATGGTATATAGAATAAAATTCATCCTCTCTTTTAGTACCTTAGATGACTATGGATAAACAGCTGTATTATTGAAACAAGAAAACAAGTTAAAAATATAAATAAAAACACACAGGTGCAGAAATCGACAATATCAGAGACAAAAAATGACTACAAATATGATACAAAACTCAGTTGTTCATTCAAGCCATCAGGAACCATGGTATTCAGTATTGTTATCCAGCGGCATTCTTTTTGTGCCAGAATACGATTGGCATTGCCCCCACGAATCCCCAGACACATGATCAATGCCTTTAATTTTTAGATCACTAGATTTACAATTATTGTTTTAAACGAAAGTGTCTGGGGATTGTTTTCAATGAGTCAACGTCATTCATCTCACGGGCAGCCTCAATATCACGAATATGCTCACGTGTCCTTATCCGCAATTCGCGTGATGTGAGTCCTACATAAATGAGATCAAAGGAACATCTAGCATAATATACCACATGCGTAGTAGAGCATGTGATGAAATCTCTAATTTCATAGTTCTTGAGGCCGTCCGATGAGGTGAAGGACGTGGCTCTTACATGGTTCCTGCAGGCTAAACAACTACCGCATGGGAAGAATCCAGTTCTCTTCTCCCTATGACCAAATGGGGATTTAACTTTAGCCACATAGTGGCTGGACACTAATGTGTCCTTAAGATTTCTACCCCGTCTTGCTGTCATCTGAGGATACAGTGGGAGACGCTGCTTCAAAACGGGATCAGTCAGCAAAACAGACCAATGTTTACGCAATATATTGCGCATATTATCCCATTGTTGGTTATAAGTAGAAATAAATCTTATTGTACCATCTTTCTCGTCAGATCTCTTTTTAGGTGCTCCTAACAAATCTGCTCTATTTGTTCCTCTTGCCCTTCTGTAACCGTTCTTGATACAGCGGTTGCTGTAGCCCAGATCCCTAAATCTCTGCCCAAGGTCCACAGCCTGCCTCTCAAATAATGCATCAGTGGTGCAAATACGGCGAGCCCGAAGATATTGGCCCGTCGGGATAGCACTGATGGTGGAGGACAGATGAGCCGATGTTGCGTGCAGTAGAGAGTTAACCGAAGTCTTCTTTCGATATAAATCGGTCTCGATATGACCACCATCCACCACATTAATCTGAATATCCAGAAATGAAACTGTATGGTAATCATATTGATACGTAAGTCTGATATTAGAGTCATTGCGGTTCAACTTCACCATAAATTCATCCAATTCGGACGTGGACCCCTGCCACAAAAACAAAATATCATCAATATAACGGTACCATCCAAGGATCTGGGGAGCGGCTTCCGCGCCATCCAACAGCAAACCCCTCTCCCAATATCCGAGAAAGAGGTTTGCATATGAAGGCGCGCAAGCCGCTTCTGCAAATAAAAACGATCCTTGAATATAAAGAAATTATGGGTGAGGATGAACCGCAGCAAGTCCAATATCAGCTCACGCAAATCTGGATCTAGATTACTGGTTTCAAGATAAAACTGAACAGCTTCAAGTCCATGAGTGTGGTGGATGGAGGTATATAAAGATTCCACATCTGCCACCACCATCAGTGTATCCGATTCAAGTGATAGACCATCAAGTCTCCTCAGGACGTCCGTTGTGTCCCTGACAAAGGAGGGCAGCGTTTCCACCTGGGGATGCAAATAATGTTCGATATATTTACAGATCGGATCACATAGCCCTCCGATGCCAGAGACAATCGGACGCCCTGGAGGAGAGACAGGATCTTTGTGGACCTTGGGCAGAAGGTAAAAGGTCGGGACAACAGGAGCCTTAATCAATAGACCATCTAGCACCTTTTTTGAAATGACTCCTCTCTCAAAGGCAATCTCAAGAATGGATGTTAATTCATCCCTAAAATTCATCAATGGATTCCGGGATAGAAGAGTATAGGTATCACTATCCCGAAGCTGCCTATATGCTTCCCCCTCATATTTATAATAATAATAATAATAATCTTTATTTTTATATAGCGCTAACAGATTCCGCAGCGCTTTACAGTTTGCACACATTATCGTCGCTGTCCCCGATGGGGCTCACAATCTAGATTCCCTATCAGTATGTTTTTGGAGTGTGGGAGGAAACCGGAGTACCCGGAGGAAACCCACGCAAACACGGGAGAAACATACAAACTCCTTGCAGATGTTGTCCTAGGTGGGATTCGAACCCAGGACTCCAGCGCTGCAAGGCTGTAGTGCTATCCACTGAGACACCGTGCTGCCCTATATTTTGCGACAGGCCAAACCACCACATTTCGCCCCTTGTCAGCAGGCTTGATGACCACATCTTGTAATTTTCTCAAGTCATCTAGAGCCTTTCATTGCTCAAAATTCAGGTTATCCCTATTTTTCTGATTTTTGACTAATTTCAGATCCTCAGTTGCCAATCTTGTAAAAATGTCCACCTGTGGACAAAGTGACAAGGGGGGAAAAGTGGTGGACTTGGGTAGAATAGATGACGGTAAAGTACCTGAATTTCCCGGATTGGACTCGCGTTCCAGTTCCTCCAATGTAATAATTGCTTCCTGTTCCATGATTGCACTGTCACTTAGAACGGACCTATGTCTAGAGTGTAATTTGTGTAGAACCAACTTTCGAGAGACTAAATGAAGGTCCTTTAGTGCTACAAAGAAGTCAAAATTATTAGATGGAGCGAACATGAGACCAAGACTTAGAACTTCTATTTGTGTATTAGTTAGAGGATAAGAAGACAAATTAATCACCTCCATAGTGTTTGTTCTTTGTTTTTTATCAACCGGAGAGGAAGTGGGAAGTTTTCTTTTAGAATTTTTCTTATCCCCCCACTTCGGTCTATGCATCCTGAGATAATCTCTTCTATCCCATGTATTTCTAGAGTCCTCTGGAGCTTGATTTTTATCTTCAATAGATGACAAAGATGATATAGATGTGGTGCGACCACGAAAGGATGAAGATCTATATCTTGACTTGTTTTGCCTCCACTTATACACTTGACCGTTTTGAAAGTCTGTCTGATCCCGTTGAAATTTACGTGTTTTAGAATCAACCAATTCTCTTTCCCATTTTATCTGTTCCACATCTATCTCTTCCCTTAAATGTTTCACTTTCTCAGGGGATAATTGTTTGTTAACGTTATCTTCAATATTTTTAAGTTCCCCATCCAATTCATTAAGAGATAGTGAATTAGATTTAATTAGTAACTCTAAAAATGTTTTGGAGCATTGTGAAGCAGCGCCTTCCCATGTTTTAATAAATTCCTCGTTATTGATGGAAAATGAAGGAAAAATCTGGACACGTAACCCAAGTGGGACAAGGCCATTGCTAACATATCTCTCCAAAAAGGCCCTGTTCCACCAAATGCGGGCTCGTCTATGTAATAAAGCCTTGTATCTACTTAGATACAGTAAAGATGTATATCTTTGTACCGTGTTAGCCAGTAGATAGAAAAATATTTAGAGTTGAGAGTCCTCAGTGGTTGATACCTTTTAATGGCTAACTGAAAAGATGGTAACAAATTGCAAGCTTTCGAGACTACTCAGGTCTCTTCATCAGGCGTAGACTAATACAACATCTGAAGAATCACATATTTATACACAAAATAGCACAGAAAAAATGCAATAGGTAGGACAAGTGACGTGAAGCAGAATAGTCATTATGGCAGAGGGATGAGCATAAATATTGGAACAGTTCATAGATAAGGAGTGTGAAAGTTTTATTACCCTCTGATTGGGGTCTGGTAATGTTTTGTGATGTTTTCACAGGGTATTTGGAGTAAATTCCTTAATTGATGTAGTAGGCCATAAATCCATGTGATAGGTTCATTCCAGCATTAAGAGTGTCAAAGGTCACCATCAATTTGTATTCGTAAATTCTTCTTTGTCTCAGAGATGTGAAATTGCCTCTGAGTACAAGTATTTTCATATCTAGCAAGCTATGATCAGGAGAGCAAAAATGTTTTGCCACAGGTAGATCCATTCTTTTTTCTCTTATTGTGTGGCGATGAGAATTCATCCTTGTTCTCAGTTTTTGCCCGGTCTCCCCCACATACAGACCCCAGTTGGACATTTAGTACATATAATTAGGTACACCACATTAGATGTGATGCAGCTGAAAGTACCTGGTATCTTGTAGTCCCGATGGGAGTTGGGGATCTTTATCTTGTCCGTGGTCATTATAAATGGACAAGTTTTGCATTTCTTCTTGTTGCAAGGAGAGGTTCCTGCCGCTGTTGGGGAGGACAGGGAACTTCTAACAATGATGCTTCTTAGATTTGGGGGCTGCCTAAAACACAGTAGAGGGGGATCTGGAAATATGGATTGTAATCGGGCATCTTTTTGTAGTAAAGGTTGTAGTTTCCGTGCAGCTCCCCTTAGCACCTCCAGATTTGGATTGTAGGTGACCACTAGAGGCACCCGGTTATTTTCTTCTTTAGCTTTGTAATGTAGCAGGTGATTCCTTGATATTCTGGTGGCTCTTGTAATTTGGTTTTCAATTGTTCTTGGATGGTAGCCCTGATTTAAAAAGGTCTTTCTAAGGCGACCAAGGTGTTCATCTCTATCCATGGGGTTGGAACATATACGGTTGTATCTGATGGCTTGGCTGTAGACAATAGAGATTTTTATGTGTTTTGGATGGAAACTGTCCCATTTAAGGTATGTTGGACGGTCGATTGGCTTCTGATACAGGGATGTCTCTATTTCATTGTTCTTTAGCTTAATGATGGTGTCCAAAAAGTTAATTTCAGTGCTGGAGTAGTTGAGTGTTAAGTTGATGGTGGGATGAAATTGATTGAACTGTTCATGGAACGTCTTTAGCTGTTGCTCAGACTCCGTCCAGATGATTAAGATATCATCAATGTAGCGGTAGTAGGCCCGAGGCCTGATGGGACATGAGGACAGAAAGTCGCTTTCAAGCTTGGCCATGAAAAGATTTGCATACTGAGGAGCCATTTTACTTCCCATAGCTGTGCCAGTCTCCTGTAAATAGATTATATTATATGTATATAATTATATGTACTAAATGTCCAACTGGGGGTCTGTATGTGGGGGAGACCGGGCAAAAACTGAGAACAAGGATGAATTCTCATCGCCACACAATAAGAGAAAAAAGAATGGATCTACCTGTGGCAAAACATTTTTGCTCTCCTGATCATAGCTTGCTAGATATGAAAATACTTGTACTCAGAGGCAATTTCACATCTCTGAGACAAAGAAGAATTTACGAATACAAATTGATGGTGACCTTTGACACTCTTAATGCTGGAATGAACCTATCACATGGATTTATGGCCTACTACATCAATTAAGGAATTTACTCCAAATACCCTGTGAAAACATCACAAAACATTACCAGACCCCAATCAGAGGGTAATAAAACTTTCACACTCCTTATCTATGAACTGTTCCAATATTTATGCTCATCCCTCTGCCATAATGACTATTCTGCTTCACGTCACTTGTCCTACCTATTGCATTTTTTCTGTGCTATTTTGTGTATAAATATGTGATTCTTCAGATGTTGTATTAGTCTACGCCTGATGAAGAGACCTGAGTAGTCTCGAAAGCTTGCAATTTGTTACCATCTTTTCAGTTAGCCATTAAAAGGTATCAACCACTGAGGACTCTCAACTCTAAATATTTTTTGTATCTACTTAGTAAGTCATATTCGTCTCTGCCATGTCGATCCCCTGAGGGACCCAATCCACCATCAAATACGCTATTAAGCTTTGATTGCCATGTCTTTTCCCGTTCAAGGAAATCCATATGACCCGAGATAGAAACTGTGAAGACACAGAAATATAAGAGCAACATAATCTCAGATCAAAGAGTGAATCATACCATAATATAGACTATGACTGTTACCACAAAAACAGCCACGGGTATTACCCCTATGGAGCTCCAGGAATACAATTATAACAACAACAAGAAATGGAGCAAAGTACCATAGACCAAAGACCAAAATAATTTTCCAAGTAAATATACATTTATTCAGTATAAAGTGGGCAGTTTAATAAAACATTATCCAATCATGATAGGAAAAAGACATCCAAAGCTAAGCAGTCTGGTAGACCTGTGTCCACTGCAAGATGTAAATAGACTACCCTTCACAAAACATGGAAGCAATGGGACATAATATTTAATATTAGTTTTTAGCCTGCAGGAACCATGTAAGAGCCACGTCCTTCACCTCATTGGACGGCCTCAAGAACTATGAAATTAGAGATTTCATCACATGCTCTACTACGCATGTGGTATATTATGCTAGATGTTCCTGTGATCTCATTTATGTAGGACTCACATCACGCGAATTGCGGATAAGGACACGGGAGCATATTCGTGATATTGAGGCCGCCCGTGAGGTGAATGACGTTGACTCATTGAAAACAATCCCCAGACACTTTCGTTTAAAACATAACTGTAAATCTAGTGATCTAAAAATTAAAGGCATTGATCATGTGTCTGGGGATTCGTGGGGGCAATGCCAATCGTATTCTGGCACAAAAAGAATGCCGCTGGATAACAATACTGAATACCATGGTTCCTGATGGCTTGAATGAACAACTGAGTTTTGTATCATATTTGTAGTCATTTTTTGTCTCTGATATTGTCGATTTCTGTGCCTGTGTGTTTTTATTTATATTTTTAACTTGTTTTCTTGTTTCAATAATACAGCTGTTTATCCATAGTCATCTAAGGTACTAAAAGAGAGGATGAATTTTATTCTATATACCATCCAATTCGATTGGTGCCCGCTGTATTTGTTGCATATGAAATGATGACGAAGAGTAAGAAACAAAGAGAAGAGCTGATGATGAAAATGGAAGAGATGCTGAATATCATCTTTGTCTCTCGATCATTTTTTCCATGTCTTCGTTATGACATCAGTATGATACCTTACTCTATCCGTGTTCCATAGTTATATGTATGTCTGATTAGTAAAGATTTGCCATTTTATAACATATGGTTGAATATTATGAAAATTACTCTCACATATGTTTATATTTATAATTCGGTTTGGAATACTGATAGACATTGTATATTGCGGCGTTATGGCATACATATATATGTATATTTTTCTTTTTCTGTAATGAATGGTCTATGGCGCTGATTATATACTTTGGGCACTTCCTCCTGAATCAAAGATGGCCGTCAGTGCATCATTCGCACTGCGCATGCGCCATGGTCTGCCGTTGTTCTCGCCTTCTCGCGGTGGCTGTCGGCGTTGTCTCGCCCCATTGACGTCATCAGGGTGCACCCATGGGGCGCACCGCCGACGGACACCGCGTGGATGCTTGGACACGGCGTCCACAGATGGTTTACATCCACTAAATTAGGTATGATACTTAAGGGCGTTCTGTGGGGTCTCTCTATACATCTTAGCCCCCCTAGGAAGCGACTGCGAAACGCGCGTAGGGGTGCGTTCCTACCTTGTTTCACTAACATGGTTAAGCTGATCCTGCTATTCTTACCTTAATATTGCTGTTCCATTTGTATTGTGCACATAGATCCGGACAATGAGCACATATATTGCACGAGCACGTTGATATTTGTATGGAGGCAGAGTTATATGATTATGAAATTTGCGAGAAGGGACACTAAAATACTGTGTACTTATATCTATTGTATAGAAATATTATGTCCCATGGCTTCCATGTTTTGTGAAGGGTAGTCTATTTACATCTTGCAGTGGACACAGGTCTACCAGACTGCTTAGCTTTGGATTTCTTTTTCCTATCATGATTGGATAATGTTTTATTAAACTGCCTGTACTGACCACTTTATACTGAATAAATGTATATTTACTTGGGAAATTATTTTGGTCTTTGGTCTATGGTACTTTGCTCCATTTCTTGTTGTTGTCATAATTGTTATTAGCAAGTGAAACATTTTAGTCTACTGAATTAAATAGCAGCATTTGCAACCAATATTAGATCTCAATTAAAATACTGTTTATATATGGACCACTAGTGCAACCATCACAAAGACTAGCGTCATATAACAGAAATCCGTTATGTTTCGTCAGGAATTATTCAGAACGCAAATAGTGATGATTTAACCATAGAGTTGTAGCACTATTTAAAAGCTCAAAAGAGCTTCCCTGGATGGGATTTATTGGCCTTTGGGCTATAGGATTAAATTCATGATTAATTTCTACCAATTGATTTAACTGTGGCCAAAAAGTGCTTTGGGGCAGACACCATAACATGGACTGTGGAGTTATATCTTGATATGAATTAATTAATTTCATTGGGACTTTTTGCTATATTTTGACCGATATTATTCTCCATATGCACGTTATTCACATTTTGGAATATCAATCAACAGTTCATATCGCACTTACACTTTATCTACTATGGCATTATGCATGATATTTATTTATTAATGGTTTCATTTACTGATTGAGACTTGGGATTCCGTTTTTGTATGTTAGACCTATGATAATTATTTTATTTATCTGCAGCTTATAGTCTCATCATATTAATTCATGTTGTGTCCAGTTGGATGAAACACATAGAGGTGGGCTACGCTGCTGGAGTAAGTCGATTCTTCAACAATGATAATGATAACAATTTTTTCTTTTACAATTCATTTCTACTCCATAACGTTGTCTTTATCAAGTGAAAAAAATAAATGTCACCCATTTGTTTTTTTCTATAGATAAAGACGTTGGTACAGTGTTTAAACTCGCAAATGAAAAAAACATTTCATCATCAATATTGTTGAAGAATTGATAAACTCCAGCAGAGTAGGCCACCCTACTTGTTTCATCCAACTGGACAAAATTTCCTGGAGGATTTATCCCCCAGGCGCTATTGTTCTTCATGCCTACATAGGAGTTGTGCCTGTCACAACTCCACCAGATGAGTATAACCAGCCCTTACCCACTCTCCCTCCATTGGGTATCACTCTATTGTGCTCTCTGTTCCCCACATCTAGATTTGTTTATCATATTAGATCAACTATTTATTGATAACTATAGTGGTATCATATTTATTATATTGGTAATTATATTTTTTTACTTACCTTCTTCTGTCTTGTCTTTGTTGTTGTTGTCGTCTTCATAGCCCTACTTTGTCTTTTTTATGGTCATTTTATTCATGTTTTTACTTTACCACATTTAATAAAGATTGTTGAATTACCGTATATATTTTTTTGCATGGTAATGCTTTTTCATCTGCTTTGCCTATTGCATTTTTGACTTTGTGTCTGTTGCTACATTCATGAATTATGTACAAGTTCTCCCATACTGTTCCTATTCTGACATTTGTTGTGCATTGATTGTTCACTATTGCTTTTATTAATTATACCAACAGTTACATAACATGCCTGCTAAGAAAGTATACAAGGGAATTAGCCACTAAGAAACTATACAGTGCACTCAGTTAGAGGTCAGAAGTCAGCTGTACAAAATCTGTCTCCCTCTCTGTAGCATGTACTTCTTGCCGTCCTTATCAGTGATTGACAGCCCTGATGTATACAGGTGGATGTGTGAGTACTGTAGGTTGTGAGATGCAGGAATTCACGAGAAGCAGAGCAAGGGTTAACAACTTTACTTTAACAATGGGATACTCCATGCAGGGATATAAGCAGTTAAATGAGGGAGTAACAGTTAAATGGAGGAATAAACAGTTCAATTTGCAAAGGAAATGCAGAGTCAAGGAACAATGGAAAATGTAGGGGCAGTTCTATGGGGTAACTTATCCTGTCAGTACTTCCTATGGGAGCTGCAGGGAAATCAATGGCGCCACGGTTGCTGGCGCAGTGCTGGTCCCACGAGGTCCTGTGAGCAACAACGATCCGTCTTCTGGTGGCAGAGGTAGGTCTCTGGTACCTTCCGCTGAGCCCCTAGTCCATACTTTGATGCAGCTGAGATAGAGAAGGCCACAACACTATCCGGGTCCAACGTAGATTGGCAAGTATATACTGGCAACTCAGGGCGTAAACATCTGTCCCATACCCGGTTTCTCTTAGGCAGCACGCGCGCTGTACTCATGGACACGGAGCATGCGGCACCTTGCTCTCTGGTAGTCACTGGGTACACTGCACTTCTCTCTCTCAAGTCCCCGCTGGTGGCGTCGGGGGTAAACATACACAGGCCTGCACAGTGTCGGTGCTCGAGGGACGGAACTCTCCTCTCTCCCTGCTGTGTGCTGTCTGCTCCCGCCAAAACTGACTGCTTCCGTGCGTGCTGTCGCTTAGCCACACCCCCTGCTTCCTGGTGCAAAGGTTTGTCCGGTCTCTTATTCTTTAACAAAAAATGAAGAAAAGCCAGCTCACCAATAAAGCAAAGGTGCCCGGAACTCCGTCCTCATGAGAAGTGAACACGTGAAAAATTGAAAAGAAATGTTCCAGCTCCATGCAATAAAGCTGATATAAGCTTTGATAAAGACTGCAGTTGTGGTCGAAACGCGTCGCTTGTCCTCCAGTGCTGTGTGATGTCCGAGGATCTTTTCATGTTTTTAATTTATATGGAATAAAAAAGTCATTTTATAACGTATGGATCTGGAACATTTCTTTTCAATTTTTCTCTTATTCTTTCCCCTGGACAACAAAGGAGACAGCCTCGACAGTTCCGGACACAGCACAGAACAGGTATCCACAGCCCGGTCCTCCTCCTTACACTGCAGTAAGTGTTGACATTCCTCCATCTCTTCTATGATTCGCTGCCAAATAAATTGGTCTTGTTCGTAGCGGATGGGTGGTATTCCAGCTGTTATCTGTTCTGTGTGGCGTAAGTCAGGTTGGGTAGTCGAGTCAGGTTGAATGGTGGAGTCAGGTTGAGTGGGCGAGGACGGGGACATGCCCAGGTTCAATGGAGCAGCCATCTCGAGAGTTTTAGGCTCCTGTACCTCTTCTGGGTCGATAAGTGGCGGGTTGGAGAATTCTTCCTCCTTGCAGTCACAAGCTGAAGAAGGGAGCGTTTCAGAAACGATTTGCGCTTTCTCCAGTTGTTTTGGATCTCGTGACAAGCAAGGACGTAGCATATCTTGATGGACCACTCGAGTAGGGGTGCCTTCTTATCCTTCAGGTTGAAACTCATAGACTGGACTATCGGGTCCAATTTGGCGGTTCACCCAGTACGGAGTCTTTTCCTACCAATACTCCAACTTGCTTTGACATCATTTGTGTCAAACCAGTACTCTGTCTCTGGTCTTGAGAGCTGTCCCTCGAAGGGGCATCATCTCATGATGCTCCAGCTCCCGAAACTTGGCTTGTACCAATTGATGTAGGGTCTGTAAATGATGTCAATGTTCATGGACACAGGTGGACACCCCCGTCCGCAGCTAGTCCTCCTCTGGGTCTAATTCCAGCTCAGTGATCTCTCGCCCTTTTCGACCGAACAGCAGGGTGTATGATGTGTATCCAGTTGTGCTGTGCACCAGATTGTTGTACACACAGACTAATTCAGCTACATACTCCGGCCAACGGACTTTCCTGTCTTCCTCCAGCGTTCTCAGCATCTGAATCAGCATCTGAATAAACATTTGCAGGCTTCATTTCCTTGTGGATGGTAAGCCATCGTCCTGAATTTCTCAATCTGATACAGGCGATGCCATTCTTCCAACACTGGTCCTTGGAAACAGCGCCTTGGCCAGAGTGAATTCTCTTCGGACAATCGTACACTCGCATGAATTCTCTGCAAATGGCCTGTGCCGCCGATTCAGCAGTCTGATCCCGAGTCGGAGTCACCACAGTAAATTTAGTAAAATGATCGGTCATCACCAGTGTTCATAGCCAAGGTAAGCTGGACCCACTGTCAAATAGTCAATCATTAACACCTCTAGGGGAGCAGAAGTCACGATGGTCTGTTTAGGGGCTCTCTGTTCCTGAGGCTTAGCTAGTTCACAGCTCCTGCATCGCTGATAAGCTCCATCTACTGCAGACTTCAATCGGAGATGGTAGACCAATGTCTGCAGCCACTGGAATGTCTTCTCTGGGCCAAAGTGGGCCCCTCTCTCATGAGCTTCTGTGGCCACCTCGCTGATCAACTTTTCTGGGAGCACCACTTACTAGGTGACTCCCAACTCTCGTTCCAACTGCACTTTCCGATACAGCAAGCCATCTTTCAGTTGTAGCCTTTCCCACTGCTGGAGGATTTGCAGTGTTACCGGGGACAGAGCGTCTCTCTCACTTCGGTTGGGAAGTTGCTTCAAAACCACCCATTGCCTCAACTGAGCTAGTTCACTATCTTCCTGCTGCAGCCGCACCCAGTCATCACGGGGGCATCCAACTGTGTGTTCTCCGGATGCCTCCCCAATCTGTCCCTGCATTGTCAATAACGTCCTGGCGGGGTTCCAAAATCCAGGGATCTCTTCGTTCTCCAGCTCTTCGTCCCGGTCACGTCCAGGCTGCTCATGAGTCACTCTGGATAGAGCATTGGCATGTGTATTCTTAGCTCCTCTCTGATATGCGATCTTGTATCGGTACTTGGCCATACGTGCCACCCAACTCTGGTCCAGGGCCCCGAGTTTCACATTTTCTAGGTGAGCCAGAGGATTGTTATCGGTGCGTACCAAGACTTCAGACCCGGACAGGTACTCAGCGAACTTCTCGGTCATGGCCCTCACTAATGCCAGTAGTTCTAGCTTGAAAGAGCTGTAATTATCTGGATTTCGCTCAGACTCGTGGAAAGACCAGCTCACATAACCAATCACCCGCTCTTTTCCGTCCTTCATCTGTGACAATACAGCTCCTAGTCCATGTAGGCTTCCAACGGTGTGAAGAATGAAAGTTTGAGAGAAGTCTGCATAGGCCAGTATGCGTGTTTCAGTGAGGGCCATCTTTAGGGCTCGGAAAGCTTCTTCCTAGCTCTCCCCACTGGATGGTCCGATTCTTCGCACTGGACAGTACTCCCTTCAATAACTCCAGTAGCAGATTAGCAATAAGAGTGAAGTTTTCACGAACCGTCAATAGTACCCAGTAAGTCCCAGAAAGGCCCGAACATCCTTAACGGTTTTCGGAGTGGGCCAGTCATGCACTGCTGCTATCTTCTCACGTGCTGGTCTCACTCCTTCGGCGGATATGACATGTCCCAGGTATTCAATGTGCTTGCGAAAGAGGTGACACTTCCAGGGCTTCACTTTCAGGCCGTGCTTCTGCAGCCGACTCAACACCTGCTCCAGCCATTGCAGGTGCTCCTCGAAGGTGGCTGCATAAACGATGATGTCATCCAGATAGATGAGGGTAGCTTCAAAGTTCAAGTCTCCCAAACATCTCTCCATCAATCGTTGAAAGGTCCCGGGTATGTTGGTAAGGTCGAAAGGCATCCGATTTAATTTGAACTACCCCATAGACAGTATGAATGCTGTCTTCGCCCAGTCATGCTCAGACATTGGCACTTACCAATATCCACTGGCCAGATCCAATGATGAGAAGTACTTTGCTTTTCCCAGAGCAGACAATGACTCCTCAATTCTTGGTAGTGGGTACGAGTCTCACGCGGTGCAGGCATTCAGCTTCCGGTAGTCAACACAGAAATGCACGGTCCCGTCCTTTTTGCATACTAAGACAATGGGAGCAGCCCACGGGCTTTGGCTCTCTAGGATGACCCCACTCTGCAGCATATGGGCCAACATCTCCTTCACCTTCCGGTACATTTGTGGTGGGTTTTTTCGGTACCGTTCCCGGATAGGTGCGGTGTTCCCCGTTGGAATCTCATGGATCATTGCTGTGGTACAGCCGAAATCATCATCGTGGTGAGCAAAAATGTCTTGGTATCGCTCTAGCACCGCTTCCACTTGCTGTACCTGTTATGGAGAGAGATCCGTCAGTTCAGCTCGCATCTGCTCCAGGATTCGTCGTCCTTCCTTGAGGGGATTAGGTTGTGGCTCGGAGAACACCGTTCTCCGAGCCATTGTTTAGGGATCCCCTTGCTTCACCGCCAATTGAACAGCCTCTGGTGGTATCAACTCTTCCGGCATGCCCATTATCTGTGCTACTTCACTTTTGGGCAAGAGCATGAGATTGTCCTCTCCTAGGCTGACACATTGCACTGGCACATTACAGTCATGAACAGTGGCTAAAGTCTGTGCAATGAGCCCTGGAGGTAGTAGATCCATTAAAGCGGGCTCTATCTGGACTTCCATTCCTTCAAGGGGGTAAAGTCTTGGATAAGCAGAGTTAGCACAGTCTGACTTGGTGGTAAAACGAGGTTGGCAGCAGCCAGAATGACCACCTTCCCCAATGTTTTTCCTTCACTGGACGTCTCTTGGGCCTGGGCCACCCAGATCAACTGATGAAACACTTTTCTCTGGGGGGTATGAGGGCTCCATCGATTCAGAAACTCATCTGCCCACTCATTGACCAGGATGCTCCTGAGTTATTTCAACACGTTCATTCCCAAAAGTTACAGTGGGACCATTGCCAGGGTCCCCCGCGGTTAAAACGATTCCTTTCCGGCCCTGTGACAGGAATGGGCAACTGATTGACCGCCATCAATTTGATTACTGGGCCCCATTCAGGCAGCATCGCATCGGGAAAATGATGTCTGAAATAAGTCTTGGGCATAGTGGTTACTTGAGAGCTGGTATCAAATAAACAGCAGATTGCCCGACCATCCATTTCGGCGCATAAAAGAGGACTCAGAGAAACCAAACTTGTGGGACTTCCTTCTACCCTTCTTGACTGCTCAGGCTCTGGACGGTGTCCCCAAGCCATGGAGCCCACTAATTTAACGGACAGCGGTTGAGGGATCTCCCCGGCGCGCGCATCCTCGGGCATAATGTCCAGTGTCTCCACATGCAAAACAGATCAGCTGCCTTTCTGAACGAGGTTGTCTTATTTCCTGGTGAGGCTCGGGATCGGTTTTGCCTCCGGAGGGGTCCTGGGTTACTGGAGGTTTCTTCCTTAAGTCGGACAATTCTACTCTCAGGTCCTGGATTTCCTTTCGGATTTCTTTCATCCAACTTGGTTCAGTTGCAAGCGGAATGGATACCTCTCCATTCCGGACCTTCCACGCTGGGGCTGTCACTCCCTGCTCCTGCTCATGTGCCCGCACCTCCGCCCCATTCTCCAGAAAGGACATAAACGGATTAACCCGCAAACGCTCCCGCAAGCCTGTTTAAGCAGCGCATCGCTAAAGCCTGCCACTAGCTGGTCTCTCAGAATTATATCAGGAGGTCCTACACCTACGTCATCCTGCTTAGCGATCGCAGTGTGGATCTCCTGCAGCGCGTTCATGTATTGGGTCACAGACTCCCCCTCCCTTTGAACGCGACTAAACAAGTGCATGCGCAATTCTACGACATCTGTGGGGTCCCCGTGCATTTCCTCTAGGATTTGTAACACCATGGTAAAGGTGTTTCGCTCATGCAGGGGCCGGAACATGACGGAGCACCTCGCCTCTCTGTCCAAGGCCATCATGGCAATCTCTGCCTGCATCGCCGGGGTCATGGGGTGCATCCTCAACATACCCTTGACCCGCTCAATCCAATCCCATAGCAAGGTGTTGCTCCCTGTGAACTTCAGGAGGTTGCTCAGAGAGCAAATAAGAGCTGGGAAAAGAGGGTAAATCCATGCTGTTTGCAGCAGAACTGAGAGAATGCAATTGCGTCCCACCTGAAGTAGCTTTGACAGTCAAAACTTAAGTAGGAAAAATTGTAGCCCAGAAGATGACTGTACTGCCAGCGCAGAGAAAGCCACTACAGGTTTGCCTGTGGTGCAAATCAGCATCCAGGGTGACCATCCAGTTATGCCAATGTGCACTGTGAGGTCAAAGGCCTGGAGCACATTAGGAGAGAACCGCTTGTTGCTCAAGAAAGATCTCGTGAAGTAATTGTCCCCCTCTACGCCTCCTTGGTCAGGCCTCATCTGGAATACTTTGTTCAGTTCTGGGCACCACATTTTAAAAAACACATTGAAAAAGTGGAACATGTTCAGAGAAAAGCTACCAGGATAGTGAGCGGACTGCAAAGTATGTCCTACGAGGAATGGTTAAAGGATATGGGAATGTTTTCCGTGCAAAAAAGAAGGCTAAGAGGAGACTTAATAGCTGTCTACAAATATCTGAAGGGATATCACAGTGTAGAGGGATCATCCTTATTCTCATTTGCACAAGGAAACATGAAAAGCAATGGAATGAAACTGAAAGGGAGAAGATACAGATTAGATATTAGAAAAAACGTTTTGACAGTGAAGGTGAGCAATGAGTGGAACAGGCTGCCACAAGAGGTTGTGAGTTTTCCTTCAATAGAAGTCTTTAAACAGAGGCTGGACAAACATCTGTCTGTGATGGTTTAGTGAATCCTGCATTGAGCAGGGGGTTGGACACAATGACCCTGGATGTCCCTTCCAACTCTAACACTCTATCATTCTATGAAAGCACTTTGAGGACGATGGCTTGGAGGACATGTCAGGAGAGGTCCGTTGGATGCGGAAGTGGGTGCTGTGAGAGCTGAAATGCAGACGTAGAGAGCAACTGATGTAGAGAGCATTCACAAATAACAGTGTGAGTGTGAGAAGATTAGTTGCCTGTGATGGATTGGATGCTCAGTGGTATAGCGAGGTCAGGTGTGCCAGGAAAGGTGGAGAGACCAGAGACTGCATTTATTTTTAGAAAAGTTCTGATGTTGTGCAAAGATAAAAAGTAGAACCACCTCCATATTGGATAAATATAAAAAAAACAGGTTAAAGGGAACCTGTCAGTAGGATCAGCCCTCTTAAGCAGTCTATATGAGCATGCAGGTCAAAGAAAGCTGAACAAAATATGTTGATATACAATGGATATGGAAAGTAAGACCCCTTTAAAGTTTTCACTCTTTGTTTCATTGCAGCCATTTGGTAAATTTAAAAAAGTTTATTTTTTTCTCATTAATGTTCACTATGCACTCCATCTTGACTGAAAAAAAGAAATGTACAAATTTTTGCAAATTCATTAAAAAGAAAAACTGAATTATCACATGGTCATAAGTATTCAGACCCTTTGCTCAGTATTGAGTAAAAGCACCTTTTTGAGCTAGTACAGCCATGAGTCTTCTTGGGAATGATGCTGATTTGGGGATCCTCTGCCATTCTTCCTTGCAGATCCTCTCCAGTTCCATCAGGTTGGATGGTGAATGTTGGTGGACAGCCATTTTCATGTCTCTCCAGAGATGCTCAATTGAGTTTAGGTCAGGGCTCTGGCTGGGCCAGTCAAGAATGGTCACAGAGTTGTTCTGAAGCCACTCCTTTGTTATTTTAGCGGTGTGCTTAGGGTCATTGTCTTGTTGGAAGGTGAACCTTTGGCCAAGTCTGAGGTCCATAGCACTCTGGAAGAAGCTTTCATCCAGGATATCTCTGTACTTGGCCGCATTCATGTTTCCTTCAATTGTAACCAGTCGTCCTGTCCCTGAAGCTGAAAAACACCCTCATAACACGATGCTGCCACTACCATATTTCACTGTTGGGATTGTACTGGGCAGGTGATGAGCAGTGCCTGGTTTTCTCCACACATATCGCTAAGAATTCTTACCAAAAACTTCTGTCTTGGTCGCATCAGACCAGAGAATCTTCTTTCTCATAGTCTGGGAGTCCTTCATGTGCTTTTTTAGCAAACTCTATGCGGACTTTCATATGTCTGGCACTGAGGAGAGGCTTCCATCGGGCCATAAAGGCCCGACTGGTCGAGGGCTGCAGTGATAGTTGACTTTGGGAACTTTCTCCCATCTCCCTACTGCATCTGTGGAGCTCAGCCATAGAGATCTTGGGGTTCTTCTTTACCTCTCTCACCAAGGCTCTTCTCCCACGATTGCTCAGTTTGGCTGGATGGCCAGATCTAGGAAGACTTCTGGTGGTCCCGAACTTCTTCCATTTATGGAATATGGCGTATCGGCGGTCGTTAAGGAGTTAAAGGGGCCCACTGAGAGTCTTTCGCCCGGGGCCCACGAAAACCTGGAGCCAGGTAACTAACACAGAACAGTGGGAACCTTGAGTATTGCAGAAATTCTTTTGTAACCTTCGTCAGATCTGTGCCTTGCCACAATTCTGTCTCTGAGCTCCTTGGCCAGTTCCTTTGACCTCATGATTCTCATTTGGTCTGACATGCACTGTGAGCTGTGAGGTCTTATATAGACAGGTGTGTGCTTTTACAAATCAAGTCCTATCAGTTCAATTAAACACAGCTGGACTCCAATGAAGGAGTAGAACCTAGAACCATCTCAAAAAGGATCACAAGGAAATGGAGTTCATGTGACTTAAATATGAGAGTCTGAGCAAAGGGTCTGAATAATTATGACCATGTGATATTTCAGTTTTTCTTTTTTAATAAATTTGCAAAAATTTCTACATGTCTTTTTTTTTCCAGTCAAAATGGGGTGCAGAGTGTACATTAATGAGAAAAAAATGAATTTTTTTGAATTTACCAAATGGCTGCAATGAAACAAAGAGTGAAAAATTTAAAGGGGTTTGAATATTTTTCCGTACCCACTGTATGCTATCCGATGTTTTATTCCTGAGAAATCCACCTTTTTGTTTTACGTAAATGAGCCATTCAGGGCTGTAGGCTGAACACTGAACTGCATGAAAATCTGCTTCTAGATTATTTTATAATATGGAAGGAGGCATTATCAGTGAGATGTGAAATGGTTACCAGTGTTACCAGTGTGATATGTAATGGCAGCTCTCTGCTCTCCTGATCTCACTGCAGAGCTGTGTGTGATTATACCTGACACATCTGCAGGTTCCTCTCTGTTTCTTCTTCCTTTTCACATGCATCTAGTATTGCAATACAACAAAGCTGTGAGAGCTGCAGTTGCAAACATGTTCAGTTCTACTGTTCTGTGTTAGTTACCTGGCTCCAGGTTTTCGTGGGCCCCGGGCGAAAGACTCTCAGTGGGCCCCTTTAACTCCTTAACGACCGCCGATACGCCTTTTAACGGCTGTCATTAAGGGTACTTAAACCACAGCGCCGTTAATTAACGGCGCTGTGGAAAAAGTGAATAGCGCCCCCCAGAGGCGCATTTTCTCCGGGGACCCCAGAGAACATGAATCGGGTCAGTTTTTACCGACTTCGATGTTGCGATCGCCGTTATTAACCCTATAATGGCGATCGCAACAACAGCAAAAAAAAATGGTGTGCCATTTAATTTCTCTCTCCTCTGATGTGATCGGACATCAGAGGAGAGATAAAAAGGGCCCCCGATCCCACCTTGTGGCCCCCGATCCCCTGCATGTGGTCCCTGGGCCCTCCGGTGTCCCCCCGTGGGCGCCACCATCTTTGGGCCTAGAAAATGGCGGGCGCATGCTCAGTGCGCCCGCCACGATGTGCTGGGGGCTTGGCCAGTTTTCTCTGGGTTCTCGGCTGCCGAGGGTAGCCGAGACCCCAGAGAACATGATCCGGGTCGGTATTTACCGACTCCGGTGTCGCGATCACCGTTATACCGAGTATAATGGCGTCCACAAAAAAAAAAAAAAAATGATTTCTTTCCCCTCTGATGTGATCGCACATCAGAGGGGAGAGAATTAGGGTCCCCAGTACCTCCGAATCCCCCCCGTACCTCCCGGTGTCCTCCGGAAGGTTCCCCTGGCCTGCGATCCTCCCGGGTATTTCTTCCTGTGAAAAAAAATGGCGTCAGATTCAAAAAATGTTTAATTCATTCTCCTAAAAGTACATTTTGATCACTGTGATAAACTATCACAGTGATCAAAATAAAAAAACAGTACATAACCCCCCTTTATCACCCCCTTAGTTAGGGACATATAATAAAATATAGAAGTTATATTTATTTTCATTTTTCTGTTAGGGTTAGGGCTAGGGTTAGGGCTAGGGTTAGGGTTAGGGTTAGGGCTAGGGTTAGGGTTAGGTTTATAATTAGGGTTAGGGTTAGGCTAGGTTCACACTGCGTTATGGCAGTCCGTTAGACGGTATAACGCGGTGTAACACAGTCTGTTAATGCTGCCATTCACCCCCATTTGAGGGCGCATCGCGACGCATGCCGTAAAGCGGCATGCGTTCGCGACGTGCCATCATTCAGTGACGGAGCCTCAGACGCGGTCTGCAGCCTTCTGGGCTCCGTCACCGCTAGCGCAGATGAATCATCTGCTGATTCCTCTGCGCTAGCGAGTATAGCATAACGCGATCACGTTATGCTATACCGTTACCAGCCCGTCAACGCTATGTGTTGAACTGGCTGGTAAAACGCAAAATGAACCTAGCCTTAGGGTTAGGGTTATAATTAGGGTTAGGGTTACAATTAGGGTTAGGGTTACAATTAGGGTTGGAATTAGGGTTGGGATTTAGGTTAGGAATAGGGTTAGGGGTGTGTTGGGGTTAGGGTTGGAGCTAGAATTGAGGGGTTTCCACTATTTAGGCACATCAGGGGGTCTCCAAACACGTGGCGTTCAAAAAGTCAAATGGCGCTTCCTCCCTTCCGAGCCCTTCCGTGCGCCCAAACAGTGGTTTACCCCAACATATGGGGTATCAGCGTACTCAGGACAAATTGCATACTAATTTTGGGGTTCTAATTTCTCTTATTACCCCTGGGAAAATAAAAAATAGCTGGCTAAAAAAATCATTTTTGAGGTAAAAAATAATTTTATATTTTCACGGCTCTGCGTTTATAAATTTCTGTGAAGCACTTTGGGGTTCAAAGTGCTCACCACACATCTAGATAAGTTCCTTAGGGGGTCTAGTTTCCAAAATGGGGTCACTTGTGGGGGTTTTCCACTGTTTAGGCACATCTGGGGTACATCAACGTCTGCATTCCAAAACGTTATTACTTCCTTTCCAAGCACTGCTGTGCGCCCAAACAGCTTTCCCCCCCCCCACATATTTGGTATCAGCGTACTCAGGACAAATTGGACAACAACTTTTGGGGTCCAATTTCCTTGTGAAAAATCTAAAATTTGTGACTAAAAAATCATTTTTGTGGAAAAAAATTTTTTTTTTCACACCCAGGCATTATAAACTTTGTGAAACACTTGGGGGTTCAATGTGCTCACCACAGATCTAGATAAGTTACTTAGGGGGTCTAGTTTCCAAAATGGGGTCACTTGTGGGGGTTTTCCACTGTTTAGGCACATCTGGGGCATTGCAAACGGAACATGACCCCCATCAACGTCTGCATTCCAAAACGTTATTACTTCCTTTCCAAGCCCTGCCGTGCGCCCAAACAGTTCCCCCCCCACCACATGTTTGGTATCAGCGTACTCAGGAAAAATTGAACAACAACTTTTAGGTTCCAATTTCCTTGTAAAAAATCTAAAATTTGGGACTAAAAAATCATTTTTGTGGAAAATTGTTTTTTTTTTTCACACCCAGGCATTATAAACTTTTGCGAAACACTTGGGCGGTTCAAAGTACTCACAACAGATCTAGATAAGTTCCATAGGGGGTCTAGTTTCCAAAATGGTGTTACTTGTGGGGGGTTTCCACTATTTAGGCACATCAGGGGCTCTCCAAACGCGACATGGTGTCCAATCTCAATTCCAGCCAATTTTGGTTTGAAAAAGTCAAACGGCGCTGCTTCCCTTCCAAGCCCTGCCGTGCGCCAAAACAGTGGTCCCCCCACATATGGGGTATCAGCGTACTCAGGACAAATTTGACAACAACTTTTGTGGTCTAATTTCTCCTGTTACCCTTGGGAAAATAAAAAATTGGGGACTAAACGATCAGGTTTGTGGAAAAAATATGATTTTTTATTTTCACGCCCAGGCGTTATAAACTTCTGTGAAGCACTTGGGGGTTCAAAGTGCTCACCACACATCTAGATAAGTTCCTTAATGGGTCTCGTTTCCAAAATGGGGTCCCTTGTTGGGGGTTTCCACTGTTTAGGCACATCAGGGGCTCTCTAAACACGACATGGCATCCAGCTAATTCTGCGTTGAAAAAGTCAAACGGCGCTCCTTCCCTTACGACCTCTGCAGTGCGCCCAAAAAGTGGTTTACCCCCACATATGGGGTATCGGCATGCTCAGAACAAATTGCAAAAAAACTTTTGGTGTCTTGTTACCCTTGGGAAAATAAAAATTGGGATGAAAAGATCATTTTTGTGGAAAAAATATGATTTTTTATTTTCACGGCTCTACGTTATAAACTTGTGTGAAGCACTTGGAGGTTCAAAGTGCTCACCACACATCTAGATAAGTTCCTTAAGGGGTCTAGTTTCCAAAATGGGGTCACTTGTTGGGGGTTTCCACTGTTTAGGCACATCAGGGGCTCTCTAAACGCGACATGGCATCCAGTCAATTCTGCGTTGAAAAAGTCAAACGGCGCTCCTTCCCTTGCGACCTCTGCCAAAAAGTGGTTTACCTCCAAATATGGGGTATCGGCATATTCAGGAGAAATTGCACAACAAATTTTGTGGTTCATTTTTTCTTTTACCACTTGTGAAAATAAAAAAAATTGGTTCCGAAGTAAAGCTTTTGCAAAAAAAGTTAAATGTCAATCTTTTCCTTCCACATTGCTTCAGCTTCTGTGAAGCATCTGAAGGGTTAATAAACTTCTTGAATGTGGTTTTGAGCACCTTAAGGGGTGCAGTTTTTAGAATGGTGTCACTTTTGGGTATTTTCTATCATATAGACCCCTCAAAGTGACTTCAAATGTGATGTGGTCCCTAAAAAAAATGGTGTTGTAAAAATGAGAAATCGCTGGTCAACTTTTAACCCTTATAACTTCGTAACAAAAGAAAATTTTGTTCCCAAAATTGTGCTGATGTAAAGTAGACATATGGGAAATGTTATTAATTAAGAAATTTGTGTGACATATCTCTCTGATTTAAGGGCATAAAAATTTCAAGTTTGAAAATTGCGAAATTTTCTAAATTTTCGCCATATTACTGTTTTTTTCATAAATAAAAGCAAGTCATATAAAAAAATTTTTACCACTAACGTGAAGTACAATATGTCACGAAAAAACTTTCTCAGAATCAGCTGGATTAGTTAAAGCGTTTCAGAGTTATAACCTCATAAAGTGACAGTGGTCAGAATTGTAAAAATTGGCCCGGTCATTAAGCTGCAAAATGGCTCTGTCACTAAGGGGTTAACACATACCACAATTCATGATGCACAGATACAGAAAATAAATATAGGTGTAGTACAATGCCAGAGATTTCACTTACTTCCTACATTACATTAGTGATATCTATTGTACATTCTACAATAGCTCAGAAACCGGACAGTATAGTTCTGCATACAGTATTATGGACACCACATAGAGCTCCATACAGAATAATGAGCCCTATATATTGCTCCATACTGTATTCTGGGCACCACATAGTACTCCATACAGAAAACTGAGCCCCATATGTTTCTCCATACAGTATTATGGGCACCACATAATGCTCCATACAGAATAATGAGCCCCATATGTTGCTCCATACAGTATTATAGGCACCACACAGTGCTCCATACACAATAATGAGCTCCATATATTCCTACATACAGAATAATGAACCCCATATAATGCTCCATGCACTATAATGAGCCACATATAATGCTGTAACAGAGTGTCACCCCCAAGCTGTGCACATGGACCATACTGTAATCAGGCCTAAATTAGCATTCCTTGTCCTGCATCTGGTGGGGTCATGTTTGTCTTTGTTTCTGTCTGCAGGGGGCACCAAGGAATACACAAACCTGCAGACAGGCTGAGACAGGGCTTCTGGAACATTCTTAATCCTTGGAGCTATGTTAAAGGGGGTGGGTGTTAAGGTACTGCCACACTAAGCTATCCCGCTAGCGATCTCGTTAGCGTTGCATACTAATGAGATCGCTAGCGGGATTGTTTCTATATCGCTAAATGCGGCCACATTTAGCGATATAGTTAACGACGCTATCGCCGCTAGCGATCTTCTTAACGACTTTAGCGGTACAAAAGTACCGCTAAATCGCTAAGAAAAGGTGCCACACTCAGCGATAATACTTACCCAGCGGGAGCGCCGACGAGAAAATAGGGTCCGGAACGATTCCAGCGACGAGCGAGATCACAGCAGGAAGCTCGTCGCTGGAAGCTGCCGCACTGAACAACATCGCTAACGGGATCGCTAAATAGTGACGTTTTTTAGCGATCCCGTTAGCGATATTGTTTAGTGTGGCATACCCTTTAGTATCTCTGCCCAACAAGGGGGCTGATATCAATAGAGGTAGGGGCTTTAACCACATGTTCAGTTAGTTGATGCTGTGGGAACCCAGGGCATCTGCAAGACATCTGCCCTCAGGGTCAATTGAGGAATGACCCTGCACCAAATCGGCCGAAGAATGATTTACAGCCAAATACAATGGAGGAAGGAGTGAGCCTAGTGGCTCAGACCATTTAGCGTTTATGTGGTGCATGCCACGGTAATAAGTTCCTCTTATCCTCAAATAAAGCATGTGCAGGAGGTCGTGCTGGATGGTCAGAGAGTTCTTGGTTTTGTGACTCTGGTGCCTTTCTCACCGTAGCTGATCCCAGAATGGTTCAAACAAAAATAATACAGCAAGGGCCTGGGATTAGCTGGAGGCCAATGGAGGAATATCCCAAAAGCAAGTGTAGAACTGGACTTTGGCTTTGTGGTCAAACAATGAGTGGTTGGGGTAATGAGTAGTGATGAGCCACCCCCGTAGTGTTCGAGTTCGGTTCGGTTCGTCGAACAGCCGTGTGTTCGACGAACTGTTCGACGAACAGTTCGTCGAACACTGTTAAAACCAATGGCAGGCAAACCAAAACACATAAAAAACACATAGAAAACACTTCAAAGGTGTCCAAAAGCTGACAAATTGCTCAGAAGACACAACTAACACATGGAAAAGTGACAAGTACATATAGTCATGCGAAAAGAAAAGAGGGGGAGGAGTAAAAGGAGGTGGAGACACAGATATAGGCATGTCATGCCCTTCTAAAACCAAAAAAGTGCAAAGCCGACACGGCCAGTCCGTTCCTGCCCGTGGGACCTGCGTGTCGCCGGGTTTGTGCCAGATCTGCGGTGGACCCTGACGGCCAGCCCCCCTCTCCCAATACTGATACCTGTCCGCTGGTGGGTCGAGCGAGCCCCCCTGCGGTGGGGGCAAGTCTAATCTTTTTAATTTAAGTTGTCTCTCTAATTTGAATGAGTACACTAAATCCTTTTACAAGGATCTATTGGAGGGTAAGTCTCATGCCAGCAGCGGCGGTAATTCCAGCTCCAGTAGCGTCCAGTAAAGCTGCTGCAGTTAAAAAGCTTTTATAAGGATCGAGCTTGGCGGTCCACCGCAAGGCGTCCTACCGCCAGTCACAGCCCCTGTGCCTTGGGGTGCCTCCCCGATGCTCTTCACTGATTGTCCCGGGGGCCCGAAGCATTTCCTTTGAAAAAATTAAGTGTCCAAAGTACAGGTGGTGTAGCTTGCTTAACAGCTGGGTTCATCCGCTGACTAGCAGACACTGCTACTAGGCCCAAAATTATTGTCTGGGCTAGATGCAGCAAAAAATTTGTAATTAGATCTACAGCCGGTGGCTACTCCGCTGACTAGCAGACACTGCTACTAGGCCCAAAATTATTGTCTGGGCTAGATGCAGTTAAAAATTTGTAATTAGATCTACAGCCGGTGGCTACTCCGCTGACTAGCAGACACTGCTACTAGGCCCAAAATTATTGTCTGGGCTAGATGCAGTTAAAAATTTGTAATTAGATCTACAGCCGGTGGCTACTCCACTGACTAGCAGACACTCAAGCTTTGGAGCAGACCTCTGATTCCCAGGCTATAGTATGAGTAAACAGCTCTTCACACTCAACCATCTGTGTTACCTCAAGCCATAGTGTATGTAGTTTCTTATGGTTAAAAGGGGGGTGGGGAAAGACCCAACCCACCTGTAATTGATGATGCCAACGTCACATAAAACACAGCAAGGGGACTCCAAAAAGAGTCTCCAGTTTTTCCAAAAATTTGGGGCACAGACACCACTTAAGTAGCATCAATTGCCCCAGAGTTGCTTAAAATGGTTGGTGAGGTGATTTGAACAAATCTCAAGCTTTTACTCTCCCAGGATGACACAGGGGTAGAAAAGTCCTTTCGGATCCATGATTTGTTCATCTTTATGAACGTGAGTCTGTCTACTTTCTCAGTGGACAGCCACGTGCGCTTATCTGTCAGACTCAGCACACCACCAGCAGCACTGAACACACGTTCAGAGAGAACAAAAATTATTATTAATTTGAAATCTGGTGGAGCTTAGTATAGATGGCCTAATAGAATGAGTACCACACACTGCTACAGGCCCAAAGTTATTTTCCAGGCAAGATGCAGCTAAAAATTCGTATTAATTTGAAAGCTGGTGGAGCTTAGTATAGATGGCCTAATAGAATGAGTACCACACACTGCTACAATGCCCAAAATTATTGTCCAGGCAAGATGCAGCAAAAAATTATGAGTATTTCAAGGCTGGTGGAGCTTTGTATAGATGGCCTAATAGAATGAGCACCACACACTGCTACTATGCCCAAAATTATTGTCCAGGCAAGATGCAGATAAAAAATCTTTTTTTTTTTAAGGCTGGTGGAGCTTTGTATAGATGGCCTAATAGAATGAGTACCACACACTGCTACTATGCCCAAAATTATTGTCCAGGCAAGATGCAGATAGAAATTCTTTTTTTTTTAAGGCTGGTGGAGCTTTGTATAGATGGCCTAATACAATGAGTACCACACACTGCTACTATGCCCAAAATTATTGTCTGGGCTAGATGCAGGTAAAAATTTGTAATTAGATCTACAGCCGGTGGCTACTCCGCTGACTAGCAGACATTGCTACTAGGCCCAAAATTATTGTCTGGGCTAGATGCAGTTAAAAATTTGTAATTAGATCTACAGCTGGTGGCAACTCAGCTGACTAGCAGACATTGCTACTAGGCCCAAAATTATTGTCTGGGCTAGATGCAGTTAAAAATTTGTAATTAGATCTACAGCCGGTGGCTACTCCGCTGACTAGCAGACATTGCTACTAGGCCCAAAATTATTGTCTGGGCTAGATGCAGTTAAAAATTTGTAATTAGATCTACAGCCGGTGGCTACTCCGCTGACTAGCAGACACTGCTACTAGGCCCAAAATTATTGTCTGGGCTAGATGCAGTTAAAAATTTGTAATTAGATCTACAGCCGGTGGCTACTCCGCTGACTAGCAAACACTGCTACTAGGCCCAAAATTATTGTCTGGGCTAGAAGCAGTTAAAAATTTGTAATTAGATCTACAGCCGGTGGCTACTCCGCTGACTAGCAGACACTCAAGCTTTGGAGCAGACCTTTGATTCCCAGGCTATAGTATGAGTAAACAGCTCTTCTCACTCAACCATCTGTGTTACCCCAAGCCATAGTGTATGTAGTTTCTTACGGTTAAAAGGGGGGTGGGGAAAGATCCAACCCACCTGTAATTGACGATGCCAACATCACGTAAACCACAGCAAGAGGACTCCAAAAAGAGTCTCCATTTTTTCCAAAAATTTGGGGCACAGACACCACTTAAGTAGCATCAATTGCCCCAGAGTTGCTTAAAATGGTTAGTGAGGTGATTTGAACAAATCTCAAGCTTTTACTCTCCCCAGGATGACACAGGGGTAGAAAAGTCCTTTCGATCCATGATTTGTTCATCTTTATGAACGTGAGTCTGTCTATATTCTCAGTGGACAGCCGTGTGCACTTATCTGTCAGACTCAGCACACCACCAGCAGCGCTGAACACACGTTCAGAGAGAACAAAAATTATTATTAATTTGAAAGCTGGTGGAGCTTAGTATAGATGGCCTAATAGAATGAGTACCACACACTGCTACAGGCCCAAAGTTATTTTCCAGGCAAGATGCAGCTAAAAATTCGTATTAATTTGAAAGCTGGTGGAGCTTAATATAGATGGCCTAATAGAATGAGTACCACACACTGCTACAATGCCCAAAATTATTGTCCAGGCAAGATGCAGCAAAAAATTATGAGTATTTCAAGGCTGGTGGAGCTTTGTATAGATGGACTAATAGAATGAGTACCACATACTGCTACTATGCCCAAAATTATTGTCCAGGCAAGATGCAGATAAAAATTCTTTTTTTTTTAACACTGGTGGAGCTTTGTATAGATGGCCTAATAGAATGAGTACCACACACTGCTACAATGCCCACAATTATTCTACAGGCAAGATGCAGCAAAAAATTATGAGTATTTCAACGCTGGTGGAGCTGGCAAAAAGTGATAGCAACTGATGTAACCTAGCCCTCAAAAGGGCTGCAATTACAAATAGTCAATACTCCCAAGTTGACCTATCTGTCTATATAGAGCACAGACCTGCCTGCTAAAAGTGCTAGGAACTGTTGTAACCTAGCCCTTAAAAGGGCTGCAATTACTAACTAGTCCCTCCCTACTCCCTAAATCTTCCTGTCTAATTGCAAATTCGCTTCACAGTCACTGTTAGAAAGATAGCGCTAATAGCAGCAGCAGTGCCGTCTAACACTGTGCTGCAGCAGTAAGAAAATGGTGGTGAGGGGGGAAATGGCTGGGTCTTATAGGGCAAGGACATGTGACATACACAGCCAATGACACATGCCCTTGCTTGTGTGAAAAAAAAGCACTTCGCTCTGTGTGTGCGCTGCTGATAGGCTGACAGACTACACCGCCCACTGGAAATGCGGGAAAGAGAAAAAAAAAATGGAGATCTTCATTATTTCAGCAGAGATCCATCCCATGCCCCTCCCCTCGCCCCGCTGTACACTCAAACTGTGTATTAACAGTGATTCTCAGCATTACTGTGAAAAAATCCAGTGACGATTTAGGTGCACGAACAGTTATCGAACATAACTTCGAACAGCTGGATTTTTTCAAAATCGTTCGGGTTCGTCGAACGGCTCGATCACCGCCCAAAACAGCTCGAATTTGAGATTGGCGAACAGTTCGCTTCGAACACTGCTTATCTCTAGTAATGAGAGGCATACCTGCAGATATTGTCCTAGGAAATTATGTTGGAGAGCTACAATGTTGACTTGTCGGTGCAGGAAGCAGAGTTTAAGTCAAAAAGGATGTCAAAATGGAACCAGGCCTTCAATCCTACAACTTCCCCATACAATAAAGAAGAGGCAGTCAACACCAAAATGCTGATGGATTGTCCAGACAGGAGCCATGAGTTATGTCAGCCATGTCTATGTGTACTTGACAAGTGACCTGCTGAGGTCACTAGTCTGTACACAACTTAAGGGGGGAAGGGGTTGTAACAGAGTGTAACCCCCAACCTGTACACATGGACCATACTGTAATCAGGCCTACATTAGCATTCCTTGTCCTGCATCTGGTGGGTCATGTTTGTCTTTCTTCCTCTCTGCAGGGAGCACCAAGGAATACCTAAACTGCAGACAGGCTGAGACAGGGCTTCTGGAACATTCTTACTCCTTGGAGCTATGTTAAAGGGGGTGGGTATTAGTATCTCTGCCCAAAAAGGGCGCTGATACCAAGAGAGGTAGGGACAGTAACCCTACAATGCGTATTGGGTGCCTTTTAGGCCCCGGTGCTTACTTTTTTGCTATTATCTGCAAAATTATTTAGTTAGAATTTTGAAACTCTAGGTATTCCTCAAGTATGTCATTGTTGGTAATATCCAGTTGTTCATATAATTTTTTGATAGGCATTTTAGTGTAACAATGCTTTTTTGGGGAAAACCACATCTGTATGGAACCGGGGCCTTTTAGGCCCCTGCTATTTTTATCATGTACTCAGCAGTGTTTATGTCTCAAGTTACTTTATTTGTAGTCAGGGTTGCAGGTGGAGGGGCCGGGGGGGTGGATCATGCCTTGTGAGGATGTCATATGATTTGGGGAGGGAGTGATAAGGCCATGACATCATCTCAGGTTCTTCTGAACACAGTAATGAGCTGTGTAGAGAGTACTGAGGACTGTAAACACTGTGAGCTAATTGCTGAAGGACCTGTGATGATATGATGTTGGTAGGAAGTCTGACTCATTTTCAGTCTCTTTGTTTCTATAAGAAGCTTACAAGGAGTAGAGCTTGTGACCCTCAAAAATCCAGAAAATTGTACATCTAAAAGAAAGTATAAAAGGTAAGAGTTGCTGAGGAGGAAGGGGGCACTTTACCTTAGGGTATGTGCACACGTTGCGGATTTAGATGCGTTTCCGCAGTGTTTTTTGACGCGCGGAATTGCATCAGATCCGCAGTGTAGTGCACAGCCAATGTAATTCAATGTGAAATGAAGAATTGCTGTGCACATGCTGCTCTCTCTCTCTCTCTCCTTCTCTCTCTCTCTCCCTCTCTCTCCCTATCCCTCTTTCCCTCTCTCTCTCTCACTCTCTCCAGACGGAGCACAAGGAAGAAAATTCACAAACCGGATTCATTCACAACACCACCTAACAAATCCACACAGCAAAAACGCATCACAATTCGCAACAAATCCGCATCAATTCTGCATGAAATTTGCAAGCATTTCGCCCAGCGTTTTCTGCTGAGAGATGCAGATTCTCTGCAGAAAATTCTGCGGGCTAATCTGCAATGTGTGCACATACCCTTACAGTGTGTCACACACAAGCAAATACTGGACAACCCTGCTACTGGACAGCTCATTGTCTGTAAAGAACATTCTACAGAAAAGATAACATGTGAAAATTGTTTGGAAGACCAATAAAATTGAAAAGAAAAAGTAAGAAAAGAAATATAGCTGCAGCTAGCTTACTCTAGATTTATATACCTTTGTGTGTTTTTCATATCTTTGTTTGAAATTTGGAAAAAAAAAAGTTTTTTTGGTGTTTTCTGCAAAAATTATAAAATTATAATTAAAATGTTGTGCATTATTCATATCTCATTTTGCAATTTTGAAATAAACTTGTAAAAGTTATTTATGTGAGTTTCTCCATATGATTTGCCTAAAAGGCCCCCATTACGTAAAAGTGTAGATTTGTGACGTCACGCATGCTAGGGTTAACCACATGTTCAGTTAGTTGATGCTGTGGGCAGCCTGGGCATCTGCAAGACACCTGCCCTCAGGGTCAATTGAGGAATGACCCTGCACCAAATTGGCCTAAGAATGATTTACAGCCAAATACAATAGAGGAAGGAGTGTCACCCTTCCAAATTGGCTTGCCTAGTGGCTCAGACCATTTGTAGTTTATGGGGTGCACGCCACAGCAATAAATTCATCTTATCCTCAAATAAAGCACTTGCAGAAGGTCTTGCTGGACGGTCAGAGAGTTCTTGGTTTTTGTGACTCTGGTGCATTTCTCACTATAGCTGATCCCAGAGTGATTCAGCCAGAGGCAATACAGCAAGGGCCTGGGATTACCATTGAATTAGCTTGAAGACAATGGAGGAATATCCCAAACAATGCGTGGTTGAGGTAATAAGAGGCGTGCCTGGAGATATTGTCCTAGGAAATTATGTTGGAGAGCTACAATGTCGACTTATGGGCGCAGGAAGCAGAGTTTAAGTCAAAGAGGATGTCAAAATGGAGCCCAGCCTTCAATCCCACAACTTCCCCATACAATAAAGAAGAGGCAGTCAACACCAAAATGCTGATGGATTGTCCAGACAGGAGCCATGAGTTATGTCGGCCATGTCTATGTATACTTGACAAGTGACCTGCTGAGGTCACTAGTCTGTACACAACTTGAGTGGGGAAGGGGTTGTAACAGAGTGTAACCCCCAACCTGTACACATGGACCATACTGTAATCAGGCCTACATTAGCATTCCTTGTCCTGCATCTGGTGGGGTCATGTTTGTCTTTCTTCCTCTCTGCAGAGGGCACCCAGGAAATTCACAAACCTGCAGACAGGCTGAGACAGGGCTTCTAAAACATTCCCAATCCTTGGATCGATGTTAAAGGGGTTGGGTGTTAGTATCTCTGCCCAACAATGGGGCTGATACCAAGAGAGATTGGAGCAATTAGCCACATGTTCAGTTAGCTGATGCTGTGTCTTGGAAAGGGCGAGGATCTGCAGCTGTGGCCAGGTCTTGTACCATCTATAGAGATCATTTGCCACGTAGATTTGTGTTGTCTCACCACCCTGATGGATTAGAGGACAGAATCTAGAAGGTGTTGTCGTATATTCCTTGTTGTCGGATTACTACGTGGCGCCCCCCGATTTCTCCCTTTTTTGTGGCCACCTTGCAGACTCTAAAGAATTTAAGTTTGGTGTTATAGTCTCCCCGTCTTAATAAAAGTTGTTGGATTGTTCATCGGCCTGCTGTCCCTGCCAGCTGTCACACACCCCGTCACAAATGCTCCATCTATAATATAACGCTGTAAGTGTCACTCTGTCTGAAGCCTTTATAGACTGCGTGGTATGGGCATGCGCGTACTCCGGCGCCACACTCCTCCCCCAGCCTCCGGCAGAACGGGACAGCGCTGGAGCACAGGGAAGAAAGGTAAGTATAAATGTTTTTTTTGTATGTGTGCAGTTTAATAGGGGTAAGGGGGACCATACATATCAGGATAGGGGGTGAGCGGTAGCATGCATACGAGGATAGGGGGTGAGGGTACCATGCATATCAGGATTGGGGGTGAGAGGACCATGCATATCAGGATAGGGGGGTGAGGGGACCATGCATACCAGGATTGGTGGGTGAGGGGACCATGCATACCAGTATTGCGGGGTGAGGGGACCATACATATCAGGATTGGGGGTGAGAGGTAGCATGCATATCAGGATAGGGGGTGAGGGGACCATGCATACCAGGATTGGGGGTGAGGGAACCATGCATACCAGTATTGGGGGGTGAGGGGACCATGCATATCAGGATTGGGGGGTGAGAGGACCATGCATATCAGGATAGGGGGATGAGGGGACCATGCATACCAGGATTGGAGGTGAGGGGGACCATGCATACCAGGATAGGGAGGTGAGGGGTAGCATGCATATCAGGATTGGTGGGGTGAGAGGACCATGCAAATCAGGATTGGTGGTTGAGGAGGTACCATACATCCTACGATAGGGATGAGGGGGGACCATGCACACCAGGACTGGGGGGTGAGGGGACCATGTAGTCCAGGATTGGGGTGTAAGGGGACCATGTACACCAGGATTGGGGGGGTGAGGGGACCATGCACACCAGGATTGGGGGGTGAGGGGACCATGCACACCAGTATTGGGGGGGTGAGGGGACCATGCACACCAGGATTGGGGGGTGAGTGTTATGTTTAGGTAGCTGAGGAGAAAAAGCAAAAGCAGTAATACACCAGAGAGGCTGGAACCTATTGGATTGCAGTAACCTGAACTAACCACACAACTAGAGGTAGCCGTGGAGCGTTCCTACGTTGATCCTAGACGCCTCGTCACAGCCTGAGAGATAACTACACCTAAAGGCAGGAAGATGAAAGCTATCTGCCCCGGAGCAGATCCCCAAAGAAAATAGGAAGCCCCCAAACATGTATTGGCGGTTAGACAAGAAGAAAACACGGACAAAGACAGAAAATAGAATGAGCAAACGTTGGGGCCCAATCTGTCTAGACAGAGAAGTACAGGAAAGAATTCTGACTGCAATCCAACAAAAACCCTAAAAAATACCAGCACTTCTGATTGCCAAAAAACAGAGATCACACGATCTCTACCACCTAAATCAGATCTCTGGTGTAACAAAACAAAGCCGCAGCCACTGAAAAAACAGGAAAAAGCAAATGAACAAACAACAGTGGCCACAGACAAACTGAGAGGAGCACAGGCCCCAGGAGGGGACCCGGCTGACCTCCACAAAAGTGCAGAAAACTATGCAAAAAGCAAGCACAAAAAGAAAAGCAGAAAATATATTATCTGAAGGCAGCAGGTGCAAGCAAGACTCCAGCAAACTTCAAAATGAACCAGGAACCACAATTGAGACAAGAACAATTGATCACCGGCGACCATCATCGGAGGGAACCTCCCTTATATCAGTCCAGTCAGTGATCCCAGATTGCCATTCCTCGCTGGATGGTTCAGTACTGTCTGTAACCACCAGAGGGAACCTCTGCTCAGAAACCATCTCTAGCACATTCACAACAGGTGAGGGGACCATGCACACCAGGATTGGTGGGTGAGGGGACCATGCACACCAGGATTGTGGGGTGAGGGGAACATGCACACCAGGATTGGGAGGTGAGAGGACCATACATTCCAGGCTAGGGGGGTGAGGGAACCACTCATACCAGAAAAGGGGGGTGATAGGACCATGCATACCAGGATTGGGGATGAAGGGTACCATGCATACCAGGATTGGGGATGAGGGGACCATGCATACCAGGATTGGGGGGTGAGGGGGTACCATACATCCTACAATAGGGATGAGGGGGACCATGTATACCAGGATTGGGGGGTGAGGGGACCATGCATGTCAGGATTGGGGGGTGAGGGGACCATGCATACCAGAATTGGGGGGTGAGGGGACCATGCATACCAGGATTGGGGGGTGAGGGGACCATGCATGCCAGGATTGGGGGATGAGGGGGACCATGCATACCAAGACTGGGGGGTGAGGGGACCATGCATACCAGGATTGGGGGGTGAGAGGACCATGCATACCAGGATTGGTGGGTGAGGGGACCATGCATATTAGGATTGGGGTGAGGGGACCTTGCAAATCAGAATTGGGGGTGAGGACACCATGCATACCATGATTGGGATGAGGGGACCATGCATACCAGAATTGGGAACTAAGGGGTGACATGTATACCAGGATTGGGGATGAGGAGACCATGCATATCAGGATTGGGGGGAAGGGACAATGCATACCAGGATTGGGGGGTGAGGGGACCATGCATTCCAGGATTGAAGGGAGGGGACCATGCATACCAGGATTGGGGGGTGAGGGGACCATGTATACCAGGATTGAGGGGTGAGGGGACCATGCATACCAGGATTGGGGGGTGAGGGAACCATGCATACCAGGATAGGGATGAGTGGGTACCATGCATAACAGGATTGGGGGGTGAGGAGCCCATGCATACCAGGATGAGGAATGGGGTGCCATGCATACCAGGATTGGGTGGGAGTAAGGGGACCATGCATACCAGGATAGGGATGAGAGGTGACATGCATACCAGGATAGGAGGGGCAGAACATACCAGGATGGGAGACCATATACCAATAAAAATGCTTGCCACCTGGCGTAGAAAGGGTTCATAGCTTGTACAGTAGAATGAGCCACACGTATTTCTCCATACAAAATAAAGGACCCCATATAATGCTCCAAACAGTATATGATGTTCCCCATATAATTCACCAGTATATGATGAGCCCCATATATTGCTCCAAACAGAATGGACCCCATATAATGCTCCATATATAATGGGCCCCATATGATGCTCCAGTATATGATGGGTCCCATATATTGCTCCTAACATAAAAAAAAGAAATACCTCTTCTCGCTGGCAGCTGCTTTGCTCCGGACTCCTCAGCGGCAGCATCTTCCGCCTCTCTGCACTGTGATTGTTCAGAACAGATGGCGCACACTAGTCACGTCATTGCGCCCTCTGACCTGAAACGTTACAGTTAGAAGTCACAGAAGACGCTCTAGTGGAGGAATGGGGAGAGGTAAGTATCGCAAGTACCGGGGTCCGGAGCAAGCAAGGGGTAGCCCACTCGTGGGTGCTGACACTGTCACTGACACCGGAACCGGGCCCCCATAACGCGCTGTTGTCCTCGGTGGCGAGTGGGCTCACCTGCCTGCTCAGGACCCCGGCATTTGCCTGGGTACGCCAGGTACTGATGCCGTCCCTGCTTGTCCCACACTGGTAATGCTCCCTTTCATTTAAATTAGCTCTGGAGGCAGATTCTCATGCACATCAGTGTCTGGCTCATAGATCTTAACAGCTCATTTACATATAAGAAATACATGGATTTCTCTGGAATAAGACATGGGATTACAGATATCAAATATATATATATTTTTTCCTCTTCTTATGACCTGCAGGCCCATATAGACGGCTTAAGAGGGTACATCCTGCTTTAAACTGTTCCTATAGTTTGATTTCTTCTTGGGCAGTCAGTGTATGTTTGGTATACACTACAGAAGCTACAGAGGTTGCAGTAACTTTCGGTATGACCCTCTTACAATCACATTCTTAATAAGTGTTTAATTGCATTGGGAATATATTATTAGCCTTTTATTATAGCATAATGAAATTGATATGTTATTATTTTCATTACTGCAGTAATCCAACTGTCTCCTTTTACTTATGAAAAATGCAATTGAGCAACTAAAGATTTACAGTATAGCAGCAATACGTTCCTTATGTTCCCTGTTCTATTCATTATAATATTCCCTGCACAAGTATGGTTGCTGCATATTTAATTATTTTCTCTACACCCTTAAGTAACATGAAAGGTTAAAATGTAATACATAATGAATTAATGATTCAAAATCAGCCCATCCTCATAATGTTAACGGTTCCATATGATTGTGAGAATAAAAGACATTTCAACATCAGGTGCCTCTTCAATTACCCTCCAATCTTCCCTCATTTAGTTCCAGTGCCCTCTTTTCTGCCCTGTGCTTGCAAGCCGGCAGATGTATTAATACTCACTAGATTTATACAGGCGGTGGAGTGAACATTTATAGTAATTGATGAATGATAAATCTGGAATGTGCTCACCCCCTGGTGACAGGAGCACACAGTAGTATTTATGTTTATAGTCCTCTGCAATGCAGTTTACCATGGCCGTGGATTATAGAGCAGTTTACATTCATGTGTGTATTGGGAATATACAGAACTAAAGTTAATGTTGGTGTGAAAGATCTACACAGTGCGAACATAGCTTCAGGGAAGAGGGCTACTTATGTATCCTGGGCACAAGCGCAACGGAGAGAGGACAGTTGTGTCTAGGAATTGACATAAAGCTGAGTTAACCGCAGGGCACAAAACTATTCTGCCAAGTCTACTTGCAGAATAGCCCAATAGGTGTCTGAGGAGTTGTTAACTAACTTCCTACCTATCTGTAACATTTGTATTCTCTCTGCTATCGCAATAATTGAACATTGTACTAGGTGAGAAACTCATCTAATAATTCATTCATCCTGGCAAGTTTACTTGACAACCACAACATTTCTACCTCAAACCATATCAGCGCACAATACAAGATGCGCTACATGAGTCAGTTTATTTACCATATAACTATAGGATTAGTAATGGATAGGCGTCCTATAGACACCTCTCCATTACTAAGCCATGGGCTTGATGTCACCGGACAATACAAAGGTGGCATCAACCCCACTGTGAAGAACTAAGCCGACCGCCACATGGTAGCCTGGGTATCACAGCTTCTGATACCACCGCCGCTACCAAATGTGACGGACGATCCCCTTTCCTCCCACGTCACCAATGGGACGTAACTCCACAGGTACAGCTCTCCAGCGCCCCTTTTGTCTCTCAGGTCAGTAAGGGAACTGCACCTAGAGCAAATGGCCGCCGGGGAGGTTGTCCTGTTACCCACTGGGTATTCTAAGATTCGTGATCAGAGTAAAAGCATCAGCCCAAGATTAATTTTATGGTTTAATCGCCTTAAGGGCGCACTAGATAATTACAGAAATATACAGTAAAGCTATACAACGTAATTACAATGGATTTGCAGTCAGAGAAAAAATACAACGATAATGTACAAGGCTTAAAGGTATAAGCTATAGATCAATATTACCGGGTAGTATTTTCATGGGAAGGCAGGGGCGCTCTGCCGTCCCCAGGTACAGTCTTCAGTTGCTGGATAGTCCCCAAAGCATGTGTTGCTACACCCTTGGCAAGGTCTGTCCCTTGTTTTTCTTGTTGCTGTGAGAAAATGGAATGAACACCCTGTACATGGCTACAATTCTTAAACCTGCTAGGCCCTTCCCTTTTGCTTTGAAGCACGCATATTAACTGGCCTGCAATTCATATGGAGCAGGAAACAATGGCTTGAGCTTGACCTATTTACCATACGACTGACCATCTTATTCAGACACTGGCCTAAACTAATTAGCATGCTAAAGCCCCTTTGATTCCTAGTGGACATCAAAACCGGTCGTACTGGATATGCTAATAGGCCCTGTGTAGTTAAAAGTTTGTGGCTCTGTGAACAGACAAGATGGAGGCTGGTATACAAAATGGCGACGTCCCTTTCCTTACACCCACAAACATGAATCCCACTTGCCACCACAACAGGGCAAGTGGGAAGAGTAGGGTAAAGCACCAGAATTGGCGCATCTAATAGATGCACCTTTTCTGGGGCCGCTGCAGGCTGCTATTTTTAGGCAGATGCATTAATACTCACTAGATTTATACAGGAGGTGGAGTGAACATTTATATTAACCGATGAATGATAAATCTGGAATGTGCTCACCCCCTGGTGACAGGAGCACACAGTAGTATATACAGTATGTTTATATACCTCTGCAATGCAGTTTACCATAGCTGTGGCTTATAGAGCAGTTTACATTCATGTGTGTATTGGGAATATACAGAACTAAAGTTAAAGGGAATCTGTCACCCCATTTTTTGTATATAAGCTGCAGCCACCGCCATCAGTGGCTTATCTACAGCATTCTGGAATGCTGTAGATAAGCCCCCGATGTAACATGAAAGATAAGAAAAACGAATTATATTATACTCTCCCGAGGGGGCCGGTCCAATGCAGTCTGGTCCGATGGATGTCGCAGGTTCGGGACCGTCACCTCCCATCTTCTAGTGATGACGTCCGCCTCCTTGCTTCTGGTGCGGTTCTGCGCAGGCGTACTGATCTGCCCTGTTGAGGGCAGAGCAAAGTACTGCAGTGCGCAGGCGCCAGGAAAGGTCAGAGAGGCCCAACGCCTGCGCACTGCAGTACTTTGCTCTGCCCTCAACAGGGCAGATAAATTACGCCTGCGCAGATGCGCCCCAGAAGCAAGGGGGAGGAAATCATCGCTAGAAGATGGGAGGTGATGGACCCGGACCTGCTACGCCCATTGGACCCGACCGCATCGGACCGCCCCCCGGGTGAGTATAATATAACTCGTTTTTCTTATCTTTCAGGTTACATCGGGGACTTATCTACAGCATTACAGAATGCTGTAGATAAGCCCCTGATGGCAGTGGCTGCAGCTCATATACGAAAAAAATGGGGTGACAGATTCCCTTTAATGTTGGTGTAAAAGATCTACACAGTGCGAATATAAACTAGGAAATACTGCATGCGCAGCAAAGATGTGTACCAGTCCAAGAGGTATATATAAAAATGTAAACTTTATTACTTAACATTTTTTTAGAAAAGAGTTTAACACACAAAAAGACAAGTGAACAGATATCCAGGAGACATGTATAATATACTAGAACCCAATGGGAGTTTGTAAAAAAAGGCGCCCTGCTCATCTGAAAACACCTCCCCATGTAGCCAAATAATCAATGATGTCAATATATGTGTGACTGCCGCAAATTGATCATATATACAAATGTGCATAAATGCCCATTGTCAAAGGTGCTAGCGGTAAGTATTCACAATCACCACCAAATAGAATCCACTGCACCATGACAATAGGATAACAAAGTATGCAAGTGAGTCCCGGTTATATTACCTTATCTTAATAACAGCAAGCGGCACACAGGCAAAAAAGAGGGGGAATGGTGCCCAGATGAGCAGTACACCCTCCCCAACGCGCGTTTCAGCCTCAGCCTTCGTCAGGGGGCACACTGCAAATCCTCATTGTTCGTTCTTATATACAAATAATTCTGCAAATCCACCAATAGCTAGATGTTAGTGATCAAATCATACATATACATAAGGTACCGCCCCAGGAAGTGACACGCTATGTAACCTAGGTAACTTAGGATAATATGGTACCGCTACATAGAATACTAATCAGCACAGTGCCCATATATATGCACATTGTGGCATCAATCTATATAGTCCATATCGAAACAACAATTCTAAACAAATGCAATTTTAGTTGCACGGTAACCATTACGCTGTTTGTATGGCAGCGCCGGCCCCTTAGTGACGCCTTCCAACTGGAAATGACGCGGACTTGTCCATAGAGACAGGCCCCGCCCCCCGGCCAGCGTCACAGGACCCTGAGGGATCATGTATTGACGCTAACAGGCTGGGGCGGTTCCTGCCGCGCCGGACACGCCCGCGTTCACCGAGACAGGCATCCTAACAGAGTGTCTCATGAATAGTTCCAATTGAAAGACAGAATACATAGTAAGATAATGGATACAACAATGAGTATGCACAACGGACAAAACTATGTATCTTTGTGCTTGCATCCGGATCTTCACATAACATTTCATGTTCCACATTAGTGTCATAATAGAGGCTTTCAATCATATGATGACCACATTATTTCTGATATGGTGGATAGTATTCACGAAAACTATTAAAGATAAAGCAAACACAAACAGATTAAAATAAATGCTAAAAAAACAATACAAAACTACCCATTGATGATGTTTTAAGCAATTATAAAGCACACAGCATAATTATTTAAGAAAAGGGACAAAACTGAAGTTTTCATTGAGGCCAGATGGATGGAGTGTATTTAACCTCCAACTCCATCTGGCCTCCATTTGTGCTAGTCTCTTAGAGAACTTTTCCCCTCTGATATTAGATGGAATAATATCAATACCCTTTATTCTGAGTAGCTTGGATTCACTATTGTGGTGTAACTTAAAGTGGCGTGGTATCGTTTTCAACAATGTCAAATCATCTTATTCCACCGCCGCTATAATTCCTAAGACATGTTCTCTGATCCGTTTTTTTAAAGGTCGTGTAGTGAGCCCCACGTAAATTTTAACACATGGACATGTCGCGTAGTATATTACGTTTTTACTCGTGCAGGTAATAAATTTATTGATTTTGTATTCTTTTGTGCCATCGGAGTTATAGAAGGTATCACCTCTCTCCACATTATCACATGCGACACAATGGCCGCAAGGGGCACAGCCACCTCTTGAAGATAACACTTGTAAAAAATGATTTGGAGGGGGGGCAACATAGTGGCTACGAACTAACATGTCACGTAAATTACGTGAACGTCTTGCAGTAATGGAGGCTTTCTCAGGTAAGTATTTTGAAATAATTGGATCAGCCCTCAAAATGGGCCATGATTTATCCAGGACACGTCTGAGGGCATCAAATTGAGAGTGATAATTAGTGATATACCTCACCATATCACTTCTAGTTTGTCGCCTTGATTTATATAATAGTTCGTTTCTGGGCGAATGTTTAGCCCTGTTGAAGGCTTTTTTAATAATACAAAATACATAAATACACTCCATCCATCTGGCCTCAATGAAAACTTCAGTTTTGTCCCTTTTCTTAAATAATCATAGAATCATAGAATCATAGAATGGTAGAGTTGGAAGGGACCTCCTGGGCCTTCTGGTCCAACCCCTGCTCAAAGCAGGATTCTCTAAATCATCCCAGACAGATGTCTATCCAGCCTCTGTTTGAAGACTTCCATTGAAGGAGAACTCACCACCTCTTGTGGCAGCCTGTTCCACTCAGTGATCACCCTAACTGTCAAAAAGTTTTTTCTAATATCTAATCTGTGTCTCCTCCCATTCAGTTTCATCCCATTGCTTCTAGTCTTTCCTTGTGCAAATGAGAATAAAGATGATCCTTCTACAATGTGACAGCCCTTGAGATATTTGTAGACAGCTATTAAGTCTCCTCTCAGTCTTCTTTTTTGCAAGCTAAACATTCCCAAATCCTGCAACCGTTCCTCATAGGACATGGTTTGCAGACCGGTCACCATTCTGGTGGCTCTTCTCTGAACTTGCTCCAGTTTGTTGATGTCTTTTTTAAAATGTGGTGCCCAAAACTGGACACAGTATTCCAGATGAGGTCTGACCAAAGAGGAGTAGAGGGCAATAATGACCTCACGTGATCTAGACTGTATGCTTCTGTTGATACATCCTAGAATTGCATTTGCCTTTTTTGCTGCTGCATCACACTGTTGACTCATGTTAAGTCTGTGATCAATTAGTATACCCAAGTCTTTTTCACATGTGCTGTTACTTAGCCCTATTCCTCCCATTTTGTATATGCTTTTTTCATTTTTATTGCCCAGATGTAGTACTTTGCATTTTTCCCTGTTAAAATCCATTCTGTTAGTTGCTGCCCACTGCTCCAGTTTATGTATATCTTTTTGAATCCTCTCTCTCTCTTCTCTAGTATTAGCTACCCCTCCTAGCTTTGTGTCATCAGCAAATTTGATCAGTTTACCCTCAATTCCTTCATCTAAATCATTGATAAAGATGTTGAACAATACAGGGCCCAAAACAGAGCCTTGTGGTACCCCACTTGAGACATTCTTACAACTGGATGTGCAGCCATTTACAACCACTCTTTGGGTCCGATCACTAAGCCAGTTATGAATCCACCTAACAGTTGCCTTGTCCATTCCATACTTAGTCATTTTTTCAATAAGGATTGTGTGAGATACTTTGTCAAATGCTTTGCTGAAGTCAAGATATACTATATCTACAGCATTTCCCTGATCCACCCAGTCAGTGATTCTGTCATAAAAGGAAATTAAGTTAGTCTGACATGACTTATTAGTTACAAACCCATGCTGACTCTGTTTAATCACTTCATTCTTATCCAGGTACTTGCATACACGTTCTTTAATAATTTGTTCAAAGATCTTTCCTGGTATAGAAGTCAGACTCACCGGCCTGTAGTTCCCTGGGTCCACCTTCTTCCCCTTTTTGAAGATAGGAACAACATTTGCTCTTCTCCAGTCTTCTGGGACTTCTCCTGTTCTCCAAGAATTTTCAAAGATTATGGACAGTGGTTCAAGAATTTCTTCTGCTATCTCCTTCAGTACCCTGGGGTGTAATTCATCTGGACCTGGAGACTTGAATTCATTTATGTTAGCTAAGTGTTTCCTCACTGTCTTTCTGTTTATAGATATCCTGGATTCTTCTATTCCTTTAATAGGACAGTGAAGATCAGTTGATGTTACATTTCCTTTCTGAGAGAAAACAGATGCAAAATAGGAATTTAAAAGTTCAGCCTTCTCAACATCCTGACTTACCATTTCATCATTTTCATCCTGTAAAAATCCTATAGCATCTTTGACTTTTCTTTTACTTTTGACGTATCCCCAAAATCCTTTTTTGTTGCTTTTGACGTCACTTGCAAGCCTTAATTCATTGTCAGCTTTAGATAATCTGATTTGTGCCCTGCAGGTTCTGCAGACGGCATTATATTCTTCTTTAGATATGCCTCCCTCTTTCCATTTGATAAACATTTCTTTCTTCCTTTTTAGCATGTGTTTAAGTTCTATGTTCATCCATCCTGGTTTCCTTAAATGCTTCCCATTCTTCCCTCTTTTCGGAATTGTTAACGATTGTGCTTTGAGAATCTCATTTAATTATGCTGTGTGCTTTATAATTGCTTAAAACATCATCAATGGGTAGTTTTGTATTGTTTTTTTAGCATTTATTTTAATCTGTTTTTGTTTGCTTTATCTTTAATAGTTTTCGTGAATACTATCCACCATATCAGAAATAATGTGGTCATCATATGAAGCCTCTATTATGACACTAATGTGGAACATGAAATGTTATGTGAAGATCCGGATGCAAGCACAAAGATACATAGTTTTGTCCGTTGTGCATACTCATTGTTGTATCCATTATCTTACTATGTATTCTGTCTTTCAATTGGGACTATTCATGAGGCACTCTGTTAGGATGCCTGTCTCGGTGAACGCGGGCGTGTCCGGCGCGGCAGGAACCGCCCCAGCCTGTCAGCGTCAATACATGATCCCTCAGGGTCCTGTGACGCTGGCCGGGGGGGCGGGGCCTGTCTCTATGGACGCGTCCGCGTCATTTCCGGTTGGCAGGCGTCACTAAGGGGCCGGCGCTGCCATACAAACAGCGTAATGGTTACCGTGCAACTAAAATTGCATTTGTTTAGAATTGTTGTTTCGATATGGACTATATAGATTGATGCCACAATGTGCATATATATGGGCACTGTGCTGATTAGTATTCTATGTAGCGGTACCATATTATCCTAAGTTACCTAGGTTACATAGCGTGTCACTTCCTGGGGCGGTACCTTATGTATATGTATGATTTGATCACTAACATCTAGCTATTGGTGGATTTGCAGAATTATTTGTATATAAGAACGAACAATGAGGATTTGCAGTGTGCCCCTGACGAAGGCTGAGGCCGAAACGCGCGTTGGGGAGGGTGTACTGCTCATCTGGGCACCATTCCCCCTCTTTTTTGCCTGTGTGCCGCTTGCTGTTATTAAGATAAGGTAATATAACCGTGACTCACTTGCATACTTTGTTATCCTATTGTCATGGTGCAGTGGATTCTATTTGGTGGTGATTGTGAATACTTACCGCTAGCACCTTTGACAATGGGCATTTATGCACATTTGTATATATGATCAATTTGCGGCAGTCACACATATATTGACATCATTGATTATTTGGCTACATGGGGAGGTGTTTTCAGATGAGCAGGGCGCCTTTTTTTACAAACTCCCATTGGGTTCTAGTATATTACACATGTCTCCTGGATATCTGTTCACTTGTCTTTTTGTGTGTTAAACTCTTTTCTAAAAAATGTTAAGTAATAAAGTTTACATTTTTATATATACCTCTTGGACTGGTACACATCTTTGCTGCGCATGCAGTATTTCCTAGTTTCTATTTGATTTTTGTGTGTCCGTCACACTTCCTGCACACATTTATATACTGTGGTAAGACGACTTGCTCAGCTCTCCTGAAGGCAGACTCAGGACACATGTTCTCTGGGTTTTCTTTCTGCTGGTTTATTATCAGCCATAAACTCATGCAGGTTTCACAGGAAAAGTAAACATGACCCTTCTGGGTTAAACGGGAAAAGCATAAAAAAAAAAAACAATAACTCAGTCCATAGATGAGTGGGTTCCGCCCGCTCTCGGTAGCATAAACTGCACTGCTAAAAGTCCTTGTGGCAAGCTCTGCAGCTTCCACTATCCTGTCTGGAGTCTTTCCTCTCCAGACTACACCAGAGAAAAAAAAACAGGACTGAGCTTTTATACATTGCTCAGCCACACCCTTTTAACATATAACATGCTGGCAGATAAATGAAGTAGGTCTTAGTTCACACAGGAGAGCATCCTGTGTGACACATACCTCCCCTCACATATAAAACCAGTGACACTGTCACATATTCCCCCCCTCTGCCCAAAGCCGGGGGTTTGGGCACCTTCTGACACCAGACAGGGATTCCTAGAGAGGGCATCTGCATTCACATGCAACTTCCCTGGCCTATGCTCCACGTGAAAGTTAAATTCTTGAAGCTCTAGGAACCATCTAGTTACCCTAGCATTTTTTCCCCTCTTTTCCCTCAACCATCTCAGCGGGGCATGGTCTGATACTAATTTAAACTTCCGGCCTAATAGGTAATATTTCAGTGTATCCACGGCCCATTTTATGGCTAAACACTCTTTCTCTACTATGGCGTAGTTCTTCTCGCAGGAGGACAGCTTTCGGCTTAGATAGAGAATGGGATGTTCTTCCTCATTTATTTCTTGGGAGAGTACGGCCCCTAGACCAACCTCTGATGCGTCAGTCTGGACCACAAATTCTTTCTTAAAGTCTGGCGCGACCAGGACAGGCTGCTTGCACGGTGTTAGTTTCAGCTTTTGAAACGCGGTCTCCGTTTCTTCCGTCCATTTCACCATGGTTGATTTAGTGCCTTTTAGAAGATCTGTTAGTGGGGCGGCAATCGTGGCGAAATTCGGGATAAACCGCCGGTAGTATCCCACCATTCCAAGGAATGCTTTCACCTGCTTCTTTGAGAGTGGTTGCGGCCAGGTTTGAATTGCCTCCACTTTCTTGATCTGCGGCTTTATTTCGCCTCTCCCAACAACATAGCCCAGGTACTTGGCCTCCTCTTTTCCGATGGCACACTTCTTCGGATTTATGGTAAATCCTGCTTTCCTTAGCGCGCCCAAAACGGCCTGTAGTTTAGGTAGGTGACTAGCCCAGTCTGGGCTAAAGACCACAATGTCGTCGAGGTAGGCTGCGGCATACTCCTTATGTGGGGCTAGGATGCGATCCATAGCCCTCTGGAAAGTGGCTGGGGCCCCCTGTAGTCCGAACGGCATCCGTTTGTATTGAAAACAGCCATCAGGTGTTGAGAAAGCCGTCTTCTCTTTAGCCATCTGGGACATGGGGATCTGCCAGTAGCCCTTCGTCAAGTCAAGAGTGGTGATGTACCTCGCCGGTCCAAGCCTCTCGATGAGTTCGTCGACGCGGGGCATCGGGTACGCGTCACACTTGGATACCTCATTTAGCCGACGGTAGTCATTACAAAACCTCCACTCTCCATTGGGTTTCGGCACGAGGACGATTGGGCTGGACCACCCACTCTTCGACTCCTCTGTTACCCCGAGGTCTAACATCCTCTTCACCTCAGCCGAGATCACCTCCCGGCGTGCTTCCGGAATCCGATACGGCTTCAAATTCACTCGTACATGCGGTTCTGTCAGCACGTCATGCTCTATCACTTGTGTATGCCCCGGCAACTCTGAGAACAGGTCCCGATTCCGCTGTAGCAATTCTCAACACTGTTGCTTCTGGGCCGGTGATAGAGTCTCTGCAATAGTGACCTCCTCCACCTTGCCTTCTGGTGCGGCTCCCAGGCAAGGAGTTTCCACAGGTTCACGGTTCCGCCACGGCTTGAGCAAGTTTATATGATATATTTGATGTGCCTTCCTTCGGCCAGGCTGGTGGACTTTATAATTAACCTCGCTGACTTTCTCCACCACCTCGTATGGACCTTGCCATTTGGCGAGGAACTTGCTCTCGACGGTAGGGATCAGCACCAAAACACGGTCTCCGGGCTGGAACTGTCTTAGTCTCGCCGACTGGTTATAGACTCTCGCCTGGGCTTCCTGCGCCTGGAGGAGATGTTCCTTTACGATGGGCATCACCTTTGACATTCTCTCCTGTAACTGGGCGACATGTTCGATGATACTCCGCTGTGGCGTGACTTCAGCCTCCCAAGTTTCCTTGGCGATGTCTAGGAGACCTCTTGGATGCCGCCCATATAGGAGTTCAAATGGAGAGAAGCCCGTGGAGGCTTGAGGAACTTCTCTGACCGAGAAAAGCAGAAATGGGAGCAGGTAGTCCCAGTCTCTCCCATCCTTTTCAACGACCTTCTTGAGCATCGCCTTTAAGGTCTTGTTGAAGCGTTCCACTAGGCCGTCCGTTTGTGGATGATAAACCGAGGTCCGCAGCTGAGTTATCTGAAGGTCTTTGCAAAGCTCCTTCATCACCTTGCTCATGAAGGGGGTTCCTTGGTCTGTTAGAATCTCTTTTGGTAGACCTGTCCGAGAAAAAATATGGACCAACTCTCGGGCTATACTTTTACTGGACATGTTCCTTAGGGGAACCGCTTCTGGATACCGAGTCGCATAGTCCATGACGACCAGGATATATTGGTGACCCCGAGCTGATTTGACTATGGGGCCCATGAGGTCCATGGCAATCCTCTCAAAGGGAACCTCTATCACAGGTAGTGGAACTAAGGGGCTACGGAAGTGGGAGGAGGGAGCGGTTATTTGGCAGGTGGGGCAGGACCTACAAAAGTTTTGAATTTCTCGATAACACCCTGGCCAATAAAACCTCCTCAGTATCCTCTCCTGAGTTTTCTCGACCCCTAGGTGTCCCCCCAGAACATGTGAATGTGCCATGTCTAGCACCCGCCGTCTGTATGGCCCCGGCACTAACAGCTGTTCCACTATCTCACCGCCCCTCAGTTTGGCCACCCGATATAGCAACTCCCCTGTACTGCAAAGTGGGGGAATCTGGTGTCGGCCCCGGCTCTTGGGCAACCCCATTACATACAGTAACCTGGTCGAACGCCCCTTTTAAGGTCAGGTCTCGAACTTGAGCAGTCCCAAAGTTCTCTCTGGACATATCTAACGCCGGTAGGTCGGTCTCCTCGGTCACCGTCTCACCCTCATCACCGACAAGGACGCACAGTGGGAACTCCTCACTCTGAGACTCTGTCAGGGGTTCTTCTTCAAGGATCTCGCTTTTCCCCATGCTACTTAGTCCAGTTCCCTTCCCCACAAGCCCCAGAATAAGGAAAAATCACGGCCCAATATGACGGGATGTATCAGGTCCTTTACCACCCCAACTTCATGGGACTGGGCACCACAGTCTGTCCCTACTGTTACTGTGGCCACGGGATAGTCCTTGGCGTCACCATGGATGCACCGAACACCCAGGGTTTTGGAAGGGATCAACTGGTGGGGAAGGGATGCTCTGATCAAGTCACCAGACTCCCGGAGTCCAACAGCCCAAGCACTTTTATTCCATTAATGGATACTGCACACACCTGCAGTCCCTTGCCGGGTCGACAGTCCACGCTACAGGCTGGATAGGCATAATAGGAGATCCGTCTGCCTAGGCTGCAGTCCATGGGCTCAGGGGATATTTGACACTTGGCGGCTACATGTCCAGGGTTGTGACATCGCCAGCAAACTATATCTTTCCCACTTGTTCTAAAGGCCGCTTCGATAGGAGTGGGACGCCCCCAGTGGTGGCTCTAGACCCCTTCCGTGGTGAACCCACCCCCTTTTGGGTATCCCAGTAGGGAGAAATGACTGCATCCGGTTTCCCAAGAGATCTCTCAACTACCTGGTACCTCTCTACCAGGCCGATAAAGTCATCTGCGTTCTGGGTATCACCCTGGGCAACCCAGGTCTGTACTGACTTGGGAAGGGAATGCATGAATCTATCAATCACCACCCGCTCAACCATCTGGGCCGGAGTGGAGGACTTCGGTTGTAGCCACTTCTGAACAAGATGCAATAAGTCAAACATCTGCGAACGAGGGGGTTTGTTGCTAGCATACGCCCAGTGATGAACTCGCTGGGCTCTTACCGCCATATTTACTCCCAGACGTGCTAAGATCTCTGTCTTTAGTTTGGGATACTCCTTAGCATCTTGCAGCGCCAAGTCAAAATACGCTTTTTGGGGTTCACTTATGTCGCATCAATAGTAAAAAGATCTAATGTAAAAATAATAAAAAAAATAATAAATAATGATATTCTCACCTTCCGGCGGCCCCCACAGCTTTCCCGCCTTCAGCGACGCTCCCGGCAACTCCCAGTCCCAAGGATGCATTGCGACAAATCACACCGATGATGTAGCATCACGCGAGACCGCTACGCCATCTGGGTGATTCTCACAAAGGACTCTTGGGACCGGGAGTTGCCGGGAGCGTGGCTGAAGGCGGGAAGGCTGCGGGGCCGCCGGAAGGTGAGAATATCATTATTTATTATTTTAATTATTGTTTTACCAGGGATATGGTACCCAGGGCCTGGAGGAGAGTCTCCTCTCCTCCAGACCCTGGGTACCACCGCACATGAACCGCTTACATTCCGCAAAATTAATGAACATGTTGCTATTTTTTCCGCGAAGCGTTTTTTTCGCGGAAAAAAACGCAAAATGTGGCCAAAACATGCGGAATCAATTAACATGTATAGGATGCTTAATGCTTGCGTTTTTTTCGCGTTTTTACTGCGGAAAATCGCGGAAAAAACGCGAAAAAAACGCAAATATTCCTGAACGTGTGCACTTAACCTTACAGAGAAAGCATAAGGTGCTATGGAGTGGCAGAATATTGACCAGGCTTATTCTAACATTTACATAAATGTAACATTTCGAAGGTCAGTCTATTTAGTAGGACAGGAAACAGCCAAAACTGTAGAGCACACTTATTTGGTAAGGTGGGGGTTCTTTGAAGTTCTCATCAGTATCCTATGACATGAAAAAGAGAGTTCTGGAAAATGAGAAATCATGAAGCTATGCATGAGAAGTGTTGCAGAGAGAAATAGTCATTAGAAGAGAAAAAGTTTCTTTAGGGAGACTACTTGCCAAGAAGAAAGATGATATTGTGCAGGTCTCTCAGTGAATGACTTTTGGCATTCATCTGCAATACTTGGAACATAGCAGGGAGGGTCAAGGAGGGAAGAGCAGAGTGAGAGAAAATAAAGAATACCGAAAAGTCCCTTTCTAGTAGGCTTTTAGCTTACCCCAGAGCTGGGCACATACAGCCAAGGCCATCATCAGGGCATTACTGCCCTTATTGTTGTATGGCGCCTGATGAGCAGAAGAAAAGAGGAGGAGTCTGGGCCCCCTTTTTATGCTTTTGCTTACCGGGCCCTAGGGTATAATAACGTATACACCGCCATTGACAGCGCACATCTCGGTGCAGGGAGCCTTTCTTGGAGCTCCACGGGACAGCCGTGTAGCTCCAAGAGACTCCCTCTGCCTCTTCTATGATGTACTGGTGATGGTGCGTATGTGATTATGTCATTGCGTAGGCGCCGGAATAAACGCACGCCACTCTCCAGGAGGACACTAGAAGTGGAGCTGTGCCTGCGGGGGATCATAAGGCTGTGTTTCCACCGTCAGGAAACACAGCGCATTTGACGGAGCGGAAATTCCGCTCTGTCTAAGCCCCGCCCCCTTTCTGACGCGCGTTCTTTCCGGAGGTGTTCAGGACACCTCCGGAACACCTCCGGAAATAACACAGGGCTACATAGCCCTGTGCTAAATTCCGTTGCGGCGACGCAGCGTCGCCGCAATACGCTAGGACATGCTGCGGTCTGAAAAGACGCACAGCATGTCCGGATACGCAGGTCTTCCGCCTGCGTGTTGTTACGCATAGTGGAGACGGGATTTCTTGAAATCCCCTCCACTATGCTGTTACATCTGGACGCTGCGTGTTTGGCGCTGCGCCAGCGCACAGCGCCAAACACGCAGCGTTTCCTGACCGTGGAAACTCACCCTGAAAGTTAAGTATGAAAACTTTTGTTTTTATAAAATGAATTGGTGGGGAGCAAGTGATGATTAATTAGGAATGGGTGACGAAGGACAGGAAATGATGATGTATTGAGGAGGGGGAGTGAAAATAATGATGAACTGGAGTGGGGACAGCAAATAAACAATTGAGGGTGGGGTGTCGGGGTCGTATCGACAAACCACTCGTCCTTCAGTCACTTCGAATTAGATTATGAGCATGTGGTACCAGTTATAAGAAAGAGTCAGGCAATCAGGCTGGTTCAATCTTAAAGCATGCTCTGGCACGTAGCTTTCTCAGCAAGAGCTCTCTTTATTATTACAAGCACAAAGTTATATAGTATACATATCAGGGTGGAGCGAGGGGCACCTAAAGAGAAACAGTATAGCCATATATGGAAATGTATAGTATCCTAACATCTGGATTGGTTTCACTGTTCCTTCAGCTCAGCTCAGCTCCCGAATGATGTAACTTTTGGCTGATGCAATCTTCTTGGAATTCAGGATCCAGTTACGTACTCCAGAGATGGGTCTCTAACTAAATGCCACGTAGCAAGGAAAGCTTATGGTTTGAATATACAAAATGGAAGCTAGCACATAAGCATCACATATAAAAGTACAAAAAAACATTATATATAAGTACGAAAATATATTTTAACCCTGACAATCCCCCCTAAACACTAAGCTTTCCCTTGCAGGGGTGGCCTTTGAGACTGTCCATGTGTTGGGGGAGGGGAGGTGGATTTCTTCACTTATTTATCTTAGAAGCTGTCCCCTGGTAGGACGCCCCCAAGACAAACAAGTCCCTACTTTAGCAGACACATGGAGTTCTCACAACCTGTCCCTAAACTAAATCTCTTAGTTGAACTTTTCCATAGGAGGTCTTGTCGGGGTTATCCGAGGGAATATATTTTTCCATGTCCTCTTTACTTGCATCATTATATAACAGGGATATGGTTTTCTGGTGTAAGAAAGTACCTGACATGGGAGCCGCGCTGGTGATAGCTTTTCTGTATAGAGGTACTACACAACACAGGACCACTAAGCCCAGCACCAGGAGTCTTCCAATTACTAAGCAGGCCTGCTGGAGGAATCCCTTAAGACCTCCCAACCAACTTGAGAAGAAAGAGGTATCTACCCCTGTATTTTCCTTTACCTCCTGGGCCAGGTTTTTAATTTTCGTAAGGGCCGCCATGGTTTTACCATTAACTCCAGAATTCTGAGGGATATAGGTACAGCATTCTTCTCCTATCATCCCACATACCCCGCCTTTTTCTGCAAGGATCATGTCAATAGCCAACCTATTCTGGAGGGTCATTCTAGTGTTGGGTCCTAACTCTTCAACTATACCTTGGAAAGCGTCTCTACTATAGTTGATAAACCTTTGCTCAGTGTAATAAACATAGTTTATCCAGTCCACATTTCTGTTGATCTGTATGGCGGGAATGAGGGAGAGGAAACCTGCAGTAATCTGGTTCTGGGCTTTGTACTCGTCGGGGACCCCCCTAGGGACACCTATGGAATCTATATAGATCTTGGGGTCGTCAGCATAGCTGGTATGCAGCTGATCTAGACTTCTCTTTTTCCTAGTTAGTTCAGGGGCTATTTCTGGGTCCCAGGGTAGGATTTTGAATTGCATGGCCAGCTTCACCAATGTACACTGACCACTCCATATACCTGGCAGCTGAGATCTCAGTCTTCCGTCCCCACAGAACCAATAAATATCATACATGTATCTGGAATGATTAGTCAATAGGTTAGCATCTATAGTCTTATTGGTCTGGCAGAACCCGTCTTCAAAACCCCTAAGGAGGGACCAGTAGAGTTGTCAGGAGAGTAGCAGGTATAGTTATCTTTATTTACTATGACATCCCGAGGGGTTTGCAATTTGGTTTTTAGACTGACGAGGGGAATATAATCAGGACAGGAGGTGTCATTAGCTCCTTTCAATAACCCCAATAGACAGACTGTGGCATTGTGGTCAGCAGGGAAAGCATGCGTATATAGATAAGTGTTAGCAGCAGCGCAGGTTATACACCCCACCAATATATTTTGGGCTCTGACGTTGTACCTAACCCATTCTAACCATAGGTTTTTACGGGGGTTTATCTGGGTTTCTATGGAGAAGACTTCTTCCCACTGGAGTCCTGGTATAGGAATTACTTCATTCACTATTTGTTGTAATTTTTCACTTCCTTGAAGCTGACTAGTGATAGTGGGAGTCTGGGTAGGTTTTAATTTCTTATTCTTGAGTTCCACTATCCCCAATCTGGGATTAATTGAGCCAACATGACATCCCAAAACATATTTTCCCAAATCTCCCTCTTGAGGATTTTCTAAGTTTAAATACAAAGGGAAGCATGACTTAGTATTGAGACATGTCACTCTATGTGGGCTGGTCTTCCGAGGCGTGAATCCAGCAGTCAAAGTCATTCGAGTTAGTAGAGACCTTCCCTCCTTATCTTTCCTGACTTGAGCCTCCTTTGGTTTATATCCCCAGTCCGTGTCACCCGTGTTCCACCCCACATCTGACCAGTAATAGCAATTCTCATTCCCTGGACGAGTCACACAGAGATAGAATGTTCCCCGGTCATGGGCATCATACCAGTACCAAGTCATTTTTCCACAGCTTGCTATTTCACAAAAATCAAATCGGTAGGTCTGAATCCTTGCGTCAGTGTCTACCCAGAATATGGTGGTTGCCCAACTTGGAACAAACAGTAGATACGTGTAAAGGATATACAGAAGCAGTCTCATTCTGTTCGGCTTCGTTTGCAGTGGGAGGCGTGAATCCAGGTGTTCTTTCCCTCAAGCTTCAGTGCTGTGGGAGTGGTCAGAATCACGGTGTAAGGACCCTCGAATCTGGGTTGGAGGCAGTCTTTCCTCACAAACTTTTTCACATACACCAGGTCACCAGGCAAGAAGTTGTGCACCGTGTCACCTGTGGATTCTGGGAGAGAAGCAGACACTGTAGAATGGGTGTTAGTCAACTCTTTAGACAAAGCAATCACAAATTTTACCACTTTATCATTAGTTTCAGATAGCTCTTGGGGCCTAATGTCTCCTATCTTCGGAGGGGCGCCAAACAGAATCTCATGGGGGGTCAACCCGTGTTTGGCCTGGGGTGTGTGTCTAATGTGATACAGCACTATGGGGAGCAAGTCAGGCCAAGGAAGGGGATAGTCTTGGGTCATTTTCAGAAGTTGGGTTTTGATTGTGGAGTTCATTCTCTCCACTTTGCCTGAGCTGGCTGGATGGTATGGAGTGTGTAGGCCCAAGTCTGTTCCTAGCATGGTCCACAGCTCCCTGTAGACACTTGCAGTGAAGGCTGGGCCTTGATCTGACTCTATTACTTCAGGGATTCCAAATCTGCAGGCAATCTCGGTGATCAGTTTCTTGGCCATGGTTTTGGCAGTCATGTTGGTGACCGGATAGGCTTCTGGCCAGGCAGAGAAGATGTCCACAGCCAGAAGGACATATTCATATTTTCCTGCTTTTGGCATCTGGATATGGTCGACTTGTATTCTTTGCCAAGGGTAGTCTGGTTTGGCTAAATGCTGGAAGGGGACTCGTTCAGTGGCCGTTGGATTGCAGGTGGCGCAAACAGAGCAGGACTTCGAATATGCAGCCACGGCAGATGAGATTCCAGGTGCAAAATACAACTTGTTGATGCATGCCAGAGCTTGGTTTTTTCCTCTGTGTGTGGGTCCATGCACCCACGCAGCCACTGCTGGATACATACGCCTGGGCAGACAAGTTTTTCCATGCACTCTGTAAAAGGGGAGAGATGCTCCTGATCTCAGGGCTCCCGCTGCTTTCCATTGCTTTATTTCTTCAATGGAGGTTTGTTTCTGTTCTTGCCACAATTTGGCTTCAAGTGGTCCGAAGGGTTTGGAATTTTCATCTAATGAGGATTCTTCCAACGTTGTTGGCTTCCTTTTCTTCTTGTCTCTTGGCCTTTCCAAGGACGATTCTCGATACTCCTGGATAGCTTCAGAGTTGGTCTCTTTGGCCATTGCTCTGGTGATAGCCATCATCTGCGAATTTCCTTTAAATTTTCTCGTGTCTTCTTGCTTCTCCTGTTTTTCCTGCCACTTTGGTGACACATTCTCCATTGCTGCTGCCTTGGCTGCTTGGTCTGCCAGGTGGTTTCCTCTTGCTTCTCTTGAGCTTATTCTGCCATGAGCCCTGACCTTAATGACAGCGATCTGAGTAGGTTCTTTCAAGGCTTCAATCAAAGCTTTAATCCAGAGAGCATGTTTCACCGGTGTTCCAGCGGCTGTGATGAATCCCCTATTTCTCCATAGGAGCCCAAAGTCATTAGCATTCCATGTGCGTACCTTGAATCTGTGTACACATTGACAGTGGTTCCAGTGGCTAGATGACAGGCCTCTATCAGGGCCACAAGTTCTGCTTCTTGTGCAGACATGGAAGGTGGTAGGGCTTCAGCCATAAGGACCTCTGTTTCCGTTGTAACAGCATATCCTGTGTGGAACTTGCCTTGAGCATCAGCAAACCGTGAGCCATCCGTCCATAATCTCCATTTTGGGTCAGCCAGCGGACGGGACACCATATTTTCAGGTGCAGAAGTGTCTTGTTCCAAAATTTTCAAACAGTCATGGGGTAGCATATTGGCATATTCATCTTCCTCTCCCCCTCAGAAGGTGGAAGCAAAGTGGCAGGATTGATAGTGGTGCACTTTTGGAAGGAGACATTTGAAGGTAACAGCAGGGAACACTGGAGTCTGAGGTGCCTTTGATGAGTAAGGTGTCTGGGTGAAGTCTGTTGGAGGACAGCAGAAAGGTCATGGCCAGCTTGAATGACCAGATCATGTCCAAGGACAACATCAGCAGACTTGTCCAGAAGGGTATGAGCAGCATGGACCGCCTTGAGACACGTGGGTGAAGTCCTTGCAACTGGGTCCAGACGTGCCGAGTAATAGCCCAAAGGCCGGTATTTGTCATTATGGTGTTGAGCCAAAACGCCAGATGCATGTCCCCCGGATTCGGACACGAAGAGGTGGAAGGGTTGAGTGTAATCCGGGATGCCTAAGGCAGGAGCAGAGATGACACTCTCCTTCAATTTGTAGAAGCACTATTTCTGCTGTTCATAGACATCTGGATCCGGGGCATTTCGCCAATCTGGTCCTCCATTCTTGAGACTGTCATACAATGGTTGCATGAGTCTGGAGGCTTCAGGAATCCACTGTCTGCAGTAGGTGATAAGTCCAAGAAAGGTCTGCATAGCAGAGTAGGTTTCAGAGTAAGAGATTTCCCTTATTGCTTGCTTTCTTTCTTCAGTAAGATGGCGGGCTCCTTGTGAAATGCAATGTCCAAGAAAGACAACCTTAATCTGACACCATTGAACTTTGTTCTTCGACACTTTACAATTGGCTGAGCAGAGGAACAGCAGCAATGATGTTGAGGCAGGCAATATGGTTTCTTCCGTACCACAAAGCAGTAGATCATCCACATACTGTAACAAAGTTACTTGAGGGTTTTCCTGTATCCAGGGCTCCAAAACAGTCTTCATTGATTGTGTGAACTGGTTAGGAGAATTCTGACCTCCTTGTGGGGTTCTTGTCCATGTTAACTGTCCCCCTTGGAAAGTGAAGGCAAAAAGAAACCTGGAGTCTTCGTGCAGAGGCACGCTGAAGAAGGCATTTGCCAAGTCAATTACAGTGAACATTGTGGCTGTTGGAGGTACGTTGGACAACAAAGTGTTTGGGTTAGGTACCACAGGAGTCTCTAGGATGGTGGCAGCATTCACTGCTCTGAGGTCCTGTACCAGCCGGTATCTTGGAGGTTCTCCTGGAGCGGTCTTCTTCTTGACTGGGAACAGAGGTGTGTTACAGGGTGACACACATCTTATCAGAACTCCAGACTTCAGAAGAGAAGAAATTTGAGCACCCAGGCTATATTCTTGTGCGGCTTTGAGAGGGTACTGGGGCAAACGGGGATATTTATATCCAGGCTTGAGATGTACCTTAACTGGAGGTACCCATAAAAGTCCAACATCTTCGGGTCCCTCTGACCACAGGCTGTCAGGAAATTGAGAGGGATCCAGATAGCCAAACGGGTATGTTTCTGCTGTGGCTCCAGGTGTCTCAGGTTGTACAGTCATCATCATCAGAGGAAAGGCCTTTAGAACACATCTGTCTTCTGCCCCTTGCTGGGAATTGGGGTCTTGTAAGCAGAGTTCCATACCTTGTTCTCCAAAAGTGATGGTGGCCTTCATCCTTTCCAGGAGATCTGCACCCAATAAGTTGACAGGGCAGGTTTCAGAGACCAGAAATTTGGTCAATACTCCGGTGAAGGGTCCTGCAGACACTGGGGTAGTGAGGGGGGAAGCAGTCTGTTGACCTTCTACTCCAACACATGTGAGGGTTTCAGAAGACAGAGATACTGATGAAGGAAGGTGTGCAGAAGAGATGACAGAAGTGGCCGCCCCAGTGTCCACTAAGAACTTCAAGGGTTGATTGTCCACCTGTAAGGTGACTGTCCCACAAGCTGCAGATGGATGGGCAGCTGGGAAGGTGGACACTGGTTGGCCTCCCCGTCAGTAGCGTGGGGGTGGCCTCTCATTATAATCTTGACGTCTGTTATCGTAGCTGTCTCTAGAGCCAGGACCATTCCTGTGATTCCCACGGCGTGGACAGTCTCTGAGGATATGATCTGGGCTGCCACACTCCCAGCACAGCACACGTCCTTCGGGGTCACGAGCTGGTCTTCTGTTTCGTTGGTTGGATCTTCTATCGCGCTCATGTTCTTGTCTTCTTGGTGGGGGTGGGGGACCTCCTCCACTTCCTTCCACTAGCACCCATTTTATGCCTGACTGATTATTGGGAGGTGGGTAATTTTCTTGAGCTTGGTAGACCATGGACGGCACTGGTTTACTCTTTACTTTAAGTTTGGTGTCCTCCTTCCCATCTGCTGCTTCTTTTTCCCGTTTCTGCAATGATTTATGGAAGGCCTTGACAACAGTTGCTGCATCATCAAAGGAGGAGGATAAAATGTCAGGGCGTACTTTAAGCACTTCCTCTCTCAATTTGTCCTGTAGACCTTGAATGAACGATTCCACTAGAAGTTTATTCTGAGTCTTGATATTCATATTAAAGCCCAGGTCTTCAAAATGCAAAAGCAGGCTGTGAGGAACTCAGCCGGCCGCCACACGGTAGCCCGGGTATCACAGCTTCTGATACCACCGCCGCTACCAAATGTGACGGACGATCCCTTTCCTCCCACGTCACCAATGGGACGTAACTCCACAGGTACAGCTCTCCGGCGCCCCCCTTTGTCTCTCAGGTCAGTAAGAGAACTGCACCTAGAGCAAATGGCCGCCGGGGAAGGTGTCCTGCTACCCACTGGGTATTCTAAGATTCGTGATCAGAGTAAAAGCATCAGCCCAAGATTAATTTTATGGTTTAATTTGCCTTAAGGGCGCACTAGATAATTACAGAAATATACAGTAAAGCTATACAACGTAATTACAATGGAATGGCAGTCAGAGTAAAAATACAACAATAATGTACAAGGCTAAAAGGTATAAGCTATGGATCAATATTACCGGGTATTATGGTCATGGGAAGGCCTTGGCTCTGCCATTCCCAGGTACAGTCTTCCGTTCCTGAATAGTCCCTTGGTCTTTCCTAGACCATCTTCTTGGCTTCTGTGTGTGAAAAGGAATGAGACCAACAGCCTGGTCATGGCTAGTTCTTAGACCTGCTAGGCCCATCCCCATTGCTTTGAAGCACGCATATTAATTGGCCTGCAATTCATATGGAGCAGGAAACAATGCCTGAGCTTGGGCTATTTACCATACGACTGACCATCTCATTCAGTCACTGGCCTAGACTAATTAGCATGTAAAGGCCTATTGATTCCTAGTGGACATCAAAACCTGTCGTACTGGATATGCTAATAGGCAATGTGTAGCTAAAAGTCTGTGGCTGTGTGAACTGACAAAATGGAGGCTGGTACAGGCCCTATACAAAATGGCGACAACCTTTTCCTTACACCTCCCTGCTTTTGAGGGCGCTAGGGGGTATCACATTCCTGTGTTCCCCCGTGCGCCCTACCGCACCCTCTCTTTGGCTACGGTGGCAGATCCACGAGGATTTCTGACTCTCTGTCCTCTGAAAGGTTGCACACTGGTTGGGCATACGCCTCCCGCTCATGGTGGGCCTTCATCATGTTCACATGGAAGGCCTTCCTCCTACCACGGGCGTGGTCCAGGGTGACCAGGTAGGTGACGGCGTTGAGCTGCTCGTGCACGAGGTATGGACCCTCCCAGGCTGCCTGAAGCTTGTTTTGTGGTACGGGGACCAGTACCCACACCTTTTGACCCACCTGGTAGGTCCGCTCACAAGCATTCTGGTCGTACCATCGCTTCTGGTCAGCCTGAGCTTGGGCCATATTGTCGTGCACCAGCCGTGTCAAGGCCATCATTCGGTCCCGGAAGCGCACGACATACTCAATGACCGACACTCCAGGGGTGGCTAAATCCCCTTCCCATGCTTCCTTCACCAGAGCAGGGGGCCCCCGTACACGTCGCCCGTACAGGAGCTCAAAGGGGGAGAACCCCGTTGAGGCCTGTGGAACCTCCCGGTAGGCAAACAGCAGGTGTGGGAGATACCGCTCCCAGTCTCTCCCGTGGGAGTCGACCAACATCCTCAGCATCTGCTTTAAGGTGCCATTGAACCGCTCACACAAGCCATTGGTCTGTGGGTGATACGGGCTGGCCACCAGATGTTGCACCTGTACCTGCCTACAGAGAGACTCCATCAGCTGCGACATGAACTGGGTCCCTCGGTCGGTGAGCATTTCCTTGAGAAACCCCACTCTGGAGAAAATCTCCAGTAAGGCAGTGGCCACTTTGTCGGCCCGAATGGACGACAAAGCTACCGCCTCCGGGTACCGGGTGGCATAGTCCACTACCGTTAGTATGAAGCATTTCCCGGAGCGGCTGGGAGTGGACAGAGGTCCAATGAGATCCACAGCCACCCTCGAGAAAGGCTCTTCGATGATGGGCAGAGTTACCAGTGGGGCTTTGGGGCGCGGCCCCGCCTTCCCCACCCTCTGACAGGTGTCACATGAACGGCAGTAGGCTATCACCTCGGTCCTCATTCCAGGCCAGTAGAAATGCTGAGCTAGCCTGGCCCTGGTTTTAGTGATCCCTAAGTGTCCGGCCATTGGAATCTCGTGTGCGATCCGCAACAATTCCGCCCTGAACGGATGGGGCACCACTAACTGTCGGTCCCTGGGCCACGCCTCCGGTGAACCCTGCTGGACCGTTACCCGGTACAGCCGTCCCTGGTCCCAGACCACTCGCTCGCGGTCGGACTCCAGGGGAGGCTGTGCCGCCTGTTCCTTGAGAGTCTTCAGGCTAGGGTCAGCTTCCAACGCTGCCTGAAATCCCTGACTAGATATGGCAAGAATTGACGAAACTGCCCTGTCCTCTGTCAGTTCCCCGGGATCTGTCTCCTGGCTACTGTCTGACTCGGCAGCCACTTGGTCAGAGAGGGGGAAACCGTCGGACCTCCGCGAGGCTCCTTGGGCTTCAGCGCTCCCACTCCTGGTAACAGCGGCCACGACCGCTGAGACCACGGGTAGCGCCTGCTTTCCCTCCTCCTCTGACCAAGTCGCCGGGTCAGGCAGACTTCCCTGACTTCCTGACATCCCGGATGTGGGGAACTCCTGACCTGGGGTCCTACCTGGTGGCTCCTCTCCCGGGACACCCCCTCCCCCCATGGCCTGTTCCTCTTCCTGCAGGGGCCCTAGACTCAGCAGGCTGGATTCACTTAGGGGCCCTACACTGCCCATAGCAACCCCTCCCTCCACCTCTGAGCTCTCCCCTACAGCCTCCTCACCTGTCCTCACTGTGAGCCCTGTGTGTGTAGTGTCAGTGCATGGCTTACCATCAGGTTTCACTCCCTCCTCCACTGTTGGAGGCACATTCAATACATTAACATTAGCATTCACAGTAAAGTCATGACATTCTTGGGGAGCCGGACTTGGGGGTTCAGTGGCCACATACTGGGACACTAGCCGCCCCAAATCGGTCCCAAGCAACACATTTGCAGGAATATTCGGCGTTACTCCCACCTCCCGCATCCCCTCCCGGCACCCCAATCCAAATACACCTTGGCAACGGGCAGCGCCGGTTCAACGCCTCCAATTCCGGAGACGGAAAGGGTTTTCCCAGGTACCAAGTCTTGAGGGGACACCACCTCAGGGCGTACCAGGGTTCGTTCAGCGCCTGTGTCCCGCAGTCCCATGACCGCTGAGCGGCCGATGGTGACGGGTTGGTAATTGTCTAGGGACCTCCCACCACCCCCTCCCACACACAAAACAGTGGACGGTTTCTGGGACAGGGATGGGGCCTTCTGGCGCTGGGGACATGCAGCCTTAAAGTGTCCTGGCTGATTGCAATTATGGCAACGTCTGGGGTCTGTTCCTGGCCTGGAGAGGTCAGCAGGGGAGTACGCCCCTTGCACTCTGGGGGCTGGATATGGGGCTGGGGCAGGATTGGGCTTACCCCCTCTCCAGGTGCTGCTGGCAGGCTTCTTTGGCTCCGGCGCCCTGTTGTTGGCATACTCATCTGCCAGGGCAGCTGTAGCAGAAGCCCCCTTTGGTTTCCGGTCACGGAGGAACTGCTGGAGGTCCTCTGGGCAGTTCCACAAAAATTGCTCCACGACAAACAGTTCCTGGACCTCCTGGCGGGTAGTGAGCTCTAGACCCGAGGTCCAGTGCTCCGCAGCTCTCAACAGGGCCCGCATGTGGTCGGTCCAGGTGTCCTTTGAACCCCGCTGCAGGCTCCTGAACTTCCTGCGGTACGACTCCGGGGTGAGGTTGTAGTGCTGGATCAGGGCCCGCTTGATGCTGTTGTAGTCCTGCTCCTCCCCGGCAGGTAAGTCCCCCAAAACTTCCAGGGACTTACCCCTCAAACGGGGGGTCAGGTACCTTGCCCACTGATCCAGGGCCAGATGATGTTGGAGGCATGTCCTCTCAAAAGCCAGCAAAAAGGAATCCAGGTCTCCATCCTTTTCAAGCAAGGGAAAGTCCTCCGCCCGGACCTTGGAAGCCCTTGTCTCCGGTGGGCCTGGTGCGTCCAGTGGGGGCCCGTGCTGAGCCATCTCCAGTCGGTGCCGGCGCTCCGCTGCTCTCTCTGCCGCTGCATGCTCCCGCTCCGCTGCTCTCTCTGCCGCTGCTTGCTCACGCTCCGCAGCTTCACGGCGTTCTGCTCGCTCACGTTCTGCTGCTTTCTCTGCCGCCACCAGAGTCTGTCATAGGCGGCATCATTACCAGCCTCGAGCTGCGCCATAGCCGCTTGGAAGAGGGTCTCCGATCTGGACAGGCTGGGACGGGCAGGGGGTGGGCAGTCCACTGTGAGACTGAGCACGGGGGTCGGGCTCCTTGGGGAGCCCTGGCTGAGCTCCCCTCGCCTCCATCGGTATCGAACTCATCATAGACCACAGCATTGGCCTCCCCCTTTGCCCTACTCCTGGTGCCTTCCGCCATCTTGGGAACCTTTGGTCACTGAAACACAGCTGCAACCCTGACCTTGCACACAACTTGTTATATTTACACTCTGACCATCTAGTGCTGGGCTGACCTTAAGACCCCAGCAGTGAAAGTACTGCTGGTAGTCTCTAGTGTCTGGGAGTAGGGGTCCCACGCACACTATTACTCTGATCCCACCGCTGCCACCAATTTGTGAGGAACTCAGCCGGCCGCCACACGGTAGCCCGGGTATCACAGCTTCTGATACCACCGCCGCTACCAAATGTGACGGACGATCCCTTTCCTCCCACGTCACCAATGGTACGTAACTCCACAGGTACAGCTCTCCAGCGCCCCCCTTTGTCTCTCAGGTCAGTAAGAGAACTGCACCTAGAGCAAATGGCCGCCGGGGAAGGTGTCCTGCTACCCACTGGGTATTCTAAGATTCGTGATCAGAGTAAAAGCATCAGCCCAAGATTAATTTTATGGTTTAATTTGCCTTAAGGGCGCACTAGATAATTACAGAAATATACAGTAAAGCTATACAACGTAATTACAATGGAATGGCAGTCAGAGTAAAAATACAACAATAATGTACAAGGCTAAAAGGTATAAGCTATGGATCAATATTACCGGGTATTATGGTCATGGGAAGGCCTTGGCTCTGCCATTCCCAGGTACAGTCTTCCGTTCCTGAATAGTCCCTTGGTCTTTCCTAGACCATCTTCTTGGCTTCTGTGTGTGAAAAGGAATGAGACCAACAGCCTGGTCATGGCTAGTTCTTAGACCTGCTAGGCCCATCCCCATTGCTTTGAAGCACGCATATTAATTGGCCTGCAATTCATATGGAGCAGGAAACAATGCCTGAGCTTGGGCTATTTACCATACGACTGACCATCTCATTCAGTCACTGGCCTAGACTAATTAGCATGTAAAGGCCTATTGATTCCTAGTGGACATCAAAACCTGTCGTACTGGATATGCTAATAGGCAATGTGTAGCTAAAAGTCTGTGGCTGTGTGAACTGACAAAATGGAGGCTGGTACAGGCCCTATACAAAATGGCGACAACCTTTTCCTTACACAGGCGAGCAGAGTATTTCTCTACTGACTCATCAGGCTCTTGCTGGACATCTTGTACTGACCCTGTCTGGTCAGTCAGTCTATCTTGGGCCCAGGAAGTCAATTGTTTGCAATATTCAATGCCTGATTCATAGGTGGTGAGTGACCCAACCTTGGTAGGATCCATAGCCTTTTCCATAGTGGATAGGAAGGGCTCAAACGTTCTGAGGGAGGTGATGCCAGACAGGTCAGCCCAGGTGGCTCCATAGATACCCCTGGTTCGTTCCATACGCCGTGCGTAGTCCATAGGATACTTGTCTGGATCCGGGAGCTTGGAGACCAAGGAATCAATTTGTGTTGGTGTAAATGGCTGATACCTGATTTCTCCCAGAGGTCCAGGGACGATTTTGACAGGGGCTTCCGGTGTCTGACATGGACTTGATTGGCCCCCAGCTTGGGTTGAGGGCATCAAGGGTGTAGTCAACCCAGGGCCCTGAGGTAGATTAGGCATGGCCGGAGTCATCAGTTGGATAGCTATGGGCATTGCCTTCTGAACAGCAGGGCTTCGGAGGCAGACAATTCTGATGGAATTCAGCTCATGGTCTATGGTACAGAGTCCATCCTTCAGGGCTGAGACATGTTCCTGCATGCAGGGGCCAAGAGGGTACCCATAGGTACCCGAGGAAATGAGTGGTATTGATAGGGTGCGCCTGGGCATGTCTCCTGCGCTTAATCTGCCAGCATGATGGAGTACTGAATGTATAGTGGCCCGGAGGGTGGCCCGTGACTCATCTGGGTTTAGGGGATCATAGACTGGACCTACTGCATGGATGATGACATCAACAGGAAGGTCTCCTGCATGGGTAGTCAGAGTCTGACCAGGTAGCAGGGGACCATGAGTGTGTAAATGAGCCATGCATTCTGTAGTGACGATGGGACCACCAGCTTGGGCTATTAGCAGAGCCAGGCCCCCCTTGTTGGAGCAGTTCGAGTTGGCAGGACTAACTATAGTGCCAACCTGATGTGTCAGGATATCACCGTACCCTATGGACAATGTCACTGGATTCCCGTTGTGGTCTGTGTAATTCTGTGAGTAGCAGGGATACCAGTTTTCGGGTACACCGGGAGCTGGGGGCCTGATCGGGGTTTCCATGAATCTTACAGAGCGACTATCCTCTCTGGGGATGTGTGAAAGAGAGGGAGTTGCCTCAACCCTGGAGTAGGGGGTGGAGTGGGCCCTAGGGCCAGGGGTTGACAATGATGGTGGGGGGAGAGATAAAGGGAGAGGAGGTGCTGGTGGCACTGGGGGTGGTGATGGCTGTTGAGGGGCCCACCCTTCCCCTATTTCCTGATCCTCCTCCCCTTCATTGAATCCTGTAATGTCACGGCGGCGGCTTCTGATCACTGTCTGGAAGGCTGAAGATTCATGCATTGCAGCTATGGCCGGATTGGGGTGAGTGAAAGGGAACAACGGTGTTACATCTGGTGCCATATTGGGAGCTGCGGCCTGCACAGGTGCAGGCGGTGGCTGATAGTAGGCCCCGGAGGGTGTCAGCAAGGGATATAGGCCTAACTGGGTGTGCCTGGGTGTCTCAAGATGGCTGCCGGAAGAAATGGGGTGTTGGCCATTTCCGGGTGTACCAAGATGGCTGCTGGGTGTCCCAAGATGGCTGCTGGAGGAAATGGGAAGGGCGTTGTCTGGGGGCTTCCCACTGTTGGGAATGGGAGGGGCATCGGGCTGGGCATTACACCAGGGGCGGCCCGCCCCACAGACACGGCAGGTCTCCGCCCAGGGCGGATTCTGTTCACCGCACGCATGACAAGTCCAACCTCCCTTTGTTCTGAGATCGGTGCCATTATAGGGCGGTGGCTGAGGGCTTGGAACCGTGATGGACATGAGGGGTGCGGCGGCCATTTTAGTTACATCAATAAGATCATATGCAGAGCATTTTACATATCCGAACAAAGGCTCAGCACCTTCTGAACCTCCCACACCATCTACTTCCTTCCAGCCCTCAATTTTCAAATCATTTGCTACTCTGAGATGTGCCTGTGCTTGATGTAGAAGTCTCTCATCACATAACTCTCCCTTCTTCTGTGCTACATAATCCTTCCACGCTGAAGGCTGAAGTCTGCCCGTAGTAGGCAAACCCATCATCTTATACAAACTTCTCACATTTTTAACAGCCTTCTTTCCCTCCCGTGACTGAACCAGCTCACAGACCCCCACAGCACCACCCTCTAACTTATGAGGTTTCCCAGATCTAAACATGTGCATCATGATTTAACAAAGTGCAATGGTCTGTCGCGACTCAGACCACCGATGCCGCTGGCAGGTCACCACCCGTCAACGTGGAGCCCTCCTCAACACACTGACAAGACAGAGAGTCCTAATCAATCTATCCCTTCCCTAACCATGGGTGATGACTTTACAGCCCAGCTCACCGTAACACTCCTATATTCACAGCGGGACGTCTCCTTGTGAGATTCCCCTGTATTGGACAAAGAGCCCTCCTCAATTTGTCATTTATAAGACAGAGAATCCTAATCAATCTGTTACTAACTAGACTATCATGTGCGTCTTTTACCCCACTCAACACTTCAAAAATCTAAAATTTGTCCCAACTTTATTCCAACAGTCACGGGAGACATCTATCTACATAAAGGTACAGTGACCGGAGGAGGAGGAAGTGGTGTTGACCCAAGTACGCGCAGACATGCGACGTCACTCGGTCTCACTTGCTGGTTCGTGGCGTGGGATCGCCTTCGGTCTCACCACTCAACCGGTCACCCACCCAGACCCAATTTGGACAGCACAGCAAAGCCAACAATGACTGACGCACACAGGCAAGTGGGACACATATAAAAATATATGATCTCAACTTACCGTGTTCGATGGAGGGTGATCAGTCCTCGCACTCAGTCACCGCGGGCACCACCGCAAAGTCCTCAGGACGGGTCCGGACGGGCGGCGATCCACTGCCCCACGTTGCCAGGCGCCAATTGTCGGGGTCGTATCGACAAACCACTCGTCCTTCAGTCACTTCGAATTAGATTATGAGCATGTGGTACCAGTTATAAGAAAGAGTCAGGCAATCAGGCTGGTTCAATCTTAAAGCATGCTCTGGCACGTAGCTTTCTCAGCAAGAGCTCTCTTTATTATTACAAGCACAAAGTTATATAGTATACATATCAGGGTGGAGCGAGGGGCACCTAAAGAGAAACAGTATAGCCATATATGGAAATGTATAGTATCCTAACATCTGGATTGGTTTCACTGTTCCTTCAGCTCAGCTCAGCTCCCGAATGATGTAACTTTTGGCTGATGCAATCTTCTTGGAATTCAGGATCCAGTTACGTACTCCAGAGCTGGGTCTCTAACTAAATGCCACGTAGCAAGGAAAGCTTATGGTTTGAATATACAAAATGGAAGCTAGCACATAAGCATCACATATAAAAGTACAAAAAAACATTATATATAAGTACAAAAATATATTTTAACCCTGACAGGGGTTGGTGACAGCAAATTATGACTTGAGGGTGGGGAGGTCAGCAGAGTAAATAATCATGATTTGGGTGTGGGGGACAGCAAATTATGACTTGAGGGTGGGGGTTGAGGAGAGAAAACTATAATGAATTGAGAGTGGGGACATCAAATGATAATGAATTGAGGGTGGCAGAGGGTAAATGATAATGAATTGAGAGTGGAGGTGGGATGTAAATATAATGAATCGGGGGAGCGGGAGGTAAAGATATTGAGACACCGCTGCGCTGCTCCATTTTCGGGGTCCTCGGCTGTGAATGATCAGGCAGAGGGCGCGGCATGCACTAACGACGTCATCACGCCCTCTGCCTGAACATTCACAGCCAAAGGAGTCGGACGAGGGAGCAGCGCAGTTGTGGAATGGGACAGGTAAATATCGCTATACTCACCTCCCCGCCGGCGCGTCTCTGTAGCGTCTCCTCTTCTCCCGGCGGTCTCCGCAGCGCTTCCGTCCTACAGCGGTCATGTGGTACGGTTCATTAAATCAGATGAAGAGACCTGAGTAGTCTCGAAAGCTTGCAATTTGTTACCATCTTTTCAGTTAGCCATTAAAAGGTATCAACCACTGAGGACTCTCAACTCTAAATATTTTTCTATCTACTGGCTAACACGGTACAAAGATATACATCTTTACTGTACATAATGTCAAAGCATAATGTTAAAGATAGGTACGCAGGACACATGCTGAAGTAGGCAGAGCTTAAGGAAAGAAGTACGCAGCACGGTGCTGCGGACTGGAACACAAATGTGAACCCGGCCTTACTATGTGGTGGTAATATGCGGTCTGGTCATGGTGTGGTCACATTTGTTCCATATACCGTATATACTCATGTATAAGCCGACCCGTGTATAAGCCGACCCCCTAATTTTGCCACAAAAAAATGGGAAAACTTATTGACTCGCGTATAAGCCTAGGGTGAAAAATGATCATGCCCCCATATGCTCCATAGATTAGGCCCCCATAAACTGCACAGATTATGCCCCCGTATGATCCACAGATTATGCCCCATATGCTGCACAGATTATGCCCCCATATGCTCCCCTGATTATGCCCCCATATGCTCCACAGATTATGCCCTCGTATGATCCACAGATTATGCCCCATATGCTCCACAGATTATGCCCCCATATGCTCCCCTGATTATGCCCCCATATGCTCCACAGATTATGCCCCCATATGCTCCCCTGATTATGCCCCCATATGCTTCACAGATTATGCCCCCATATGCTCCCCTGATTATGCCCCCATATGCTCCACAGATTATGCCCCCATATGCTCCAGATTATGCCCCCATATGCTCCAGATTATGCTCCCATATGCTTCAGATTATGCCCCTATATGCTGCACAGATTATGCCCCCATATACTCCAGATTATGCCCCCATATGACCCAGATTATGCCCCCATATGCTCCACAGATTATGCCCCATATGCTGCAGATTATGTCCCCATATGCTCCAGATTATACCCCATATGCTCCACAGATTATGCCCCCATATGTTCCACAGATTATGCCCTTATATGCTCCAGATTATGCCCCCATATGATCCACAGATTATGCCCCATAGTATAGGTCACATATGCTGCCGCGCTGCTGCTGCAAAAAAAAAATGACATACTCACCTCTCGTCGCTGGGGGCCAGGTGCCGGTGTCCTGAGCAGGCGGTGACACTGGCACGCTATGGGGGACAGGTGCCGGTGTCACTGCTCGCTCAAGACCCCGGCACCTGAGATATTTACCTGTCACCGGACCGGTCCACCGCTGCGCTGCTCCCTCTTCCGAGTCCTCGGCTGTGAATGATCAGGCAGAGGGCGCGGCGTGCACTAACGACGTCATCACGCCCTCTGCCTGAACATTCACAGCCAAAGGAGTCGGACGAGGGAGCAGCGCAGCGGTGGAATGGGACAGGTAAATATCGCTATACTCACCTACCCGCCGACGCGTCTCTGTAGCGTCTCCTCTTCTCCCGGCAGTCTCAGCAGCGCTTCCGTCCTACAGCGGTCATGTGGTACGGTTCATTAAAGTCATGAATATGTGCATATTCATGACTTTAATGAGCGGTACCATGTGACCGCTGCAGGAAGGAGCCGGAGATCGTGGGAGAAGCAGGGGGGGGCTGCAGAGACCGCGCCGGTGGAGGGGTGAGTATGAACCGACACCCCCGCTTCCCCTCCCCCGCAGACCCCCGTATATGACCCGCATATAAGCCGAGAGGGGGACTTTCAGCCCTAGAAAATGGGCTGAAAATCTCGGCTTATACACGAGTATATACGGTATGTGGTGTTATCCGGTCTCTATGTGGTGGTAATATGTGGTCTCGTCATGGTGTTGTTGTATTTGTTACCTTAAAGAAAATAGATGAAACTATACCTAAAAAGAGCATTGGATATTTTAAGAAATGTTTAATAAGTTACAGTAGAGTAGGGCCTGGCCAAAAAAGTCTACTTTGTTGTGGTGACGGCTTAAAAAATCTTTTGGCTAAAACAAAATATGATGGCTATGTATTGATATGATGTTCATTGGGAACTGTTAATGTGTGCTTGGTGAGGACGTGGTGCAGAAGTGGAGTTTTTCCAAGAGTGGGCGGTTGGACTGTGGAAGGTTCGAGGGGTGGATGCAGAGCTGTGCAGGTGCCTTGAGCGGACTCTAGAGGTGGCCCAAAAATTTTGCCAGTATGGAGCCCTGAAATTCGTGGTGGCAGCCCTGCTTACGTTAGTTACACTGCTCAGTACTACTCTATATTCAGGCTGTTGCTGCGTCTCAACATGTGCCACATATAGACAGAAGAGTGAGAACCCTCATGTCTGTGTGTGCTCTGTATGGACGACATCAGCTAATCTCCACCCAACAATTAAAAATTACAGATAGAGCCTGCAGATTGGAAAACTGGTGAACAATACAGGATGAAAATCAAACAAGCAAGAACTAGTATTATTCCCCATGTACATACACAAACTTCTAGAGGTTTTCATTTTAGCATAAAGAAAATTATTAACTTTACTATTATACAATAGTCACATTGTGAAAAGTTAGGTGGTAGAACATTTTGTAAGATTGTGCCCAAAGGTGCAATTATTCTGGGAAAAAGTGGCAAGATAACAATAACGCTGTTACTGCATAGCATTAAGTTAAAGTACAGGAGGACCTTGCAGTCTTTTAAATGGGGATAATAAGAATAATCAGCCACAGAACCCCCATAACATTAGTAAAAAAGCAATATATAGCCTGAACGGTACCGCCATGTGTCAGTAAAATTCTCACCCAGTTATTACCCACTCATGGTACTGTATAGGTAATTATAAGAAGTTGATGAAAGATCTTGGATGAGAAAAGCTTTTTTTGTTTTTTTATCCAACATGACCGCATTACAGAGCTGGGTTAACATGTTTTTTGCAGATCCCACCAAAAACCTGTCAAAACTAACTGTTTTGTTTTCTGTATATGGTCAAGCAAGAATGAAGAGGATAAAAAGGGCTTAAATTAGGGGGATGGAGAGAAACATCCCATAGGGTGTATGTGGTATTGCATCTTACACCCATTCATTTAAATAGAGATAAGCTGAAAGACAGACACCAGATACCAGATATTTCTTCATAAGTTGGTTCTTTTAGCCAATGCCAAGACTAGAGAGAGAGAGGAAAAGTGTACAGAAAAAAAAATATTTTTTGGTCAACTTCTAGGTTTGTTGAAGAAAAAAACTTAAAGACATTTTTCATTGAATGCACTTGTGGAAATACAGAAATCCAAGGAAAGAGTATTCTAGTGTAGTCCATGAGCTATCATATGGCAAATTCTGAAAATACTGCCATCTGAAATGGCACAATAACTTCCTGCCTTACTTGTGTGCTGCTAGCTAGACTTTGATGAAGAAAAGCTCCGTTCTCCCTGTCTTCTTTTCTGCACAATACCATCATGGGAGTGAGTAACCTTTCACTGTGCTCAGAAAATGAGACCTTTGAGCCTCTTGGGTGGAAGAAACCCAGGTGGCCAACTTGCAAGGTCACTCGTCTCTCTTCACAGCAGCAGGCAAGCGGGAAGAGATACAGGATGTGGAAATAGGAAGAGATGATGGGAGACAAGGAACCTCTCAGCAAGAGGCTTCATTAGCCTAATTATTTCCAATAATTGTGGGAGGAAGAATGTTTTTCTTTATGTTTCCATTAACGGAAATTATACTGGACAAAGCAGAACAAAAGAGGCAGCTTGATTATTTTCATTGAATGCACACAATGGATGATCATGGTCCTGATGTTGGATTTTATTGTCACTGGCAGAAATTGATGGTCGTCATCTGCTATGTATGAAAAGGGCACAATTTATTGCTTGTGTAATTTATGAAATTGACTCCTAACATAAAACATTGAGCTCTAAAAGTTTGGAAGTATGAATTCCCCATGCACAGATATTGGAAAAGTTTACGTATGGTCTAGAATCTAGACTCTAGATGATTGTTATATTAGTGATATACTGTGCAATGTGTAAATTATGATGTAATACAGACTTTTTTGTGTATTTCATGCATAGAAACTTATTTCACAACAGCAATGTAGACATAAAAACTATATTAAAAAACGTAACACAGTGTCATCACGCCATTCATTTTACATTTAAATTCATGGTCTTGAAAAGTATATCAATAATATATTCTAAAACTACTAGATTGGGGTCATTGATCATTTTTTTGTAACAATTTAGATGCTGAATGGTGGAGGCTACCAATAATGTAGAATTATTAACCAGCTCAGCTACAGCGAGACCAGATGCTCCTTAGTGCATTAACGTCTCTGATGATGCCCTTCTTAAAAAACAAGTCATTCCCCAAGGTTGGGATATGAGGTAAGACTACTTGGAGCCTACAAACAAGGATTAGCATAATGGGAATAATAAGAATAATCTGCTTTAGTGCTGCTATAGACTGCAGGGACAGAAAGTGAGTTATGTGCCGACATTGTCCCACCCCCCTATGTCCCCCCCCTCCACTTCTGTACTATGAATGATCCCAAGGCTCCTATGTGCTGCAGCACAGCACACAAAGACAGTGTAGTGACAGGTACAGCAGGGTGTAGAGCGCAGCTGCCCATACAGAGTGCAGGTTGCATGGAACACTAGTGCCTTCCACAGACTCAGCCCAGCATCAGCACCAGTGCTGGAGAGGGAGCTGCCTGACACCATCACTTGCACCAGGGTAAGTGATAACTTTTAATCCTGTCTGTGATATCTGACTTCTGCGATTCGTCTTATTATAAGTCACCATTTAGCATTTCAGAGGAAACAGGCATCAGGGAGGGAGCAATACGTCTATAGAGCCAAGTACTCTGCAGTTTAACAAGTAGCATTAGCTATATGTAAGAGCACGCAGTTTTATCCATCATCGAAAGATATGTAGGATATATATGGCCATCCATGTTATTTAAACACTCAGCCCATTAGAGGATATGTTACGGCCATGTAATTAGACGTATTGCTTTCTAGTCTCTAAGCTATAGAAGATGACAAGCCAGAAACATTCCTCAGGTCTGATATTGAATTTTCCATCCAGGAAGCTAGATACCATAATAAATGTCATATATGAGTGCAGGCGGTGACTACAGATGATCGTGAAGGACATCATAGACTGAGGTTACAATGTGGATGCTAAGGGAATAAAGTCAGCGTTTTGCATATGAAAAGTTTCAGGATAGGTATAGCAGAAGTGGGACAGATATTGTTACTCATGGCCGATCTTCATAACACTTAAAACTAAGCACCCTGTGATCTCATTGTATATGATATATAAACTTATTATTTAATGAGATCGGATACGTCAATAATGGTTGAGGTCACTGTTGAGCGTATACTAGTGCCTGAGACATGGTAGGGGTGAGCAAAAACTTTTTCTTCATTCCATGATTGTAGCTTCAGTATGGGCACCTTGCATTGCAAGGGTGTTACTTTTATTCTGGACCCAACAGTACCCTGGAACTTAGCAAAAAAAAAAGACAGAAAGAAAATGTAAGTATTTTCTTAAAAAAAAGGTGCAATGAGGTCTACTGGCAACATAGGAAGAAAAATAGCTTTATATATATATATATATATATATATATATGTATATACAGTATAACATGTAGTTCAAGAAAAACTATATTACCAGCGTATGTCATATATAGTATATATGTATATACTGTATATATTACCAGTATAAATGTAGAATTTAGGTATAGGGACAAGGCAAGCCCTTTCTCATATCTAGTTCCTTGCCAGTCTCCTCAATAGAAGAATCGGTATGCAGTGTCTGCTTTTTGGGAAATGTATAAATTGCTGCCATATAAATTCATGTAATTCTTCACAAGAAATAATGGCTTTGTTGTCCGTTGGGTAAACGGGCGCTTTGCAGTTCCTAGAGAGGAATTAAACATAGTTGAACCCTGAGTAAAGTTATTGCTTGTCTGACTCCAGGCGTTGTGTAAAGGTATTATACATTGCTCCTTCACCCTTCTATGAGATGTATGACTTGTGGAATGCTGGACTGGAACTCAGGGGAATGAACATTTACTTCCCAAGCTGGCAGGCTAAAATATTGATTCCTCATTTACTCTTGCAGCCAATGTACCTACAAGTTGTATAAAGCCATGGTCATTGAAGAGTAACCGTCACACATTTTGACAGGCGGTGTCACTAGTGGACTAAATATTCAGCCAACCAATTTAACCAGAAATAGTGACATACCTAAGATGTGATGCCACCGCCACTTAGTGAGGTGATAGGCTAGATGTCTTGTGAATATACAAAACGTCAAGTAACCAGCATCTCTCATTATGAGAATGAGCTAACACTGATCCCACTGAAGTCTTCAATTCTTTTGGCTGAAATAAAAAAAATATATGTATGTACTCTTTAAAACTGTCGCTAAACCTACTAAACCTAAACCTTGTGAGTGAAAAGCTAATAAAAACCGCAGCTATATCCATGAATACGTAAAGGTGTAAGTAAATCACAAGGTAGGTAGCCTAATAAAGGACAACCTCAATCACCAACCACCTACAATCAGACAATCTCCTGGCATGTAGTGATACAGACTGCAACAGGTTGCTGACATTGATCTACTGAAGAGCCCCTCAAAGCGTTCTGACATAATATTGATTTAACAATTATGCAAAATATGTGCACAAATACTATCAAACCAATGAGATTTCATGATTTGAGGGAGTGATGAAATGCAAGGAAGTATTAACTCCCCACGAGGGGGAAATTCTACTATACTTCAGTGCAAGGAAAAGGAGCAGACAAGAGCTTGGTCCCAGTGGTCAATATATGGTGCAGAAAGCATCTGACAGTCACTATTCCAAACCTTGTGCACACGATTCCATATTATAAAGTATCTTTACATTTCATTCACAGCTCAGATATACTATATTTTATACCAGATAATCACTCCATGTGTGCAAATTGCCACAAATGACTACTATGCTTAACGTAAAGGTATAAATGTTTCATGGTAGTCATCCCCACTGTGCACATCACATCTATGTCTAGTTATCTTAATTCTATCTATACAGAGAAGAAACAAGTTACAATAAAGGAGAATACGTCTTGTGTTACTTCCAAATATCCACTAACTTTCTTTTCCAGTTTTCCTGAATATGAAAGATACTTGTCTCACTGTTACTTTAGCTTTTCTTTGGTTGAGGACAATGCACTAACTCTAGCATGTCACGTAGTCAAACTGATATGATCTTCCTTCCTCCTGCCTTTCCCTCTGTGGGAGACAAAGAATAATAAAAACCGTGTTCCCAATCCCAGTCTCATAATATTATTACAATTGGCCATAAGCCATTAAATCCCAAGGCAAATATTGCAACATAGAATATAAAGACTGCATTAGCATTAGCTTTCCCCAAACCCAGCGCATGATGTATTACCAGCATGTCCGCTACCAGTCCAGACTTCATCGTAAATCTTTAGAATAGAGGAAGCACTATTATACTGATAAATAATTCCTCACCACCCAGTTCTTGGAAATATACTTAGGGCACGGTGGTCAACTAGAAAATGATTTTTAATGAAAACGATATGCTTTTATATTAAAATACCCTGCACTCTTCCAAGCTCAGCCCTTTAAATAAACCATTGTTGGCTTCGACTCGTTACTTGCAATATACGTGTCACTTGTTCTCACTTCTTGTATTATTGATTTTCTTGTAATTCACTGAAAAATCTTTTATTTGAAGATTCCCCTAAAACAGAAATTCACATTATTACTGCCAATAAAACTCCCACCAGTGGGAACAAAGGGAACATTACATACAATTAATTTAATAAAGAAGATAAAAAGCTGAAAATATCATATCGCATTTTCAGTTGCACCTATGGCAAATATGTATACGAATTATTACCACAATGATTACGTTTTGCTCTGAAGGTACAGAAACTTATGTGGAAAGCTCTATAAGTATATCCATATTAGATGTACACTCATGCAATGGTCTGCTTTCCTGTGGAACATAATGGGTTAAGGTAAATTTTCATTAACCCTCTCAAGAAGACCTCACATTGATATTCTGGCAGCCATCCGCAGCTCTGTCTTCTTGGGAAGGGCCATGAGGTTATTCTATTTCGGTGCGAGTGCCCGGGAATGTTACATATTTATAGGAGGAACAGGAACAGCATAAAGTGAAATGATGTGAGAGGATTATTACTGATATAAATCAGGGATGTGCACGGCTCTAGTCAGCTCAGCCAGACTGCCTGTGACCGGGTCTATGGAGAGCACGCCTGGGCTACGGGGAAGGACGCCCAGCCCCGAGACCAGCCTTATGTGGCCTTACATTATGATGCCAATAGCATGTAGATTAGATCTTCATAGTAGGAGAAGAGTCATCTGACAAGTTTTTTTCCTTTTCTTGTAATATTATTCCTCTCCCTTTATCTCCATCTACCACTATAACCACTCAACATGAGTAGAGATAAGAAGGATTGTCCGGTTTATTTCCCCAAGATTGTAAACATTTTTCTTTCAAGGACTTTTCAAGGCTTGCCTATTATTGGCTGCAGTGCTGACGTCTTGTCGACAGCGTGGCAGCCAATCACTTTGCTCAGCAGATTTAAAGGGGGCGTTTTGTCTGCACCAGAAGACCGCTGAGCTCACTGATTGGCTGCCGACATGATGTCAGCACCATGGCCAATAACGAACAACTAGGAGTAGTGGCAGAGACTCAGCGCTGGACATTGGGAAGGTGCAGCCGGTGACAAATATTTTCGGAAAGGGGACAACCTCTTTAAATGGTTATTCACAACTTTTAAAGGTATTATCACCTATACACAGCACTAAGCTTTTTCTAGCAATCTTAGATAAAATAAAAGGCGCAGAGCCCATTTTTAGGATGATTGGGGTTCCTAGCAATCAGATGCCTACTGATCCTGCAGATAATAACTAAATGTTGGCTATTATAACTTTCAGCAGAAAGAGCTTTAGTTCCACTGAACTGACATCTTTAGTTAATAGGCTCACATGGCAGAACCCTATTATCATGCTTTTATTATGAAGTTGGGAATAACGGCCATAAGACTTAAGGTTATCAGATTGTTACATCAGCCATGTGAATAATGTGTAATAATGATGACTAGTTACTGAGCTTCGCCTACTCATTTGTGCTTTATTTCTATGATTTGCTGTGTGTTATGGTTACACTAGAGATGAGCGGATCTGGAGACATTTGAATTTGCCAAATCGGAAGGATTTTAATAGAAAATTTGATTAGCAGTAAAATTTTTCTTTGCAAATTGAATGTTCCTTACAGACTCTCTACAGACCCCAGAGCATAATAAACATAATATGTCAAAAAATAAAACAAAACAAAAATCTAACTATTAATAATAAAAAAAATAATATTCACTTCTCCATTTACGGTACCTATCCCGGCACTCCCTACGACCAGGCTTCGGAGTCAGGGCAAGTTGACTTAAAAAACTGTGTCCATTACTTTCGCTCACAAGTGTCCAGTAAGCCTCCTCCAGAGTCGGGTGATGCAGTTGACATGAACTTCCAAACAGTAGTCAGCACCTTGTCCTGCAGTTATCAATTATATTCTTCATGTTAAAATCCAAACTTCATGCAGCACAAGTAGCATGTAATAAAACATTTGTTTCAGACTTACATGGTCTCTGTCTCAACTGGACTCATTGGCTGTAACCAATGAATTGACAGAGAAAACAATAGTTGTTGAGGACCAGATGTGATTTGTGAGAGGGACATCTGTAGAGCCTGTGTGGTAACATTTCTGTTGTGGAACCTATGCCCTGACCCCAATGAATTACCTTCCATGTACGCTGTATATCAATGAGTCCAAAAGAATATTTTAAAGCACAGTAGAAAAGCAGAACGTCCTTAACTTCTTCTGCCTTTTTCAACCCATCTCCCCACAGCACAAGTTTGTGTCTCCTATGTTGTTCCGTAGAGATCATTGATCTCCATGTAATCTATATGCAAGTATTCCTCTCCCTTCTCTGCCCTTGTCAAGAAATGGAAAAAAAGTAAGACATTCACAGAGTACTCTTATGAATAAGGCTTAAAGTTGTTGTTCTAAAATAGACAACATAAGACCTCTGTGAATATTGCAGTCTTTTGACTACATTATTAGAATGTGTGCATACATTTCCTATTAATACCTCATTCATTAGAGTCTGTGGTAGCCCTTGGGACTGGAATGTCAGATCTGCTCAGTTAAATGGCATTAGAAATAAATTGCACTTCTCTTCATAAGTGAAATAGAACAGTAGAACATTGGTCCCCGAGCCTTCAGAATACTTGCAGTAATGCATGAAGGCGCTCAATACTGCATGATCACCAGTGATAAAACGTGCAGCTGATTGACTCCGGAGCAAAATCTCAAATAGGGATCACAACTATCACAGGACTTTAGTAGTATTAGCCTTCTGATATGGGCCATAGAGGTATTTACACCATCCGTAGATTCAGGACCGGGTGTAACTATAACCTATTATATCCTTGATAGTCACTGTTATTAAAGGGGGTACAATCATTTTAATGAAACTGAAAAAGACTAGCTTGGGATGGAAGAACTAGTAGTAAGTAACAAAAGTACAACACCATTGCACCATTGGATGTTATACTATGACTGCAGAAGTCACTGGTTTTATTGATATAATCCCCTACAGTACATCTTCCAGAGTTTCCACAACTCCAAGAGAAAATAATTTTATGCTTCTCTTCATCTGTGTTAGGTACTTTGTCTACTTAACAGATTCTCAAAACCTAAGATAAAAACAAAATGAGCATATACCCTGCAGTAAGTAAATAAAAAGTACCGTATTTTGCGGTTTATAAGACACACCGGATTATAAGACGCACCCCAAATTTTGAGAAAAATAGGAAAAAAAACTTTTTTTATTAAAATGGTGGTGCTTCTTACAATCCGTGCGTCTTACTCCTTACCGGGGGTGGTGGTTGCGGTGAAGCAGGGTCCCAGGGTCGCTGCTGGCGGAGGCAGGAGTGGGGCGATATTGCTGACACCAGACTGGGAGAAAGGGGTGTTCGGATGTGCGACGCTGCGGGTGTTCAGTGGTGCGGGGGCTCCACTGACATTTTGTGAAAGCCCGGAGCCCCCATACTTCCATGGTTTACTTTACGGTGAACTTCGGTAAAATGGCTGCTGGGGGTGGCGCATGCTCAGATGGAGATCTTGGCCCTGAGATCTCATTTCCTGAGATCTTGGTGCTAAGATCTTCACCTGTACATGCGCTGCCCCCGACATCCAATTTCACGGAGTCCACCGCAAAGTAAACTATGGAAGTATGGGGGCTCCGGGCTTTCACAAAATGTCAGCGGCACCTCCGCACCACCCAACACCCGCAGTATCGCACCTCCAAATACCCCTTCATCCCAGCCTGCGGCCTGCAGCAATGCACCACTCTTGCCTCCTCCAGCAGCGACCCTGGGACCCTGCTCCACTGCGGCTGGTAAGGTATATTCAAATTATAAGATTTTCCCTTAAATTTGGGGGAAAAAGTGTGTCTTATAATCCGAAAAATGCGGTAATAGTAAATAACGCAGGGTATTTAGTTTACACTGTTTTGAATAAAAAAGCGTAAAAGCTATCACAAGTGACAAGGTGTACAAGGTGTACCCAATCGGGATGGTCCTATCTCCAATACTAAGCCTCACCCAGTGTCAGCAGACCTCAATGTAGATGGGAGCAGAGGATGATCCAAGCTCAACTGTTCAGGCACCTGTCCGTGGGAAGCGATATACAGACAAAATGCACAGCCCAAAAAGGAGAGAGTCATGTCCCTGTATGTACAAAGTACAAAAAAACTAAAGAAAAAACAAAGAAATGAGTGAGAACATATGATGGTATAAGTCTAGGTACACGTTCACATTTTGGCCACCTAACAGACATAAGATTCTCATCATAATTACAGATTACAAGGGAACTGCAGTATCTTGCTGTAAATTTTGTAAGGACTCCAAATTATCATTATGCAAATACATTATTGCAACAGGCAAGCAAAATACTGAGTCTTCAATCTACATCACACCAGTGGCCAAATATAGACACATGTAGTGTAACAAACTCCCTGCAGAATATGACAAGCTCATGCTTTTTATAGCTGATGACCTCACACCACTCATCTAGGAATCGATCAAGCCACGGTTATGTAAGAGTAAGGTAAGGGATATACATCTATATGTCTGCATTATGAGTATGTAGCTATGTTTCTTGCATTAAGCAGGATGAGAAAAATAGTATCAGATTACATTTGTCTGAGTTAAAGGGGTTTTCCACTTTCAGTAAAATGGACCCCAAACATTGTAAAATGCCTAAACTTACAAACAGAGAATGTCCTCACCCTCCTCAGGTCCAGCACCAGCTTAACGCTACTGCTCAGGTCTGCATCAGTGACGTCCTGTCGACATTGAGCATCACCACTGTAGCCAATCACTGAGCTTGGCAGCTCAAGCTGTCTACCTCGGCACTGCCGCTAAGCTCAGTAAATGATACAGCAGTGATACTCACTGTCTACGTGACGTTAACGCTGCAGCCAATACAATGAGTCCAGAAAAATGGAATCTGATACCAGATTCTGGTCCTGAATAACCTAAGGATCATTCCTTACCTTACGCTTACGTAGGCTTGACTTGATGCATTCCTGGATGAATGGTACGAGGTATGAGGAATATAATTACTTATACGCTTATTTAGACTCTCAAGGTGCAGTTACACTGCACAATGATCGGTAACGCTTGTTCCTGATAATCGCGCGGTGTAAACAAGCTGCCAATCAACCAACAAATGAGCAAAATGCTAGTTTGTTGGGTGAAATGATCTTTCGGTTTGCCTAAACCATTCTTTGTACTATCCACCTTTCCAAGCACCGACTTTTATTAGCATGATTAGTTATTTGTAACATGATAATGAAGCTTTTTGTGCAAATGACCTCATTAAAGACACCACATTCCAATATATAACCTCACACAGGACACAACGCATTAAAGCTATAAAACATTGTCGCATAGCTTTACTGCATGTAGAATTCAACCATAAATTCAAATCTAAGATGCTCTGCACATTAGGAATGCCGTCAACACTGATCTGTCACATGAAAAGCACCAAAGAGAATATATTTTTTTCCTGTCTATCATTCCAAAGTTTTTTGTTGGATATTTTAAAAAGAAATCAATAGAAACAAAAGTAATCCTTAATAAACTTTAATAGTAAATGTCTCAATTTATCCCCTTATCACGACAGCCATGTAAAAAGTATCCTGATTAACTTAAAGGGAATCTGTCAGTAAGATTTTCACTAAAAAAACAAAAATATTGTAGGGTTGTAATGAGCAGAGGTCCGTATAAGATCCAGTAGGTGACAAACTGAGACTGAGGCAGAAATAACTGTCTAGTATTGAAGAAAACAGACTGAAATTCCCTTATTACACTCAATCAGCCGGAGCTGAAATCAAGGTGCCAATCCCAAAGTTCCCGCTTTGAGTGTGTTACACTGAGGTTTGAATAAATTCACCTGTCCAAAAGGTCAAACCAGGTACTAAGAAAACAGCTGTAGATCGGATGAGGTGGTATTATGGGACCCCTGGGATGGCACACTGAGTATAAACCGTTCAAAGCCCACAATAACAATACATATAAATATAGCAGAAGTTCTTAAACACTTAATCTGGGAATACCCGGGTATCTATTACTACGGTACCGTTAACCTGAGGTGAGTGTCTACTTAAGTACATAATTTGCATCGGCTGCAGCCAGTCTCAAAATCTTCAGCGCCAAAACGACCACAGGAAAACAAGGTTCAGCGTCTTTTCGGCCGCTGCTGAGCCCACACGCCAGGGACTTAAAGTTCTGAAGCCTCAGGATACGGTCCGGGATAGCACTTCAACGGTGCTTGTCGGGATCCCTCTCAATACGAATGGTACAGGATACTGTCTCTCCTCCAGCAGTCACTCGCAACTTCTCCTGAGAGCAAACCGCCTGAATCTGCACAGGATAAATATTTCCTGTTGCTTTTCAGCTCAGCACAGCAGGGACTCCACAGGGCTCCAAAGTCACACAGCTCTCAAAAATGCTCTGTACTTGTTCCACAGCAGAACCACAGGTTCACAAGAGGAAGGGGTTAACACCCTCACAAACACGCTGGCAGCAGTCTTTGCAGAGTCCAGACTCCTTGCTCTCTTCAGCTGCCTCACACACAGCATCTCACATAGCAGCCTCTCCTTCCAGAAGCATTACATCTCAGCGTTCTATACAGCAGAGACTAGGCCCCACCCAGCACACACAGTTTCCCAGGATTTTTCTCTCAGCTCAGACTTGCAAAAGCAGCAGGGTACTAATGCTCTCCTGATGTCATTACAGAGCACACTCTTACAGGGTGCCGTAGGCTGAAATATCTCCAGTGATACTTATATCATCACAGTTCAGTGCTACATAGCCACAAAATTTGTCTCTTATTCATATGCAAATTATCTTTGCAAGTTCACTTGTGGGCATATTATTGCACTTGCAGTCTATGGCTGATCTTCGCTTCTTACCACCAACACAGCCAAAATCTTTGATTAACAATGGCAAGCAAAGGTGATGCCATGCTGCATAACCTCGGTCTCCACCATCAATCAAGGTGTAGGGATGATGCCAGCGGGAGGAAGCTAAGAGGAGTCGAGGACTGTAAGTGCACTGATATGCACACCAATGCATTTGCAAGATTAATTTGCATACGAATAATAGACAAATTTTGTAGCAACGCCACACTGGTTGGCAATTAAAGGCAATCGGTCAGCAGATTTTTGCTATGTAATCAGGGGACAGCATGAGGTTGAGGTTAAAACACAGAATTCAGCAATGTACCACTTATCAGGTTGTGTGCTGTTGCTAACGTACAATGAAGGTTTATCACAAGGTGATTATCATTGCTGGGACTACATGGCACATGCTTGCTAGTCTGACCATGCCACCTCCTGTAATAGGCAGCCAATGCAAATAGAGAGCCTGGTGTGGGCGGGGTTAGCTGTGATGTGAGTGGGGTTAGCTTTCTCAGCTTTGATACATCTAAAAACTCTGATTGTGTCACAACGGCTGCTCCCAGTAAACTAAGTGATACATCATTGGATTCAGCTTCTCTTTCCCTACATCATGCTGCTCTCAGATGAGGTAGCAAAAGCCTGGTAACGGATTCCCTTTAAGTGGGTATTGGAGAAGATGTTATACCCTACTATATCCTGCGTCAACATTGATATTTAAGTGAAGGTTTACCAAAAGATTCCCTTGAAATCACAATGTCCACATTACTGGCCTTATCACTGTTCTTATTTTCTTAAGTTCTTTAGACATTTGGTTACTTCCTTCCACCCACAATGCCATCAGTTGAACAATTTCCAAATATAGGACTGGTCATCTGGTAATCCTTTGTGTGGAAAGTTTAAGACCACAAGTTTGAAATAGAAGCAAAAGAAAAAGAATTGTATTAATTCAAAGCTACAGTCCTGTTTACTACAGGATTACACAAGCCACCAATACAAGGAATGAATATAATTGTACCACTGAAGCTGCTGGAGAAAGACTGATTGGCTATGGCTTAATAATATCTAAATCTAAATTATTCATATAAATGGTCACATTACATTTTGGGCTTTGATAGAAGTTGCATTAATTTACTCACTGGTCAAAATGACACCAAAAGGTCCAAAATGCAGAGAGGATACAAAGCAGCAAACAGATGAAATTAATATTACGCCAAACCTACAGCTATCTAATTATAATAATAATCATTTTATTTCTATAGCGCCAAAATATTCCGCAGCACTTTACATTTTAGAGGGGACTTGTACAGACAATAGACATTAAGCATAACAATAAACACATAGATCAACAGATACCAAAAGGAATGGGGGCCCTGCTCGCAAGCCTACAATCCATGAGGAAATAGGGGAGACACGAAGGGTGGATGGTAACAATTGCTTTCGTTGTTCACAGCAGCCATAAATGTAGGAAATCGAGTGTTCATGTAACATTGCATGAACCAATTATCAGCCAGAATATGTAAAAGTACACACACAGAGGGCTATTAAATGCATAAGGCATATGAGAACATGATACGAGGAACCTGGTTATGGTAAAAATTTTGAATAGGCAACACAGGGTTAGTTTGATTAATGTGTTGAGGCAGTAGGCCAGGCTGAAAAAATGCGTTTTTAGTGCACGCTTAAAACTGTGGGTATTGGGGATTAATCGAATTAACCTGGGTAGTGCATTCCAAAAAATTGGCTCAGCACGTGAAAAGTCTTGGAGACGGGAGTGGGAGGTTCTGATTATTGAGGATGTTAACCTCAGGTCATTAGCAGAACGGAGGGCACGGGTAAGGTGGTAGACTGAGACGAGGGAGGAGATGTAGGGTGGTGCTGAGCAGTGGAGTGCTTTGTGAGTGAGGGTAATAAGTTTATACTGAATTCTGGAGTGGATGAGTAACCAGTGTAATGACTGGCACAAGGTAGAGGCATCGTGTGTGGGGAGGAATATGGTCCTGCAGCATTCAAGACAGATTGGAGAGGGGAGAGCTTGGTAAGAGGGAGACTGATTAATAGAGAATTACAATAGTCCAGACGAGAATGAATAAGAGAAACAGTAAGAGTTTTTGCGGAGTTGAAAGGAAGAACGGGTCGAATTCTAGAAATATTTTTGGGTGCAGATGACAAGAGCGACCCAGTGATCGGATGTGGGGGTTGAATGAAAGCTCTGAATCAAGTATGACCCCAATACAGTGGGCGTGCTGCTGGGGAGTAACGGTAGAACCACACACGGAAATGGCAATGTCAGGCATAGGTAGGTTAGTAGAGGGAAGAAACACAAGAAGTTCAGCTTTTGACAGTTTCAGTTTCAGATAGTGAGAGGACATGATGTTGGAGACAGCGGTAAGACAATCACTGGTGTTTTCTAAAAAGGCAGGCGTGATGTCAGGGAAGGAGGTGTATAATTGGGTGTCATCAGCATAGAGATGGTACTGGAAACCAAATTTACTGATCGTTTGTCTAATAGGGGCAGTATACAAAGAGACGAGGAGGAGAGGCCTAGGACTGATCCTTGAGGAACCCCAACAGTAAGGGAAGATGAGAGGAGGAGGAGCCAGCAAAAGATACAGTGAATGAGCGGTCAGAAAGGTAGGAGGAGAACCAGGAGAGAACGGTGTCCTTGAGGCCAATGGAGCGGAGCATAGTGAGGAGAAGCTGATGATCCACAGTGTTGAATGCTGCAGAGAGATCCAGGAGAATTAGCATGGAATAGTGACCATTAGATTTAGTTGTTAGTAGATCATTAGAGACTTTAGTGAGTGCAGTTTCAATAGAGTGTAAATAGCGGAAACCGGGTTGAAGAGGGTCAATGAGAGAGTTATCTGAGAGATAGCGGATAAGACGGGAGTAGACCAGGCATTCAAGGAGTTTAGAGATGAAGGGAAGATTAGAGACAGGTCTATAGTTAGCGGCACAGTTTTGGTCGAGCGATGGTTTTTTAAGTAATGGATGTATGATGGCACACTTAAATGAGGAGGGAAAGATACCGGAAGAGAGAGAGAGGTTGAATATTTTTGTTAGGTGAGTGGTGGCAGCAGGGGAAAGGGACTGGAGGAGATGTGAGGGAATATGGTCACCACTATCTGTACCTCCTCGCCATTTAATGCTCCGCTCACCCTATTACAATACTGGCTCCTGATAACGAGCTGTGGTCTATGAACCTGACATACCAGATATAAAGGTAATGTGCTATGTGGTCGTATCGGGTGGGGTGAGAAAAGATTGTGTATTTATGAGTGACATGTACTAACTTAGTTCAATTATACATCTATGGGAACAGTTTCCTTAATAAGTAGCGTACGTTCCAAAATCTATTTCTCATGGAGAAGTGTTCTGGAATTTACTCATCATTTTTATGCAATTTTTGCATAAGTATTGCCTCTATCCAGAGGTATCCATCACTGTAAGATAAACCATTGGACAAAGAGTTATATAGAATTTATATGGTAAAAATTTCAGGTTCAAGTTAACAACGTTCAGGCATGATAAGGTAGTTGACATACTACAGACCAAGCAATTCTCGTTCAGGCACTCTTATGTATACAGATTGGTCCAGATTGGCACTCACTGTCATTTGCCGCTCTTCTTCACTGCTACACACAGAATTAGATATTTAGGAATGATACAAATCAGTGATATGAGGCCGTGACTCTACATTATTCACCTAGCAGCTCATCCCAGACTAAGAAGAATAGCCGGAATCCTTAGAAGAACAGTCCGAAGCCCTTTTGATCGAATCTTTGGTGCTTTTCTAAGAACAATTCATGTCCCCATAACTGACACCGTGTGCAGTGCTAAGTACAGTTTTTAGCCAGTCACCAGGTGAAACCAAAAAGTATAGCATTTTCTGCTGCACTTACTGCTGGTATGGTGTCTATGCCGACTGTGACAATGAATGAGATTTACATATCTGCTCTCTACAGTTTTCCATGAAATAGTAGTGTAACCTCCATTAATTTAAAACTGCACCAGAAAGATTTTTTTTTACCTATCATAGCATTTCACAGCCCACAATCACCAGTGTTATAAGAGACACAGTTTACACATCTGGATATGAACCATTGTATGCTGCAGTGCACATTGTATTCTAGACTCCTATACTTGTCAGTTGTTTCTTGGGGAGTTATATGGTCAGAGACCTACAGCTCTGGCAAAAATTAAGAGACCCCTTTCAAATGTTACTTTTGTATGATTTTTCTCTTTATAGGTATATTTTTGAGTAAAATGTAAATTGTTCTTTCAGTCTATAAACTTCTGACAACATGTCTCCGAATTTCCAAGCAATAAATTTTGTATTTTTTTTCTGACAAAGAAAAATGGTCAAAATTAAAAAAAAAAACAGTGCTTTCAGACCTCAAATAATGCAAAGAGAACAAGTTCATAATCATTTAGAAACAACAATACTAATGTTTTAACTCAGGAAGACTTCTGAAATCAATATTTTGTGGAATAACCATAATTTTTAAAAACAACTTTCATGCGTCTTGGCATGCTTGCCACCAGTCTTTCACACTGTTTCTGTCTCAAAAATTTAAGCAGTTCTTTGTTTGATGGCTTGTGACTATCCATCATCCTCTTGATCACATTCCAGAGGTTTTCAATGTGGTTCAGGTCTGAAGAATGGGCTGCCCATGACAGAGTTTTGTGGTGGTCTCTTAATTTTTGCCAGTGCTGTATTTGCTTTCCAACCTCCCCACTGTCTTCATACTGCCTCCTTTTCTGTCTAATTCACAGATAATGGTATAAAGAGAACCTGTTATTAGATTTTCTTGTTGCTGATGGATGTTGTATTGTGACAGTAACGCCATTCTAATATATTTTTTACATCACTACTGCTGCCCTGCATACAGAAAATAAAGGGGGAAATTCATTAAGGTTATTTTGCCACAAATCTGGCATAAACACTTGAATTAGTCACAATATCTTTGCCCACTCGCGCAAATATTGCAACTTTTGGTGTTTACATGCCAGTCTCAGGCAGCTATGCTAATACATGCATGGAGTTGGCGAAATATGGGAGGAGAAGGATGCGGTTATGTGCTCCCGTCAAATACATCATAAGTTACGCCACTATAGTGGCATTTCTTACTCTACAACTGGTAGGAACTAAAGTACATTTCTGGTGGTGGCACATGCTGAGTACCAAACACACATGATTCATTTGGTGGTGAAAGCCGCTTAATGAATCAGATCAGTGCACTCCAGTGAGCTCTTCATTAAGACTGGAGCGCCCTATCTCAGTCTTAATGAATCTACCCCAAAGTCTCTGGCTCTTATTCATAAAATCATAGAATGTTAGATTTGGAAGGGACCTCCAGAGTAGAGATGAGAGAATTTGTTGGGTTTTTGTCCCCAAATCTGACACTAGTCGAATCGAATGTATGTTTGATGATCGTTTCTGAACATATTCGGAAATTTCTACTCCCATTAACTCTAATGACGTTTGGATGTGTTCGACGAATATTGCAAAACCAATATTCGATGCCGATCGTATTCGGAACCGAATTCAAACAAATACGCTCCTCTCTACTCCAGAGTCATTGTGTCAAACCCTGCTCAATGCAGGATTCACTAAACCATTTCAGACAGATGTGTGTCCAGCCTCTGTTTGAAGACTTCCATTGAAGGAGAACTCACCACCTCTCGTGGCAGCTTGTTCTACTCATTGATCACCCTGTCAAAAAGTTTTTCCAATATCTAATCTGTATCTTCTCCCTTTCAGTTTCATCCCATTGCTTCTCGTGTATCTATGTGCAAATGAGAATAAAGATGATCCCTCTACACTGTGACATCCCTTCAGATATTTGTAGACAGCTATTTAGTCTCCTCTTAGCCTTCTTTTTAGCAAGCTAAACATTTCCAGATCCTTAACCAGTCCTCGTAGGACAAACTTTGCAGTCCGCTTACCATTCTGGTCGCTTCTTGCTCCAGGTTTTCAATGTCTGTTTTATTCTTCATTTCTGTTTCTCTAGTTTTCTGGAGTAATTTTCTCCTTTTTAGTGGCTTTAGTATTTTAATTTCACACATTTTGTGCCACTTTTAGAGAAAGCCTGCACACGATACATATTGCCCAATACGTGGGCAACATTTTTCAGACATTGGCTGTGGCATGTCAGAGAAAAATCATACTTTTACCTGCCCACTGCCCTGGAGTGACAGGTCTATACACGCTCTTAGGCAGAAACCTGTCACTCCGGGGTACTGTGCGGGACTCGCCTGTCCGGCTAGTCTACTGTACAGTCTCGTTCCCTGGTGGCTTTCAAAGTAGGATTTTCTCTGAAATACCAAAGCTTTTCATAGTCAAACATACCTGGCTGAGATAATACAGCCTGCTTACAGATTGAGCAGTAGGTATCAGCTGGTAGGTTCACTTTAATTTGCTTTCCCTTTTTATTATTTTTCTTTAACAACTTTGCTTATCCAGATGTTTTACACAGATTCATGAAATCTGACTTCTACAAATGTTGCATTTTTTGGTGCATCTCACTCCAGTCTCAGCCTCGAGAAAGGTTCTGGAGGAGTTTGCAATTTTGGTAACTTTTCAAAAGATTTGCGACTTTTGGTTTTGAAGAGTTAAAAAAAAAAACAGTTAAAGAAAATATGTAAGAGCATTTTTGATGTCGCACTGAATTCAAGAACTGAGTGCACCATTTTGAAGAAATTTTGCCACGAAAAACATTAGCAAATCCCACTATGCAAAAAAGAAAAGTGACTTTAATAAATCACAAATGATGAATCTGGCCCTGAATCCGTATCATATGTTAATTGCTGCTGAGTGACCTGAACATGAGGTGTATGAAAAAGTGCGTCAGTCTGATGTAGATGACAAAGGGACATTATCCACATCAATCAAAGCAAGGGGGCTGAATTCTAAAAGATTGCAGGAGGTACCGAGTATGATCTGGAGCCGCCCCTCAGTAGCAATTTACAGTCATGGCCAAAAGTTTTGAGAATGACACAAATATTAATTTTTACAAAGTCTACTGCTTCACTTTTTTCAATGGCAATTTGCATATACTCCAGAATGTTATAAAGAGTGATCAGCTTAACAGCAATTACTTGCAAAGTCAATATTTGGCTAGAAAATGAACTTTATCCCCAAAACACATTTCAACATCATTGCAGCCCTGCCTTAAAAGGACCAGCTAACCTCTTTTCAGTGATTGCTCCATTAACACAGGTGTGGGTGTTGATGAGGACATGGCTGGAGATCAATCTGTCATGATTAAGTAAGAATGACACCACTGGACACTTTAAAAGGAGGCTGGTGCTTGGCATCATTGTTTCTCTTCTGTTAACCATGGTTATCTCTAAAGAAACACGTGCAGTCATCATTGCAATGCACAAAAATGGCCTAACAGGGAAGAGTATCGCAGCTAGAAAGATTGCACCTCAGTCAACAATCTATCGCATCATCAAGAACTTCAAGGAGAGAGGTTCCATTGTTGCCAAAAAGGCTCCAGGGCGCCCAAGAAAGACCAGCAAGCGCCAGGACCGTCTCTTAAAAGTGTTTCAGCTGCGGGATTGGGCTACCAGCAGTGCAGAGCTTGCTCAGGAATGGCAGCAGGCAGGTGTGAGTGTATCTGCACGCACTGTGAGGCGGAGACTCTTGGAGCAAGGCCTGGTCTCAAGGAGGGCAGCAAAGAAGCCACTTCTCTCCAGAAAAAACATCATGGACATACTGATATTCTGCAAAAGGTACAGGCAGTGGACTGCTGAGGACTGGGGTAAAGTTATTTTCTCTGATTAATCCCCTTTTCGATTGTTTGGGACATCAGGAAAACGCCTCATTCGGAGAAGACAAGGTGAGCGCTACCACCAGTCTTGTCTCATGCCAACTGTTAAGCATCCTGAAACCATTCATTTGTGGGGTTGCTTCTCAGCCAAGGGAATCGGCTCTCTCACAGTCTTGCCTAAAAACACAGCCATGAATAAAGAATGGTACCAGAATGTCCTCCAAGAGCAACTTCTCCCAACCCTCCAAGAGCAGTTTAGCGATCAACAATGCCTTTTCCAGCATGATGGAGCACCTTGCCATAAAGCAAAGGTGATAACTAAATGGCTCAGGGAACAAAACATAGAGATTTTGGGTCCATGGCCTGGAAACTCCCCAGATCTTAATCCCATTGAGAACTTGTGGTCAATCATCAAGAGACGGGTGGACAAACAAAAACCTAAAAATTCTGACAAAATGAAAGCATTGATTGTGCAAAAATGGACTGCTATCAGTCAGGATTTGGTCCAGAAGTTGATTGAGAGCATGCCAGGGAGAATTGCAGAGGTCCTGAAGAAGAAGGGTCAACACTGCAAATATTGACTTGCTGCATTAACTCATTCTAACTGTCAATATGAGCTTTTGTTACTGATATGTTTGCAATTATATTTCTGTCTGTGATAAAAACATCTGTCAAACACACATAAAAACCAGAGGGCAGCAGATCATGTGAAAATATAATATTTGTGTCATTCTCAAAACTTTTGGCCATGACTGTACATTAGACACAAGATAAAAATAAAGTGTTTTTTTTTTATGATATGCTTTACTGCGATAGTGTGGTACACATATTTAATAAGGGCGTTACAATCGCCTCACTGCAGTGGGGCCAATTATAACAGGCAAAGCTGATGACAGGTTCCCTTTCATCAGATTCATGTATTTATTGGCATGTCAGGAGCGCATGTTTAGTGGCTCAAGTGCAAGTATCTATTATACATTGGTTGCCAGTTGAATACTAAAATGGATCTGTCACCAGATTTAACAATAGAAACAGCAAAAAGTATTAAATATATCTCTTACCCCTGATGAATGGTGTATTTACACTGAAAGTGCATTTCCGAATGGTTGTATAATTCTAAAATTAAAATTACTATGCAAGTGCATGATTTAATAGTAAGCAAAGAAATTTTCAAGAAGGGATATAAAGCAGAGTAAATCTAACCAAAAATGGAACGCAGTACACGGACTGGCCGGCGGCTCTCCCAACTTGAGTGTGACAGCTGCATAAAAATACATGAAGCTGTCAGGCTTGGGTAGGGAGAGCGGCTGACCAGTCCGTGCACTGCGTTTCGATCTCATTTCGATTTATACGGCCGTCTGACTCTTAAGGACTCTCAAAGTAAGTATACCAGCCTAATCAGATGTATGAGATCTGTTTAATAATGTGTGCTGTATTTTCATATCTGGTGACTGATAAAAATTGTAATCACGAATAAGTGTTTGAAATAATGCAATGATAATAATACTAATAATATTGTCTTTTTTACAGGTCTCTGGCCCAGGAATTGAGGAATACGAAAGCAAAATTTCAAAACAATTGCATTAGATTCTTCTTCTCGAACTCTCATCTTTTTCAGTATATGAACTTCGACCCCTCATTAATCTTGAGGTGTGTCTGTAATATTCTACTCTCCTTATACTGACACATAAGTCTTAAGAGACATGGAAAAGACGTATTCTCTCACAGCCCACTATGATGAGTTCCAGGAAGTCAAATATGTTAGCAAGTACAATAGTAGCAGCACACTTTCCAATGGCTTCAACATCCAAGTAAGCTCCAAAAAGCAGTCAAAAGGGATACCACGCTGGAGCAGGAGAGAAACTTGTCTACTTTCTGGACTGGTCTTTGCAGCTGGTCTTTGTGTCATTTTAGGGTGCATGTTGGTGTTAAAGTATCTATCTATGGACCAGGATGGGCAATGCTTAGAAGAGTGCCAAGAAAGAAAAGCTTTTATGAGGGCTTCTAAATTTATCAGCAACAATATAGATCCAACTATTCCCCCCTGTACTGACTTCTACTCATTTGCTTGTGGAGGTTGGCTAAGAAGGCACAGGATACCAGAGGAGAAGCTGATTTATGGTACTATAGCAGCTATTGGAGAACAGAATGAAGAAAAGTTGCAGCATCTTCTTTTACAACCTGTAAGGAGGAAGCATCGGGGATCTTCTGAGAGGAAGGTGAAAGAGTTCGTCAGGTCATGTCTCAATATGAAAGAAATTGACCGTTTGGGGGTATACCCAATGCTGCAAGTTCTTGAGGATTGTGGAGGTTGGGATCTGCCAGAATACTCCAAACACAAGTGGGACTTTAACGAATTGCTTTATAAGACACAAGGAGTGTACAGCACCGCTGTCTTCTTCTCACTTACGGTAAACTTAGATGACAAAAACTCCTCCAGATATGTCATCAGGGTAAGTCTATTGATGGAAATCTCTTAGGCCTCTTTCACACATCCGGAGTGCGCCTGACGGCGCCCCCGGCATTTAGCCGCAGCGCCGCATCAGAAAACCGGATGCGCCGCATGCGGTGTTTGGCCAGATGGTTTCTGATGCCCGGAGACATCAGGCAACTCCGGGAAAAAAAAAAAAAAAGGTTACATGCTGCGTTTTGTCCGGCCGCCGGAATGTACATTTCCGCCGGATCCGGACAAAACCGCATGCAACGCACTGACATGCGGCGCCATCCGGCGCTAATGAAAGTCAATGCAAAAAAACCGCATCCGGCATTACATTTCGTCGGATGCGGTTGGACAAAAAAATGCCGGAGGGCGCCGTCAGGCGCACACCGAATGTGTGAAAGAGGCCTTAAATGACAAATTCACTTTTGAAGTTTTTGAACACTGATTTCTACTCTTGTGATCGGTTGTGCATGTGTCACTATCGGATCTAATTTGGTAAATATGTAAAAAACTGTCTTAAGTATTTCGGTTATTGACATAGCAAATATTTAATCAGTCTAATACTTGTAGCCTTTGAAATAGATGTAGTAAACCCTGTGCTTTCTACCAGATTGATAATAAGGTCATAACAGAATATTTTTTGGTGCAATAATCATTTGTTCTCTTCCAAGTTAGTCATATTCCATTACTCCGTTTAAGACTAGAGAATCAAGATATATTGATGATCTAACCCTCATTTAATTGCATTCAAAGCCCAGTCTGCTATGTGACCTTCAAAGTGATGAATGTTCCCAGTACTAAGTACTTTTCTGTGGAATTGATCATTTAGTTATTTATTGAGGTTATCTGAACTGATTTATTTAATTTTAAATACAGTATCCCATCAGTTATCATGGAAAATATAACTTGAGTACAATGATATACTAGATATTTTACATGGAGAACAGCCTTTTTCCTGGAAGTTGCAATATGACGGCATAGTTTATACCAAAATAAAAAGTTTATCAATTCTTTAAATTATCTTTGAGGTTTACAGTCATGATGATCACATAAAAAATATATTTTCTTTAATTAGTTTCATAAGGACTACCCAATAAAAAAAAATTGTCTATGGCATGTGTGATATGCCTAGAGAAAGGAAGCCCCAGGGATAAGGAATTATGAAATTGTTCATTTGTAAATCTTGAGTTATGATATATATTGAATTAAGATGTTACGAGTCGGTTGATGTGTTAAATTGGAATTTTTCTCAACAACTTCAATTTTCAGATGAATCTTTAACCTGCTTCCATTAAATCAAAGGAGTTCTACAGTAAAAGCAAAGTAGACAGTAGCACAGGGAACAGAGTCATTCTGCCTCAGAAATATGTATTTTTTGCAGTTCCCAAATGAGCAACGTTCAAGCCAACCAGCAGAGAAACTGGCACAAAGCAGCCAGACCCATTTGGTCATACCAACTCTGGAGCTTTTCTCCTTCTCATCATGCTTCATGACTTATAATCTAGCTAACTAGTAGTAAAGCCTCCATAAATACAAGTATAGGTAAACTTAGTGCATGCAGTGCTTTAACTTTCTACTGTAATAAGGATTGCTCTTGATACTTAGGTTGAGGACCAAGACTGTGCTGGGGGGTTGTTAGGGAATCTCATAAACTTGTGTAGCAAGTGGCTAAGACCATAGTCAAATGTATCATATACTTCTTATTGAAAAGGGACACGTTTGCAACAGACATTTTTGTAAAAGTATCTAGTTGCCATTTTTCCTATTTGCTACAATTGAGTTCAAAAGTTTTTATGCCAAAAAGGTGTCTTCCAGCCTACACCAGATCAGACAGTACATAAATTGTACAAAAGATTTCTAAAGGGTAGAACTCATTTATTGTTTTTATCCTATATCATACATAAGCTAAAGGTGTTTTATCAAAAGGATAAATTATATCTTATTGATCGTTGAGTGGGATCCAACTGATCAGCAGAACAGGACTTTTTTGTCCCAACAAGACACTTTTATCAGATTAAAATTGAGTAGTACTGCACATATATGACCAATGCTCCATTCATAATCTATGGGGCTGCAGGAAAAAAGTCGAGTACGACAATCGGCAGCACCATAGGAAACACTCGTTGACCATGCAAACTGTCGCTCCACTCTAAATGGGATAAAGTGCCCGTTCTGCTGATTGGTAGGGGGTTGATTACCCAACAATCAATAAGTTCTCTGGACAGGCGATAACATATTTTCACTGGAGAAACACTTTAATAATGTTGTGCATTCCATAAGCCATCTCAGAGATTCCTGATTCAAAGCTTTTCACCTAATATTAAAATATCTTTCTTCAGATTGAATGGAATTGTAACAATTATTTATTATTATAACGCCTATTATTTATTATTTTCTGTGCAAAGTTTTCATATCCACAGGGTTTTGTAAAAAAAAATTAATAACATAAGCCTAGAATATCTTTTCTAATATATGATTACATTTTATATTTGAATATTAATATTCCTTAACCAGAGCCTGTCATCTCCATGAGGCCGGGGTCACACTTGCAAGAAACTCGCACAAGTCTTGCACCTCAATAACTGACACTGCAGCCAGCGTTCGGGACCGAAGTGTGCGGCTGCATGTATTTCTAGTTGAGAATGGCCTGCTCATCTATGTTCTATGCATGAACCGGAAGTCTCTGTTACAATGGAAGTCAATTGAGCCTTATTCTGATGCCCCATAGGCTTACATTGTAAAATTCACTTCTGGGTCACGCAGAGCGGTGATAGAAGAGAAGAACAGAGCCGGAAAAAGGAGACAGCAGCCGTAGGTGAGCATATTATTACACTCACACTACATTACATGCACACATTTAATGAATAAAAAACTTAATGGGTATGCTCCTTTAATAAGCTTAATGATTAGCTGCAGAGGTGAAACGAGCTGTAGTCATGATGTCAACACTGCAGCGAAAACACAGGCATGGGAGCAGTGGTGGGTAGTCGGGTGAGCGAGAGTGAGAACTATCTTTTTTTCTTTTTTACTGTTATTTAGTTAATTGTAAATTTTGTAAATGTGGAAAACACTTTTAATTCATGTAGAAATTGTCCTTACTACCCAGACTATAGCAAAGTTCAGTACTTGCACTTAAGAATTTCACAGAAAAGAAAGCCATCTCCACCTTGTGAGTTGAAGCGGTATTGCAAGGTTAAAGTACACAATCGTTTTTCTCCTTGGGCACTCTATGTCAGCAAATAATTATAACAATTAATATTAAAGGGTTTTCAGTTCATTAAAATTTTTGGCCAATCAGTAAGATAGACCGTCTGACTATCATCTATTTGAAGGGACTGAAGAACTTGTAGCGGTTGATTTAATTGTTGGCTATAACATAAGTTTTAACGTGTTTCAATAAGAAAGGCACAATCTATATAAAAGCAAACATATAAAACCTAAGCATCAGTAAAATACTGGGTGTGACCTAATGAGCATATAATCCAGATAGTCCTCCAGCATTACACCAATTCCATAAAGGTCTGGTTTATGCCAGTCCTCAAGAAGATAAGTTACAGGTTCAATCTCACCCAGTAGAAGGTCTGGTGAGTAGGTAGTCCATTGTCCCGGGGATCATAGACACAATGTGTGTATTATTAGTCACTAGATTGCCCTGGACACACAAAACAAGTCCATGACTGTCCAACAAAAGATGCTCCAATCCTTACAAGAACAATCAGAAGTTGGCCCTAGCTTCAGCCTTATGGGCCCTATCATGGGCGTACCCACCATGGGGCAGGGAGGGGCAGCTGCCCCTCCCTAGAAGCAGGGGCACACAATGAAAGAGAGCGGAGAGAGCAGCACAATGCCGACTCCCTCTGCCACAGGTTACAGTGCCTGTCTGTGTGTGCAGTGCACGGAGCTGCTGTCTCACCAGAGGAGCTCCTTCCTTCCTGGCGGCAGCAGCTGTAGTTTCACTTTCTGCCCTGCAGGCTCTGGTTGTCTCAGCCACACTGGGTCCTAGTGCCCTCTGTGTGCATACACCGGACACTTCCTGCTCCTGCCTCAGCCACTGCCTGCAAGCGTCATGGTAAGAGGGGATGGAATTTATTAAATTCATTCTGCTCAGGCATGATATGGTCACTGTGGGGGGAATGTGAGAGGATGGGGGTACAGTGGGGAAGGGGTACAGAGCACTGGGGTGAATGTAAGAGGATGGGGGTATTGTGGGGGCTAGGGCACTGGGGGGGTTAATGTGAGAGGATGGGGTATTGTGGGGGAGGGTACAGGGCACTGGGGTGAATGTAAGAGGATGGGGGTATTGTGGGGGCTAGGGCACTGGGGGGTTAATGTGAGAGGATGGGGGTATTGTGGGGGAGGGGTACAGGGCACTGGGGGGTTAATGTGAGAGGATGGGGGTATTGTTGGGACTAGGGCACTGGGGGGGTTAATGTGAGAGGATGGGGGTATTGTGGGGGAGGGGTACAGGGCACTGGGGTGAATGTAAGAGTATGGGGTATTGTGGGGGCTAGGGCACTGAGGGGGTTAATGTGAGAGGATGGGGTATTGTGGGGGCTAGGGCACTGGGGGGTTAATGTGAGAGGATGGGGTATTGTGGGGGCTGAAGTGGGGGAGGGGCAACAGGGCACAGAGAGTGAATGTGAGAGGATGGGGTATTGTGGGGAGGGGATACAGGGCACTGGTTGGTGAATGTGAGAGGATGGGGGTACTGTGGGGGAGGGGTACAGGGCACTGGGGTGAATGTAAGAGGATGGGGGTATTGTGGGGGCTAGGGCACTGGGGGGGTTAATGTGAGAGGATGGGGTATTGTGGGGGAGGGGTACAGGGCACTGGGGTGAATGTAAGAGTATGGGGTATTGTGGGGGCTAGGGCACTGGGGGGGTTAATGTGAGTTAATGGGGTATTGTGGGGGCTAGGGCACTGGGGGGGTTAATGTGAGAGGATGGGGGTATTGTGGGGGCTGAAGTGGGGGAGGGGCAACAGGGCACAGAGAGTGAATGTGAGAGGATGGGGTATTGTGGGGGAGGGGATACAGGGCACTGGTTGGTGAATGTGAGAGGATGGGGATATTGTGGGGGCTTGCGCACAGGGGTTGATGTGAGAGGATGGGGTATTGTGAGGGAGGGTGGACAGGTCAGTGGGGTTGAATGTAAGAGGATGGGGGTATTGTGGGGCTAGGGCACTGGGGGTTTACTGTGAGAGGATGAGGGTATTGTGGGGGCTGAAGTGGGGAGGGGCAATAGAGCACTGAGGGGTGCATGTGAGAGGATGGGGGTATTGTGGGGTCAGTGGGACAGAACACTAAGGGGTGCATGTGAGACGATGGGCTGTTGGGGTGTGCGTGGGGGACAGGGGAGGTAGGGGGCTTTTTTTTTACTGGTGAGCTCGTTAATACTTTAATAATAGATTAATATTTCAGTATTATTATAACAAGGGCATAGACAGACGGCCGTATAACTCATGCGAGGATTGCACTGCAATCCTCGGACTTGCTGGTACCGCTCCTGACATGAGCGCGACTGCCATGTATAATATATGGTATATATAGCGTAGTGTCGCATACACTGCTGTATTATACAATATACAACAGTTCTAATGCTCCATACCTAATATGCAGGATAATGTACAGTGTATATGATGTAACGTGTATAAGATGTGACATTGGCTTGCCCCCCCCCTAGTTTTGATCCTGGGTACGCCCATGGGCCCTATGAATAATAGAAATCTGTTGGCTATCTCTCCCAACTACTCCACACATAGGAGCATATACCCTGCAGAATGCTCCTGGGTTCTTTACAAAAGAGATGCTGCCAGACTCCTCTGGTGGCGGACTATATTGATAAAAATAAAAAGATCAGCTGTCCGAAATCGAACATGCCGAATCCCTCATTCTTGTAATTGGGGGAGAGTAAGATGGCACCCAAACACAATAATCTGTTGACCAAGCCCACCGATATCACCCACTTTGGCCAATATTATTCTAATGTTATTGGGGTCCTTTATAGTGTCTCTACTGTGCTTCCAATGCATTTCATCTTGCCCCAGACACGGCACAGACTCATCAGCGTGCAGTAAACCTTGCCTTAACTTGACTTAAATTTGTGCTGCCATTAGTGAAATGCTGAGATGCTGGCACGTGAAGACACGGTTGTACTCTTGTGTCAACTGTACCTGATATTACAGCTTTTTTCAATAATTATAAGAATATTTTTTAATTCTTTAGTGCCAACATATTCTGTAGCACTTTACAACTTAAAGGAAATTTTTACAAACAAGACAAGACGTTACAGATTAACACATACCGTAGTTTAATGCATACCAAAAGGAGTGAGGGCTCGGCTCATAAGCTAACAATCTATGAGGAGACGGGGGACATAAAGGGTAAAAATAAAAGTGCTTGTATTGTATAGTCCAGTCATCAGTCTAATAAATAGGGGTATTCAAATAACACTGCATGAACCAGTCATCAGCCAGTTTGTGTATAAGTAAAAATGCAAGGTGCTATTGAGTGCACGGAAGCGAGAACAAGGAATAGATATATTAGTGAGATGAAGTGATAAGCCAGTCTAAACAAATGTGTTTTAGGTCTTGCTTAAAACTGTGGATACTGGGAATTAACTGGATAGTCTGGGGTAGTGCATTCCAGAAATTGGTGCAGCATGAGAGAAGTCCTGGTATAAACCACAATACCAAGAACAGCCACTAGTAAAGTATAGAGTTGTACTGTGTCAAGCAGTGTAAAAGTGCAAAAAAAGTTAGATCTCCACCCACTGGAGCAGGAAAGGATTATAAGGGTGTTCTACTGTATATGGCCACGATCTGTTTATACACAGGATCACCCTATGATAGCCTTGTGATTGCTAAGAGAGTAGTCACAAGGCAATAAAATTCTATACAACTACTCTCTTAGTACCATCAACTAAATATGACTAGGGCCATCAATTTTTCTGGATGTAGATTGAAACTTCTCCAAAACACTCTCTCTCTGAGAAGAAGACCCATTTATTTAGACAAGATTTTGTGACCAATTTTCACTTTATTCATATCCTATGTATAAACTCACTTCTTTGAGAGGAACACCCCTCTTGATTAGGAGTGGTTGCCTCAAATTCACAAGAGCGACTGACCATAATGTAAAAACCCAAGGTACTAATCATATAATATAGAATTTAGACTCCATTGTTAGCTGGTTGTTCTGTAGACCCTCATGAAGGCCACATGAAGATACTGGGATGTATGGGCACTCAAGTAGTCACTCTCATTTTTGGAAGGTGCAGGAATTTTTGACGTTTGGTGTGAACCTCTTAGCAACTAAACTCTGAATTGCAAAGTCCTTTTCTAAAATATCAGAGACACTAAATATTGGATTTGAAACGTTACAGTAACAACCACTTGCGACATTTCCTTGCCTCATAAATGTCCAGTGAGGTCAAGACTGAGTCACTGAGAATTTACTGCTCCCAAAGGTGACAGCCATCGTAAACGTGTATAGTAAGGCTTCATACTGACCACCTATCCTGCAGTCACCCTGAAAACTATCAGAAAGGGCAATGCAGCCACTACACTAGTGTGCCACAGGAGGACATTAACCCGTTAATAACGAGGTGGACGGTGCTGCACATCCTCCATTACCGCATAGTGCTGCCTGTGCACGTGTTTGATTGAATGTTTAGCACTAATTGCCTCTTCAAGCTGAAGTGACATTACAGCCGATGGCAGTTTATTTCCATAGCAAATGGTGGATCCATCAGGGACCTGGAAATGGCTCTTAATGTGCAAATTTACATGACTGATACTGGAAGGAAGTTAGAAAAACCTGTTTTGATCTGTGTAATTGTGCAATTTTAGCACAGATAGCAGAGTAAATTATTGCCAGTCAGAGACAGAAAAAATAGAGGGGAAACGGGTAAAGGAAATAGATAATGAAAGAAACTGTGAGGTGAGGGAATTCATTACCGTCTGATGGTTCTCCAAAGCCCACTTGTCACTGCCTTAAAGAGAAATGCAAAGTGTATACATTAACAATGCCTACGTTCTCCCGTGCTTGTTTCACAGTCATCATCATCGTTATATGATGATGATGTCCACAGAAATGTTCAATGATGAAATGTTTGCATGAGGTAAAAAGAGCCATATGTATTCTCATCACCACAGAGAGCTGCCTGTAATAACCTTGCAGTGTACTCTCCATTGATTTTTGTAATTCTTTTCTGTCAGATGCAAAGCTAAAAAGGTAACCTAGGTCACTAGACCGATATCATACAAACAGACTGAAAGGAAGTGCGGACCCTCATTTCAGCTGGTATCCAGAATTATATTAATTAGTCGGTTACTTATTTAATTAACCTTTATGAAAATTAATTACATATTTTCCACTTTGGCTCTGTTTTTTGTTACACTCATTTTAGAGAATGAAAATATTTTTATTACACTGCATATATGGTTGGTTCCCTCTTTATCTTTCACATTAAGAGCTCTTTCAGATGTTTGTGATCATCGGTCCGATCACGGATTGCAATACACGGATTGGTCGCGCGTCACCCGATCCGATCATGACAGCTTCATATATTTCTATGAGACGGTTACCCTCGGTTCGGGAGATGCGCGGTCAGTCCATGCATTACGATCTTAGATCGGATCGATGAGCCATAAAGGTAACCTGACAGGTGATACATGCTGCATGGTCCACGGGCATCATGTATCAGACACTGACTGCATGATTTCAGCCATGTATGATTGACTCTGAAACTCCGTTTTAGAGAAAAACATACTTTAAAAGCCTTCCAAGGACCAAGACTCAAGGGTGACTAGTGGAAAAGGTGGCTCCCCGGAAGCTTCTCACTGCCCGCTCCCTTTCAATGACGGGTTTCTCCCTGCATACATGTATTTGGTGATTATAGACTGTAGCTTGTGAGCAGGACCCTCACTCCTCCTGTAAATTGTGTGTTACTTTGTGATATCTTTTTTGTCTGTACATGTCTTCGATTAATATAAATGCTGAGGAATATGTTGGTGCTATATAAATAAAATTATTATTATTACCTGTCAGTCATTGCAGCAGATGGGTAGAAGCCACTGGGTCTCCGTTTCGACTAGTCTCCCATACAGCTTGGTCCGGGGCTGGCTTTTAAAGAAAGTTTTCATCTAAAACACCACGGCATTTCAGAGTCAAACAGAGATGGCAGAAACTATACATGCAGCCTGTGGTTTGGGCAGAATGTGCTAGGCTACCTTTAAATATCTTGAAATGTGATTGGAATATAAATATATTGAACTTATTTATATACTTTTAGTAAGTTTATTAGTGTAGTCCCGGGTCTCAACAACTCTTCCTCCTATTTCTGCATGGCACAGGAGAGCATTTCCTATGTAGGATGTAATGTGAAGAGGCTGGCTGACCAGTTCATTCCAATGGCTAGCCAGCCCCCTTCTCAATCACAGCTGATGCAAAGATCAAGATGAGCTAACTATCCCACATGCTCTCCTGCATCAAGCACAATATGGTATTGTATCTGCCAGAGCTGAAGACTCGGGCACCTTTGAGATGAAAAGTATGATAGAGGGAGCATGCCTGTGACATATCTTACGCCTCTACCATTTCGATGTCTCTACAGGAGACTCATCATAAATTACTTTCGAGATGGTACTACACTCCTGACAAACTTGCCAAGATCAATAATGAGTTTTCCTCGGACTGCTGGAGGGGTTGCGGTCAACACGGTAGTTTATCTCGTATTTTCTGTTATTGCCCCCTAATCAAGCCCTTGTGGAAAGATGTTTCCAATCTTATTAATTCGTTACTTACCAAACCATCCCTATCTCTCCCCAACTAGCTCTTCTCTCAGTTAACTCTGATCTCATAGATCATTCTACAATACCATTAGTTATTCATATATTTCTAGTAACGAAAAATTCAATAGCTTTTCATTGGAAAAGACCCGATCCCCCTAAACTCCAGGACATCAAAGAAAAAAATATTCTCCACAAATCTTTTGAGCAGAAGTTGGCTACAATTAACAATAATATTAATAAATTCACAAAGAAATGGTCCCGCTGGATGGAGCTGTTCCCTTAGGGTTCACTCTATTCTTTCCGTTTTCTTCATTGCCTTTCTTGTTTATCGATTCTTAATGTAGTTACTGATCACATTGTTATAAGATATATGTGAAATATATGACTTGTTAAACATTATCTATTCTTACAATAAGGAACACCTGGTCCTTTTTCCCTATTCCTTCCCCTTCCCCCTTCCCACCGTTCCGTCCCTAATAATGTTGTTAAAACCCCAATAAAATGTTTGGAAAAGAAAAGTATTTTAGTGAGTTCAATATATTTATGAGACACACACATTTAAAGATAATTTTAGTACCTTATCCTTTAAGTATAGTTCAAAGTAAATTAAAGATACAAACTTCAGAATTGCAGAGCGCAACATTGGTGCCCATTTCTGGTATAAGCAGAAGTAAATAGCCCCCGAGAAGTCATCTTTGCCACTGGCATAAGATAATTAGGAGTAAATGAGCTGAACACTAAATGAAGTGAACATTGAAGACTCACAGCTGTTCAAAGATGAATAAGTGGAACATAAAGATGCAGAGGACATGTGGCCTCCCAGAGTCCCAGGACACCTTTCTTCAGACTCAGATGTGCACTGACTATTCATCAATTTCCTTATAGACACACATTACTGAATTTATTGATACATACATTAAAGATTTAGCTCATTAAAATGAATGCAACATAAGGATGATTAAGTTGTCTGCTAGAAGTGATTGAAACATTAGACAGTAGTGACCTTAGGAGCATATATAACATTTTGAAGATATGTTGCCTTGAAGTATTAGGATTATCGGGATGTTTTCCTGTTGGTTATCACAGCATGCAGGGACCATTGTGCCATATGGAGTAGCAATCAGCTGCCTATCAATTAGACAGGCATTAAACTGCCACTGGCTTGGCCTTCTGCCCCAGAATAATGTATCTAGGACAGCCAGGGGAACAAGGTTATCTGCTTGGCTGGAGCTGAATGGTAATTTGGCATCTTTTAATATACCAGTTCCAAATGAAATGATTGCATTAAGTGATTAACTAAGATAATACTATAGATCTTGAGCTGTGCTTATGAAATACACATCTAATTATTATACATTGTTAGGTTATATGATTTGGTATAGGGCAGCACAGTGGCTCTGCTCAGCTCTGGGGTCCTGGGTTCAAATTCCACCACGGACAACATCAGCAAGTAGTTTGTATGTTCTCCCCATGTTTGCGTGGGTTTCCTCCAGGTACTCCGGTTTCCTCCCACATTCCTAAGACATAGTGATAGGGAATCTAGATTGTGAGCCCCATTGGGGACAGAAATAATATTGTGGGCAAACTGTAAAGCGCTGCAGAATATGTTAGCACTATATAAAAATAAAGATTATTATTATTAATGAATACTCAGGTATTTAATATGCAATATATGGAGGAACTATGGACATTAAAAGTATAAGGTGTTATACTGCGCTGACTGATGTTTCATCTACTAAACATAATGGAGCTGATTTCTGGCCCAGGGCTATGTATAAGTACTTTCAGGAGTACTATCAGTATCATGCCCCTTGCATTGCCAATAAATCAAGCTTCTGCCTTCGCTGACCCTTTTTCCAAACCATCATTCCAACTATTTCAAGAATTTGATTCATGTCCATGAACAGAGTCTACTAGGCAAACAGTCAATGAGCACCCCAGCCCCTTGCACATAAAACAGACAGGACAGATGAAACCCCAGGTGATTTACCTCTTCACCACAGTCACTGCAGAACGGGCAACAGGATCCAGGAACACAGTTAGGCCGGAGTCACACTAGCAAGATATACGGACGAGTGCTATGCGAGAAAAAATCTCATTGCACTCGGACCAATGTTAATCTATGGGGCAGCTCCCATCAGCCGATTTTTTCTCGGCAGTATTATACGTGCGAGTGAAATCGCAGCATGCTGCGATTTGCACCATATATCGGCCAAGAATCACCAATGCAAGTTTATGGGTGCGAGAAAAAATCGGATTACACACGGACTACACGTGTGACTTGTGGTGTCCTTTAGAAAAGCCGGCAATTCAGTACAGTATACTGTAATATCACACTGACATGTTTAATAAAGAATCAAAAGAATAGATATATACACATAGAATACATATATATATATATATACTGTGTATACACATGTAATTGTGACACGCATATATGTATGTATAACTCGTATTTATAGTTCATACAGTGCTACATAGCATAATAGCCGCTAAGTCAATTGCTGGCTTCTGTAAAACCATTACAGAACCCGACATGAAATGACACATGGTTTACATACAGTAAACCATTTCATTTCATTTAGTTTTATATATGTTTTTGACTAATAATAAGATTAGTGTATGTGTGTAAAATTTGGGACATGTAGGTGTTAAATTAACGGGTAAATTCGTTGTAAAAAAATGCGTGAGCTCCCGCGGTATTTTCTCCACCAGAGAGGGATAGCCAGTGACTGAGGACAGATATTCATAGCCTACAGAGGGACCATTGTTTTTGCCCCCCCCCGGCTACAAACATCTTGTCCCAGCCACCCCAGAAAAGGCACATTTATTATTAGATGCGCTTTTTCTGGCACTTAGCCTCTCTATTCCCATTGCCTTTAGTGGTGGCTCATGGGTTAATAAGGGGTTAATGTCACCTTGCTATTGAAAGGTGACATTAATCCAGGTTAATAATGGAGAGATGTCAATAAGACAACTATCCATTATTAATCCTATAGTAGTAAAGGATTAAAAAAGACACACACATTAATTAAAAATTATTTTAATGAAATAATTACACAAAGTTTTTGACCAAATTTATTTTGCTGCCAATCCATCTGAATCCCTTGTTCTCCTGTAACAAAAAAAATAAAAAAGCAACAATATCCATACCTCTCCGCCGTTCAGTCAGGTCCCCCGCTGCAATCCATCACAAGGGGTTAACTAGTTTACAACAGGGACAGGTGCTAATGCTACCGGCCGGCTGTAAACTACTGCAGAATGAATAAAATCATGTCTGCTCAGGCTCCCCGGCTGACCGGAGATGAACTGATTAGCGTGGGAAAGTTTCTGAACTTTTTCCCACACAAGGAGTTCACTTCAGGTCATCCGGGAACTCCGCGCAGCCTCACTGACGTAAGCGTGACTGGACAGAGTGTGACTGGACAGCAGCTCTGTCATGACTACTGCTTTGTAGCATTTTGCATTTCTTGTAGTCAGCAGCATGTGAGCTCGAATGAAGAGAGCAGGGTATGGCAGACCCGTGGTGCAGGAGAGAGACTGCCAGAATACATGTGGCCCAAAATGGCGGCCCGCAGCATGGCCTACGATATGGCGAGGGTGAAGAGAAAAAGGACTGCCTACGTGGGTATGGATGGTGCCCGAGAATGTGAAAATATGTTCAGCCCACAGGAGTGTCGGCGAGAAGAAGACTGTGCCCTGCATCTAGGATCCAGCCCGGAGTAAGAGGTGCATACCAAAGGAAGGCGTGGAGCAGTGCGAGGTGTGGCACAATGGGTGGAAGATGGTGGATACAGGAGGCATGGCCAAAGGCAGAGCCACCGGGATTGAAACATGATGCAGCATGCGCATCAGAAGTTTGGCCCAGGAAGAGGCGGAGCCAAACCCAAAAGGAAGCGCATAGTAAGTGAGTGACCAGCGCCATTTTCTCGGAAGGGCGTGTGGATGAACGAGATTATGAGAGAAGCTCTGGCAAAGATGGCAGATACTGATCAAAAGGCAGGTGAGCAAGTCAATGCCAGTGGTGAGTTGAAGGAGTCAGTGGTCCTGTGCAAGGAGATGGAACAGGAAGACATTATCCACATCAAAACCACCAGAGTCATTGTGGCAATGAAGGTCCGAAAGGCAGTGGGTTGAGGCCATGGTGAAGTCACGCAGATGGCACTGGAGGTACGTGAGTACTACATCTACTGCTGGGGTAATCAGAGTGTGCTGGAGGAGACACGAACAGGGATTAATAAAGTTGACGAACTTGAGCTATGGTGACTTTGGGCCGATTCCCGCAATTTGAGACTTGAGAGACCCGTGAGAGGGAAGACAGAAAGTTGCCATAGACAGAAGTGCCTCTACAGTGTCAGGAAGGAAAAATGGTCCAGTTTGAGAGATCTGCCGGGTCTTAAAGACTCAAGTTTGAGGTATCCCACCTCTGTTTGCAAAAAGAAAAAAAGGGACTGATGGAACCTTTTTGGCTGACGGGTCCGTTTTTTTTCTCTCCCTTAAAGGGATGGAGAAACTGTCCAGGACTCCCTTGTTGTTAGCTGCAGGTGACTGACGTTAGTTTTACCCCCTTTCTGAATTGGAGGACTTTGCAGCTGCAAGAGGGTTGCACACCCTTTCCAAAAGACTGTGCCCAATCCCTAAAAAGAACTGTTTGGACTGTGTCCTCATCCTATGAACTTATGGGGGACAAGGGACTGTACTCCCCATGAACTGTGTCCTGGTCATGAGGACTAATGTTTGGAGAGGGAATTTGGACGACTTGATGTTCTGACGAGGTCAGGAACCTTAAGGACTGCGTCCTCAAACAGGAAGGGCAGCTGCTGTGTTGGCCTGTGGGCCTCTGTTAAATATTGACATGGACAATTGGATCCACAGTCACAACCTAGAAGAAAGAGGAAAGAAAACATCTACCTTCCAGAGAAGGAAATAATTTTCTTTTGTTTGATTTTAAGCATTGATGTCTTGTAGGTTTTCCAGATGGTCGAACACTACCATCATTAAAGAAGAGAGGAATGTGAGGAGGTTGACCATCTGCCTTGTTCCCACCTGAAGACATCAATACTACTGTGGTTTAGAATATGCAGGATGTGAATAATGTTTTCTTCCTGATAGGTTTTCTTGTGGCGACAAGTGTTAATTTCTCTGTGGGCTGCAGTACTTACTAACGGTCACAATTTGTCATTGGGGAGCTTAATTGTCTTCTCTCCAAATCGCACCTCACAACCTGTGCACTTGACCCCATCCCAACCCACCTCCTCCCCAACCTCACCACCACTATTATCCCATCCCTAACCCACCTCTTCAACCTATCACTAACTTCCGGTACCTTCCCTTCTGCTTTCAAGCATGCCACAATCACGCCTATTCTTAAAAAGCCAACCCTCGACCCAACCGCTATGTCCAGCTATCGCCCAATATCGCTGCTCCCATTCGCTTCCAAACTCCTGGAGCTGCATGTCCACGCTGAGCTTTCCTACCACTTCTCTTCTAACTTGCTCTTTGACACTCTACAATCTGGTTTCCGCCCCCATCACTCCACTGAGACAGCCCTGACCAAAATTACTAATGACCTACTTACAGCCAAAGCGAACAGACAATACTCTATACTCCTGCTTCTTGACCTGTCCTCTGCTTTTGACACAGTTGACCACTGCCTTCTACTACAGATTCTTTCCTCCTTTGGCATCAAAGACCTCGCCCTATCCTGGATCTCCTCATACCTTTCCAACCGCACATTCAGCGTCTCCCACTCACACACTACCTCCTCGTCCCTCCCTCTCTCCGTTGGAGTCCCCCAAGGATCTGTTCTAGGACCCCTACTCTTCTCAATCTATACACTTGGCCTGGGACAAATCATAAAGTCCCACGGATTCCAGTACCACCTTTACGCTGATGACACTCAGATCTACCTCTCTGGCCCAGACATCACCTCTCTGCTATCCAGAATCCCGAGTGTCTATCAGCCATATCCTCCTTCTTCTCCTCCCGCTTCCTCAAACTCAATGTGGACAAATCTGAACTCATAATCTTTCCCCCATCCCACAGATCTTCCTTACCTGACCTATCTATCACAATTAACAACATCACGCTTTCCCCCGTACCAGAAGTCCGCTGCCTCGGAGTAACCCTTGACTCTGCCCTGTCCTTCAAACCGCACATCCAAGCTCTTTCTACCTCCTGTCGCCTTCAGCTCAAAAATATTTCAAGAATCCGTCCTTTCCTCAACCCTCAATCTACTAAAATGATTGTGCACGCCCTCATCATCTCCCGCCTCGACTACTGCAACACCCTTTTCTCTAGCCTCCCTGCTAACACCCTCGCACCTCTCCAGTCCATCCTTAACTCTGCTGCACGACTAATTCACCTCTCTCCTCGCTACTACTCCGCTTCTCCCCTCTGCAAATCTCTTCACTGGCTCCCATTCCCTCAGCGTATCCAGTTCAAATTACTAATACTGACCTACAAGGCCATCTATAATCTGTCTCCTCCTTATATCTCTGAACTAATCTCCCGATATCTTCCCTCACGTAATCTCCGATCCTCCCAAGACATCCTTCTCTCCTCCACACTTATTCGCTCCTCACCCAACCGCCTCCAAGACTTCTCCTGAATATCCCCCATCCTCTGGAATTCTTTGCCCCAACACGTCCGACTATCAAACACATTCGGATCCTTCAGACGGAACCTGAAAACCCACCTCTTCAGGAAAGCCTACAGCCTGCAATGACCCTGCTACCTCCTCACCACTACCGGAGATATTGCCTCAACCAACACCGGAACTGCCTCAACCAACACCGGAACTGCTGCAACCCCCCGACCTACTGTCTCCTGCCTCACAATCCTGTAGAATGTAAGCCCGAAAGGGCAGGGTCCTCTCCCCTCTGTATCAGTCTGTCATTGTTAGTTTGTTTACTGTAAGTGATACCTGTAATTTGTATGTAACCCCTTCTCATGTACAGCACCATGGAATCAATGGTGCTATAGAAATAAACAATAATAATAATAATTGTCTTCCTATTCACTCATGTACATAACTATGTGAAAGGATAAGTTTTGCCCAGCAACAAGACATCAGGGACAGTTTGAGAGTTAACTTGAAGTACGGCCCATAGTGGGTGGTGATCTCTGGGTAGTTTCAGGAACAGGAAGCAATTAGTGGAGTGGAGTCTGGAATAATGAGCTAAAGAACAGAGCTCATGTGAAGTGAGCTGAGAGGCACAAGGCAGTAAGAACCATTAAGAAACAGGAGAGGCAACTGAGATCGAGTTCAGCAGGCAAGTGTGTGAAACCTATTTGTGGAGAATTAAGGAAATAAGTGAGTCCACTGTTGTCCAGATGTGGGAGATCCTGTAGAGGATGGTTTTGCCCAGCTGAGGACATGGAAGGAGAACACGGCTCCAAGAGAGGCCCTCGTTAACAGATCACATGCAGCTGTATGGGTGCAGGGTTCACAGTGTAACATATTGAACTGTGTGTCCCTGCATCTGGAAGATGATGGTTCATCTGATATGCTCTGCGTGTGTACTGCCCACATGTAAAGTGCCGTCGCCTGAAACCGATAAGAATGCACCTCTGTGTGAGACAGAAGTTGTAAAGTGGACTGCTTGCTGTCTTGTGTACCTACAGTGGCATGTAAAAGTTTGGGCACTCCTGGTCTTCTACAAATGATTAATGATCCTAAATACACGTCAAAATCCACAACAGACTACCTGAAAAGGTGCAAAATGAAGGTTTTACAATGGCCCTCACAGTCTTCTGATCAGAATGTCATTGAAAATTTGTGGCTAGACTTTAAAATAGCAGTGCATGCAAGACGACCCAGAAATTTCACAGAACTGGAAGATTTTTTTCCAAGGAAGAATGGATGAAAATCCCTCAAACAAGAATTGAAAGAATCTTGGCTAGCTACAAAAAGTGTTTACAAGCTGTGATACTTTCAAAAGAAGGTGTTTCTAGGAGCTAACCATGCAGTGTGCCCAAACTTTTGCATTGGCCTATTTTCCATTTTTTTTTTCATGTAAAAGATGAATGAATATATATACAAAAAAATGAGTCATCTTTAATTTCAGGCCTTTGAGAAATCATTCAAGCTTAACTGTTCACAATATCAGTAATTTTTACCAAATTTACATGCCACTGTAAGTGTGTTGCCAAGTGAAGAGTGCCTTTTATTTATGAACGTGCCTGGTGTCCTTGTCTTGAAGTGTAATGGACCTGGTGAGGAGTGCAACTGGACTGGCCTGAACGTGTCTGGAACATGCAGAGGTGTCAGACATATGAGACTCGCCTATGGCTACCACCCTGGACACTGTTACACAGCTATTATTTCAACTAATGGTGGCTGTAAAAGTCTCTTTGCTGGGAGCTTTCTTTAGATGTGGCGGCAGATAAAAACTAGAGTCTGATTCATCAAGGTGTTTACACCAGAATTCTATTATAAATTAGCAACATTTGTCTTGACACCAATCCCGACCAGCTTTACCAAAATGGTGACTGGACAGGAAAAACATTTCTGGCGGAGGCAAATGTTAGTTATAACATGCACTATGCATAGTGCCTCTTCATGTGCCAGCCATTGGAAGTAGCAATCCTAAAAGTCAATATCGACCCTTTAACGAGCCTTGTCTTATGACTGATGATAAAAGCCAAACAAGAATCTGTTATGGCAAAGCTTGTTAAAGGATCGATATTAACTATTAGGATTGCTACTTCCAATAGGTGGCACTAGAGTTCAAGTCCTCTTCCTCTGAAGATGCAAGTTCCAAATTTAATTACACACAGGCGCATGCATGGCTATAAGGCGCCTCACTCTGACATGCCAGGCCCGGCTTGTTACTCTCCACAAGGAGAAACCTTTCCTCTTAGATCCTTGTAATATGCACCTAATTCATTAAGTCTTGTGCGCTTCTAAATGAGTATGGTGCATCTTACTGCAGCAGTTCACTCGCTTCACAGTGGCAGTCTTAATGAATCGGGCCCTGGGGCTTCATTTATCAAAACTGTCTATGTTGCCCATAGCAACAAATTGTAGCTTAGTTTTCAATTTTTTTAACAATTTTTGAAACCGCTTTTGTGAAGTGATTGGTTGCTATTGACAATCTAGCGACACCCTTCATAAATTTGCACAAAGCAGATTCCAAAGTATTTAAATGCACCGACTTCTCTCAAAATTTACTGCAAATCAATTAGCTTATCTCTACTTATAATCGATAAGTTCATCAATAAATGATTTAAATGGCAATCATGCATAATTTATTATAATCTACACAAAAATATTCAGTCATGGAACTATATATAAAGATAAAATTAAAGATTTCTGCAATGTAAGTTATTGGCAAAAAAAACAGTCACATAGCACAGAACATATTTAACAAATGTTTTTATAATCATTATTTTAAAGACTATGGAGAAAAGTATTTTGGTGACTTCAAGGTGTTCTAAAATGGATTTGATGTTTTGTTGGAAATGACAACTAAAAAGACAGAAGGGACACTATACTTATGATCACCAAAACACCTAAGCAACTTAGCATTAAGGCTATGTGCGCACGTTGAGCATTTGCTTGCAGAAATTTCTGCAAAGTTTCTGCATCACTTGGCAGGAAAAATGCGTGGCTTTGGTGCGGTTTTGCTGTTTTTTGTATGCGTTTTTTGCATGTGTTTTTGTACTGCAAGGAATGCTTTTATAAGCTAAATAAAGATATTTAAAAAAAAAAAGTTTTGCGATGTAATTTCTAGGTTCAACACCACCTTTTTGTAATGCCGGTATGTCTGTACCTTGTTTCCCCGGCATTACTTTGCATGTCTCTGCTTTAACACTTTGCTCCTTTCCCCCTAACCAGCTGGGATACTGTTGTCTGTTACCTGTATGGATGCTGCTCAGTTCCCGGCTCTGCTGCGTAGCCGTACATGTGTTGTGATGTCTTTGCTCCGCTGTATGACAATCCGCATGTGCAGTCCCTGGCTGCCGCTGTGGAAACTATCCACAGGTTGCGAGGTCCTCTGCAGCTGGTGCATGACTTTCCATGTGTGCCCAGACTTGCAGCGGCTGCCAGGTGCTTTAAGCCGCATTGCCTGTGCTGACTGTGCTGTAATGGTTTCTGTTTGTGCTTAGGGTGCGCGCGTCCGCACCTTCCCTGATGTTATTAGAGCAGTGTGTGTGCTGAGTAGAAGCTGCTATATAAAGTTCCTTTTTCCTGTTGCGCGTTGCCAGAGCTTTGCATTGAGTTCCTGAACCTAGCCATGTGTGTTTGTGTGTTCAGTTCCTGCTCTGATTGCAATTAGTTCTGGGAGAGCTGATGTCCTTTGTCTTGTCTGGTGTGTTCTGCCTGCTCTGGGGGCAGAATACCCAGATCCGTTTCTGCTTGTGTCCTGTTTTTCCGCCTGCTCTGGGGGGCGCAGTACCCAGATCGCCTTTCCTGGAGGCTGCATTTCCAGGCCCGTTCCTGTTGTGTCTTGTTTCCTGAATCCTTGATCTGTTCTTGTACCTGACCCTGTCTGAACTGTGTCCTCTGTGTTATGTTCCTGAAGTCCCTCTGTGTCTGGAACCATGTACCCAGTGACTGAGGTTTCTGTAACTGGTGTCTTGTGAACCAATCTGGGTTCGTCTGTTAAAGATGGAGTCCTGTGTTTATGCTGAGCATCTACTATTCTGTGCTCAGCTTGCTATGGGGTGCTAGCTCCGTCCGGCTCCAGTCCAACCCGGCGGTGCTTGCACCATCACGCTTGAGTTCCTTCCTAGGTCCGATGCCCGGAGTCTGATGACCGTAGTTTGGAGCCAGACGACCGCTGCCTGGTGCCTGGAGATCGTGTCCGATGTCCGGAGTCTGGCTACAGCTGTCTGGTACCCAGAGCCCGACCACCTCTGCCTGGTCCTGTGCCATGTCCTGATGTCCAGCCTGTATCCAGACATCCTGATGTCCAGCCTGTGTCCTGATGTTCTGCTGTCCTGCCTGTGTCCTGATGTCCTGATATCCAGCCTGTGTCCTGATGTCCTGCTTCCTGCCTGTGTGTAATGTATGTGGTACAGTTCATATAGCGTCTTGTGCTTGGGTGCGATGAAAATACATGAGACACAGGTTTGATATAGAAAGTCTTGTATTACTTCATACAAGTTGGCAAAAATAGTCACACAGTTTGCAGACACAGAAGCAGGAGACACAGCAGGCCAGAGTAATCTAAGCTCAGCAATCACTCTCCACAACAGGTTCAGGATCTTCTTCTCTGTTACCGTAAGTCCATGCAAACGTGGGTCTTTCAAAGAGCAGGGTTCAGAGTCCACAAGTGCTTCAGAGTTCCTCAGTAGGAATAGCTGGAGTACAAGGTCCAAGGCTTTAGGAGTCAGGTCACAGGTTCACTGCAGGCTAGATTCTGAAGCACTGATTGCTCAGCTGTGGCTGCTTAAGAAGCAAAAGGAGAGAATCAGGGCGGGAACATGCAAGCTGGAAACTCCATTTTGACTGAGGGCAAGATAGCTGCAGCAAGACAGAAAGTAAAATGGCTGACGAACAAACTGAGTTTCAGGAACATGTACACAGAACCTTACATTACTCCCCCTTAGGGACAACCTCCGGATGACCTCAGGCCAGGCTTGTGTGGGTACCTCTGATGAAACTGACGGAGCAAGCGAGGAGCATTAACGTTATTGACTGGTTCCCATGAGTTGTCCTCCACTGGGTAGCCCTGCCATTTAATCAGATATTGTAACTGATTTCTATACAACCTGGAATCTAAAATCCTTTCCACCACAAATTCTTCCTGACCATCGACTAGCACTGGGTCAGGGCAAGGAGAAGAACGTCCAGGAAACGTATTGGGTGTCGCAGCCTTTAGTAGGGATACATGAAAGACAGGGTGAATTCTCATAGTTCTGGGCAGTTGAAGACGACAAGCAACGGCACTTATAATTTTACTGATTTTATAGGGTCCAATGTACTTATGTCCCAACTTAGACGATGGAATCCTTAACTTAAGATTTCTGGTTGACAGCCAGACCAAGTCTCCTACCTTGAAAGCTGGTGCAGGTTTACGAAATTTATCTGCTGCTTTCTTGTACCTTTCCTGAGCCGATTCCAGATTCTCCTTTAGAAGATCCATATTCTTCTGTAAAGACGTGATTCTTTCAGCCACTGCTGGTAAAGGCGTTTCTATGGGAAATCGTGGTAGAATGTTAGGATGATAACCTAGATTAGAGTAAAAAGGAGACTGCTTAGTGGAGGCACTCTGAGAGTTGTTATACGAGAACTCAGCTAATGGAAGTAGATCCACCCAATCATCCTGTAGGTGGCAGATAAAGCAGCGGAGATACTGCTCCAGGGTTTGATTGGTTCGTTCGGTCTGTCCATTAGTCTGAGGATGAAAAGCAGAAGAAAGGTTTACTTTAATGTCCAATGCTGCACAGAAATTTTGCCAAAACCTAGAAGTGAATTGCACCCCTCGATCCGAAATAACCTCATCCGGTACTCCATGTAAGCGAAACACATCTTTAATCATCAAATCTGATGTCTGTTTTGCAGTGGGTAAGCCGACACAAGGGATAAAATGAGCTGCCTTTGTTAGACGGTCAACCACCACAAGAATGGTGTTCTTCCCTTGAGAGGTTGGTAACTCCACAATGAAGTCCATAGAAATGGATCCCCACGGGCGGGACGGGGTGGGAAGAGGCTGTAACAGACCAGTTGGTGAGGAGCGAGGTGTTTTGCATCTTGCACAGACTTCACATGAAGTGACATAGTTTAAAACATCCTTCCTGCAAGTGGGCCACCAAAGAAACGAGAGAGAAATTCCTGTGTCTTTAGAATTCCTCTATGCCCAGCTATCTTGGAATCGTGAATGAGTTGCAATACTCTCAATCTGACTGTTTCAGGAATATACAGGCGTTGTCCCTGAATCCACACACCATTCTTAAAGACAAGACTTACGTCCCTTGGGGGTTGTGCCAAAAAGGAATCCGCATGGTATGCTTCCTTGATGTCCTTAAGTAGGTCTTGATTATGAATTACTCCTAGGAATCTAGAGTCAGGAAGAATAGTCTTAGGAGGAGTAATTGGACGTGTCTCTGCTGAGTAAATCCTAGAGAGTGCATCAGCCTTTCCATTGCGCGATCCTGGTCTATAAGAAATGATAAAATTAAATTGGTTTAAGAAAAGATTCCAGCGAGCCTGGCGAGGAGTCAGGCACTTAGCCGACCTGATAAACTCAAGGTTACGATGGTCTGTCAGGACGACTATTTGCTGTGCATCACCCTGAAGAAGGTGTCTCCATTCTTTGAAGGCGGCAATAATGGCCAACAACTCTCTATTGCCCACATCGTAGTTCCTCTCAGCCGAAGACAACTGCTGGGAAAAGAAGGCACAGGGATGCAAGACATTCTTCTCACCTGTTATCTGAGAGAGTATAGCTCCAACGGCACAGTCTGAAGCATCCACCTCTATTATGAAGGCAAGCTCGGGGTTGGGATGTACTAGGATTAGAGTTGAGCGATACTTTCCGATATCCTAAAGTATCGGAATCGGAATGGTATCGCCGATATCACTAAAATATCGGCGATACCCGATATCGATACCGGAAGTCCCATGTAAGTCTATGGGAACAAAATATCGAAATTAAAAAAAACCCATTCTTGCCTTGTTGGTTAATTGTACATGAAGGAAAACAAGAAAGAGTAATGTAGAATGTATTGGGGAAGGTTGAGGAGACATTAAAGGCATAGATGTTTAACCCAATCAAATGGAATAGCATAAATATTTTTTTTTTTAAAGATGTTCGGATTGACGAAGAAATTGACAATGTTAACGTTTTTTATATTTTGGCAAATATGTATATTACACAACTTCCATGCTCTTCATCTTCACCTTTTTAACTTTTCACACACTTTCTCCTTCATAATCTTCTGCAGCATCATCTTTTTCATCAAATTATTCTTCATCTTCACCTTCTTTATCTTCTTCTTAAACTTCTTGCTATTCATCTTTGTTAACATTACTCATATTCTTCTTATTAAACTATTATTCTTATTCATATTCTGCTTCATCTTCTTCATCATATTCTTATTTGTGACAGAGAATCCTGTACTTGTAATCTGTCAAAGTATGAATTTTTCATCCTTCCGTTCTTGCTGTCACAAAAGATTTAAATTACAACAGTATTTGTCCGTGTTCAGTTTAGCCTGCAGCAGCAGGCATTTTCCAGGGGCACCACGAGGAGGAACGGACTCACCCCCATACACTGCTTAGTCTTCTTCTGCTTAGAATTTAGAGCATATATTTTGCTCTTCATTTTGGTCTTATACTTCATGTTCTTCTGCTTTTAGATCTTCTGCTTATTGTTCTTGTGTCTCTTGTTCCGTATCTTGTATTTGTAGCACAATCTTGTACCAGCTGATGTTACTGGGACACGGTTACTAAGCAGGAGGTACCTGTGCTCCAAAGCACTACCAAGGACCAGCAGACGTTGCTGGAACTCGGATACCAAGATGGAGGCACCTAGGCCAAAGGCACTGCGGAGAACCAGCTGACGGTACTGGAACCCGGAGGGGCAGCAGAAGGAAAAGAGCCAATGGCACAACCGAGGACCAGCTGACGTTACTGGGACACGGTTACTAAGCAGGAGGTACCTGTGCTCCAAAGCACTACCAAGGACCAGCAGACGTTGCTGGAACTCGGATACCAAGATGGAGGCACCTAGGCCAAAGGCACTGCGGAGAACCAGCTGACGGTACTGGAACCCGGAGGGGCAGCAGAAGGAAAAGAGCCAATGGCACAACCGAGGACCAGCTGACGTTACTGAACCCCAGTAACACAGGAGCAAGTGTTGACTGTGCTAACAGCACTTCCGAGCAACAACTGGCGGTGTTGGAGCCCAGGGTCAAGGAGGATGTTTAAATACTAGATCAAGTAATTTCCTTGTTACCTGTCAATTTTAAATGTCTATACTTCAAACAAGAGAAAGATAACCTTTACTACCATAAGATGATGATTTCATTTAAACTAATATCTAGATAAATAAAGAATTGACAAACATAAACACATACATTAACATGTTGAACAGCAATGCAAACCACAAAATAAATTAGTTAAGGAATCTGCTATACGGTTGTACATAAAAGCATACAAGTACATATCTGAATCCATTAATGATGGATAAGTAACAGTATGTACACCATTTTTATTGTATAGACAATGAATGTCTGACTTCAAAACATCATCAGCATTACAAGTTATCTGTGACATTACTAAAATGTTACATTTGCTGAATAATGTCACTAAACAGTTTATACAAAATTATACAATTTCCATCATGTAATACTCATAATATGTGGCAATAATCATGTTTATTAACAAACATAACCTTTAAAAAGTGCATAGTGCATAGTGAAAATTGCTATTTATGCCTGACTGTCGACTTGCAAGCATGACAACGGATAGATAAGGTATATATAGATGAGACTGCATAGCCACAGATGGTGAATGGCGATGTAATACTGTACCTCAATAAAGTGTGCGTCACTACTACATAATTTTTTTTATATAGCTTTATAAACAGGGTACGTGGATGTATGCTTGCGCCTTTGTTTTGACGCACAGACTGCCTTCCTGCTGAGACGCGTTGGGTAGTGAACAGTTGTGTGCAGTGTTCACTGTAGTCTGAGGTTTTCCTTTTTGGAGTGCAGATCACGCTCCAGTTAGTTCTTCAACCACTGCTGGTTGTAGTCTGCTGAGCGTGTGTCACTGGCACATCCTTGAAATTTTTCTCTAATTGTTGCTGCTCCACTGTATTACAAATAAATAAAATCTATTAGTGTGACGCGCTTCCATCCGTATACAATACATTGGTTGCAAACACTATAGAAGTACACAAAGGGGCCTTTCACACCTACTGAACAGTTGTGTGCAGTGTTCACTGCAGTCTCTGCGGAATAACCACACTTAGGCCTTATAACTTTTCAGACTTTCTTTATCAATCTACCAAGATGAAGAAGGCAGGGAGTAAGGCACGTGGTCGTGGAGTTTCTTCAGGGAGAGGACGTGGGGATTCTGTGGCTGCTGCGGCCCCCAGTGACACAGCATCCACCAGTTTTCCCCGGGCCGTGAGCGTTCCTTTATGCGCACTTTTGTAGGAGCTCGGAGTACCCCCCTGCTGCGGGAAGAACAAATTGAAGCCGTTGTTGTTTGGATCTCAGCCAATGCATCGACTTCAATTGCTTCCACCTCCTCTCAGGACCACAGCACTGTTGGGCAACCATCTGTCTCTTCACCGCCTGGCAAATTGCCCAGGCAGTCAGAGAGTTCTGTACAGGAGCCAGCTGAGTGTCTGCTTCTGTTCTCAGAATCTATTGGCTTGCAAACAGGGGCCCAGCCAAGCAGCATTCTGTAATGTGAAGAAGAGGGAGTATGCAGTGATGCGCAACAGCTGTGTCTCTCTGAATCTGAAGAGGCGGGTGAGACAGTGCCGATGGTCAGCACACCGCAGAACGCATCTGATGATGATGATGAGACCCAGGTGCCAGTTTCTGTTGAGCATGGTGCTGGCCAGACCACCCAACAGCAGGTGTTGGAAGAGGGTAGTGGAGATGATGAGGTCCAATACCCAACATGGCATGAAGAACAGGAAGGTGGTGGGAGCAGCTCAGAGGAATAATAATAATATTTATTTATATAGCGCCATCATATTCCGCAGCGCTTTACAGTTTAGCAGTTTCAGAACACAAGTCATAAGTAACAACGTTAACAATACAATAATTTAAGCTAAATAAGTCGCCCCTGCTCGTGACAGCTTACAATGTACAATGAGATGGGGGAGATACAAAGTATAGGTGTTTATATACAATGGTGCATTTACAATGATGTTCCAGCCATCTTAAGGGACTGAGGGATGGAGATAGTGAATGGGCTAGAGACACACACACACTTACACAGAATACATAGAATGACTTTGATTAGTGAATGTGATAGGCCGCTCTGAACAAATGTGTTTTGAGGGAGCGCCTGAAACCATGCAAATTGTGGATAGTCCTAATTTCTTGGGGTACAGCATTCCAGAGGATTGGCGTAGAGCAGGAGAAGTCTTGGAGTCGGGAGTGGGAGGTACGTATTAGTGCAGAGGTTAGTCGAAAGTCGTTTGCAGAGCGCAGCAGTCGGTTAGGCCGATAGATAGAAATGAGGGAGGAGATGTAGGAGGGGTGCTGCACTGTGGAGAGCTTTGTGGGTGAGAACCAGTACTTTGGTTGAAAGCTGGGAGAGGCCTAGAGAAATGGTTAGTGATAGAAGGAAGATAGAGGAAGACATTGCCCCAACGGTACAAACAGGAGGGAGAGTTAGGCTGCAGACTCGGTTGCCTGTAGCCTCCAGTTTGGCACCTGTTCGGAGCAGTTGTCTTCCAAAAGTCAAAACGTGCGCTCCCAGGACTTGCACTGCGTGGTCCTTTTTTCACACACTTGCACATGATATTTGCTATGTGAAATGCAAGCTGTGTAATCAAAAATTAAAAATAGCTAAAAGTGTCAGTCACCTCAATACCACAAATATGTGGAAACATGTGCGGACAAAGCACGTAGTTGAGTTACAAAGACACACTGGAGATGTAGGCCAACCTACAGCAGCACCTACATCTTCAGGTTGTGTTGAAGCCTCTTCATCGAGCTCACACACAGCTGGTTATGCTTCCTCACAGGATCGCCATGGAAGAACCTCGGCCACTGTTGTCCAGAGACAAACTGTTATTCCACACACAGCAGCAAGTTCCCTGTCATCCTCACACTCCCAGGCCACAAAACAGCCAGCGGTAGCACAGGCATGGGATAAAAGACGGCCATACTCCGCAAACCATGCACGAGCACAGGCTCTGAATGCTGGCATTGCAAAACTCCTGTCCCTTGAAATGCTGTGATTCAGGCTGGTGGAGACAGACAGTTTCCGTAACTGAATATCATTGTCAATCCCACAATACAATGTGCCAAGCCGATTTCATTTCAGCAGGCAAGCCGTCCCTGGTCTGCAAAAGCATGTTGAGGGAAAAATTAAACATGCGCTACTAAAAGCCCTCAGTAGCAAGGTCCACCTGACCACCGATGCGTGGACCAGTACCCATTGTTATGATCTGCTACAACCAGTAAGGAAAGAAGGGAATTCTGTCCCTACAATACAACTAAGCTGAATCCCTACGATGTAACGGGGAACCTGATCCTGCGACCAGACCCGCTAAAGTCCTCATCTAGTGTGAACGAAGACCTATAGTTGCGAGGGAGTAATCCCTACAAGATCTAGGGACTGGGAGAAAAGGTGGACACCTCCTAACATAAATTGTAGCATGGATAATTAAACAGAAAAATAAATACTTTGTGATCCTAACATCAAGCAAAACTGACAGATTAAGGCACCTAAGCACCCGGCTAGCTTAACAGTAGATAATACAATGAAGTCAAGCAAAGCCAGAAGGGCGGAGCCAGACTAAATAGGGAAAAAAGGTCATGTGACCAGCAAACTGAAACAAAACCTAACAAGAGGGTTCTAACACCCATGGCCAGGGACAATACCTTTCCCTCACTGGCCATTGGGTCAATGTTGTGCAGCCGGGTACTGATCTTGCGAGTGGCGCTGTACGTGTTCTGCCAACTCCAAGGATTGCAGGAATCAAGTCTGTACACATTGATTCCTCCTCCTATTCCAGTTCCTCAGAATCATCGCTGCAGGAGCCGTCACGGTCTACCTCCACATGGACCCGTGAACGTTTACCTGTTGCGACCGATATGAGCACAGCCGTGTCCAAATGTCAACAGGCCATCCTGAAATTAATTTCCATGGGGAATCTTAGCCACACAGCGCAGGAGCTCTGTAATGCCATAAAGCAGGAGAGCGACGTGTGGTTTTTGGAAGAGAATCTACAGGCAGGCTTGGTAGTGTGTGACAATGGCCGAAATCTGGTGTCAGCTCTGGGCCTTGGCAACCTCACTCACATACCATGTCTGTCATATGTGCTCAACTTGGTCGTGCAGAGTTTTTTGAGGGACTATCCGGATCTTGATGCACTGCTGCACAAGGTCCGCCTAGAGTGCGCTCACTTGCGACGTTCCAGCATGGCCAGATCGCTGATTGCAGCTCTGCAACGCAGATTTCACCTTCATGAACATCGCATTATATGTGACGTACCCACCAGGTGGAATTCCTCGTTACATATGTTGGAGCGGTTGTGTGAGCAGCAGCCAACAGTAATGGAGTATCAGCTGCATCAGGCGCAGTCAACTCGCAATTTGCGGCGTTCACACTTCACCACTACTGAGTGGGCCTCTATAATAAGAATAATAATATTATTTATTTATATAGCGCCATAATATTCCGCAGTGCTTTACAGTTTAACAGTTTCAAAACACGAGTCATAAGTAACAACGTTAACAATACAATAATTAAAGCAAAATCAGCCGCCCCTGCTGGTGAAAGCTTACAATCTACAATGAGGTGTGGGAGATACAAAGTACAGGTGTTTATATACAATGGTGTTTTTACAATGATGGTCCAGCCATTTTAAGGAAGTGAGGGATGCATGGAGATAGTGAATGGGCTACACACACAGAATTACACATAGAATGACTTTGATTAGTGAATGTGATAGGCCACTGTGAACAAATGTGTTTTGAGGGAGCGCCTGAAACCATCCAAATTGCGGATAGTCCTAATTTCTTGGGGTAGAGCATTCCAGAGGATTGGCGCAGCGCGGGTGAAGTATTGGAGTTGGGAGTGGGAGGTACGGATTAGTGCAGAGGTTAGTCGAAGGTCGTTTGCAGAGTGCAGCAGTCGGTTAGGCCGATAAATATAAATAAGGGAGGAGATGTAGGGGGGTGCTGCGCTGTGGAGAGCTATGTTGGTGAGAACCAGTAATTAGAATTGGATCCTATAATGAATGGGCAGCCACTGCCAGTGTAATGAGTGGCGAATAACTCTATGAAGGATATCTGCCACGTTTTGCGTGCGTTTGATGAGTCAACGCGGATGGCGAGTGCAGATGATGCACTAGTCAGCCTGACTGTCCCCCTTATCTGCCTGCTTCAAAAAACACTGCAAGCACTAAGGCATGAGGTTTTGGAAGAGGTGGAGGATGAGGAGTCACAAATTCCATCACCTTCTGGACAGTCAGCGCAACGTGGTTCCTCACAAAGGGCTGGAGGACTTTCAAAGTACCATGCTGTATCAACAATTGAACCTCCAGAGTCGCTGTCTATATTTTCATAACCATTACAAACTTTTAATGTATTTACAAAGCACATAATGTACATTTTTTGTCTATCCTTTTGTAATGCTATTGTGTTTCCATAAACTGATGTTACAGAATTATGATACAAAGTTTTTAAATTTTGAGTTTTAAATTTTGTAAATTTATATGTATTTGAAGGACTTTGTGAGGAGGATGAGGAGGAGTCAATGGAGGAGGAAGACATCGCTCCAGAGGGAGGTAGACAATGCTCTAGTCAGTATGTAGACCAAGGGTGGGGTGATGCACAGCAGGCGGAGATGACGCCTCTTGCAGGGGACAACGTTTCTTGGCCAGTTGGGAGTCTGCAGCACATGGTTGATTTCATGCTGCAGTGGCTGAGAAACGACCGCCGCATCGAACACATTCACACCACGTCTGATTATTGGGTGTACACCCTCCTAGACCCTCGCTACCGGGACAACTTACAAAGCCTCATCACACCGTTGAACCGGGAGCGTAAAATGCGGAAGTACCAAGACACACTGGTGCAATCCATAATGTTCTCCATTCCAGCCGAGAGCACTGCTGCTGCTACTGATTTACAAAGCAGCTCTGTGCGTCGAGGCAGTGGAGACAGCTCTGCAACAAGAGGGAGCACAAGCAGCGCCTCTGCACAGGGCAAGAACAGTATGTTCCAAATGTGTCGAAGTTTTGTGGCAGCGCCACCAATGTCTACACCATCCGAGACGGCTCCAGTCAGCAGGAGGCAACATTTCCGTAAGATGGTTACAGACTACATGTCTTGCCCTCTCAGTGTACTCTCAGATGGCTCTTCCCCATTCAAGTTTTGTGTCTCTAAGCTGGATACATGGCCAGAGCTTAGCCAGTATGCATTGGAGGTGCTGGCTTGATCTGCTGGCAGTGTATTATCGGAGCGCGTCTTTACTGCTGCAGGTGGTGTACTAACAGACCGTTGCATGCGACTATCCTACGATAATGTAGAACGGCTTACTTTTCTGAAAATGAACTAGGCATGGATCTCGCCTGAATTTGCCTGTCCGGTTTCAGATTAACTAACTGGTTGACAACGTTTTCCATGTCTCCTGTTATGTTCATCTTTCTACCACCTGAGCTATACTCCCTGGGCTACAACACTGCCAGTTGCTGCTCAGAAGTGTCGTGTCCACAGACCAATACACAAGCTATAGTGATAGTGGGGTTCAGTAACGCCTGCTGTTCCCCTGCTGTGTGTCCGGCAAAAATTACTGCTACCTAGCTACACATGTTTAAAAAAACATGACATGTTAAAGTGGCTAGTGCTACACATAGATATCAGGCTACACCCTTATTTCTAAGCTGTAAACAAGTGAAACGTCAAATTTAAAACCATTCAATGATTAGTGTTGGTAACAAATCTGTAACTAAATAATTGTGACATATTATGGCAGATATCCACATGTCTAACACAAATGCTAACACAAAAGCATACTTATGCTATAGGGTACTGATGGTGAACCTTCTCACTCCATAACTTTGACCAATCCAACTCACATCATGCCTCAAATGCTGCAATGTTGGAAGTGCATAATGTGGGTTGAACTTTGACAACAGCTGCAGTGCGAAGGTTATCCTTCTGTGTTCTTGGCTTTTAAATAAAAGCATACAAGTAAATATAATAATACATTGTTGATTAAGGGACATGATGTACACCTGTAATATTGTGCAAACAATGGATGTAGGACTATTCCTCTTCAACATTACTTATATTTGTGTCATTTGAAAAAATACATATTTTAGTTAAAAATTAAAAACCCATGTTCAGTAGCTGTGAAAGGCCCGTTTGTGTACTTCTATATTGTTTGCAACCAATGTATTGTATACGGATGGAAGCGCGTCACACTAATAGATTAGATTTATTTTAAATGGAATGTAGCAGAACCAATTGGAGATAAATGAAAAGGATGAGCCACTGAGACACGCTCAGCAGAGTACAAGCAGCAGTGCTTGAACATGTAACTGGAGCGTGATCTGCACTCAAAAAAGTAAAAAACACAGACTGAAGTGAACACTGAAACACAACTGTCCACAATCTGTGAAAAGCTCCTTTCTGTACTTCTATAGTGTTTGCAACCAATGTATTGTATACGGATGGAAGCGCGTCACACTAATAGATTAGATTTATTTTAAATGGAATGTAGCAGAACCAATTGGAGATAAATGAAAAGGATGAGCCACTGAGACACGCTCAGCAGAGTACAAGCAGCAGTGCTTGAACATGTAACTGGAGCGTGATCTGCACTAAAAAAAGTAAAAACACAGACTGAAGTGAACACTGAAACACAACTGTCCACAATCTGTGAAAAGCTCCTTTCTGTACTTCTATAGTGTTTGCAACCAATGTATTGTATACGGATGGAAGCGCGTCACACTAATAGATTAGATTTATTTTAAATGGAATGTAGCAGAACCAATTGGAGATAAATGAAAAGGATGAGCCACTGAGACACGCTCAGCAGAGTACAAGCAGCAGTGCTTGAACAAGTAACTGGAGCGTGATCTGCACTCAAAAAAGTAAAAAACACAGACTGAAGTGAACACTGAAACACAACTGTCCACAATCTGTGAAAAGCTCCTTTCTGTACTTCTATAGTGTTTGCAACCAATGTATTGTATACGGATGGAAGCGCGTCACACTAATAGATTAGATTTATTTTAAATGGAATGTAGCAGAACCAATTGGAGATAAATGAAAAGGATGAGCCACTGAGACACGCTCAGCAGAGTACAAGCAGCAGTGCTTGAACAAGTAACTGGAGCGTGATCTGCACTCAAAAAAGTAAAAAACACAGACTGAAGTGAACACTGAAACACAACTGTCCACAATCTGTGAAAAGCTCCTTTCTGTACTTCTATAGTGTTTGCAACCAATGTATTGTATACGGATGGAAGCGCGTCACACTAATAGATTAGATTTATTTTAAATGGAATGTAGCAGAACCAATTGGAGATAAATGAAAAGGATGAGCCACTGAGACACGCTCAGCAGAGTACAAGCAGCAGTGCTTGAACAAGTAACTGGAGCGTGATCTGCACTCAAAAAAGTAAAAAACACAGACTGAAGTGAACACTGAAACACAACTGTCCACAATCTGTGAAAAGCTCCTTTCTGTACTTCTATAGTGTTTGCAACCAATGTATTGTATACGGATGGAAGCACGTCACACTAATAGATTTGATTTTTTTTTCTAATATAATGGAGCTGCACCAATTCCACAAAATAAAAAAAAAAAAAAAAAAAAAAAGAGTCAGTGACACGTGCAGATGCCTACAAACAGCGGTGGATGCAGAGCAAACTGCAGCGTCACCTGCACTGTCACACACACACCTTGCACAGAGCTGTTAAAACAACACTGGCAAAATGAAGCTTTACACAGCGGTTGGTAAACTAGCCTGCCTCAAGCACAGTAGTACACAAAATCGCAATATCTAACTGTCCCTCAGAGTGAGCAGAGTAGCGTTCTGTCCCTTACTGAGTTCACAGCACAGTGACGCTAAAATGGCGGCGGCGCCTTTTATAGTGCATTCTGACATCATTTCAGCAGCCAATCACAGCCATGCCATTAGTTAAGATGACCGCAGCATTACAGGATGTGCCCACACTTCGTAGGATTCCTCATTGGCTGACTAAAATCACATTGCCTCTCAAAGAATTATGGGAACTTCCGATTCCGGTATACGATATGGAAAAAGTATCGGAATTAAGTATCGGAATTCCGATAACGCGAATATCGGCCGATACCCGATACTTGCGGTATCGGAATGCTCAACACTAACTAGGATAGGTGCAGTGGTAAATTTATCTTTTAGACGGGAAAATGCTTCCTGGGCTTGGGGAGTCCAGGAGAACCTAGACTCTTTCCGGGTAAGTTGGGTGATAGGTGACACTACCTCAGAGAAATTTCTAATGAAACGTCTATAGAAGTTGGCAAACCCGATGAAGCGCTGTACCTCCTTCACATTTCTAGGACTTGGCCAATCCTTGATGGCTTGGGTTTTGCTTCCATCCATACTAATTCCTTGTGTAGACAGTACATACCCCAGAAATTGAATTTCGGTCCTATGGAATTCACACTTTTCAAGTTTGATGTAAAGATGATTTTGTCTTAGACGTTCCAAGACCATTCTCACATGTCCATGATGTTCCTCTGTGGAGTTAGAAAAAATTAGAATATCATCCAAATAAATTACTACGAATGTATCTAGGAGATCCCTGAAGATGTCATTCACCAAGTGTTGGAAAGTGGCTGGGGCGGTACTCAGACCAAAAGGCATAACTAGATATTCAAAGTGTCCATAGCATGACCTGAATGCAGTCTTCCATTCATCCCCAGGTCTAATACGGACTAAGTTATAGGCCCCACGAAGATCTAGTTTAGAGAAAATTTTGGCATGTCGCACTCTCTCCAATAACTCAGGGATTAAAGGCAATGGATAACGGTTTCTAATAGTAACCTTATTGAGTTCCCTATAGTCTACGCATGGTCTCAGAGATCCATCTTTCTTCTTTACAAAGAAGATGGGTGCACCTGCAGGAGATGAAGAGGGGCGTATGAAGCCCTTGGCTAGATTTTCGTCTATGTAATCCTTTAAAGCCTTTAGCTCGGGCCCCGCCAGGGGTAGATCTTACCAAAAGGTATCTCCGCTCCAGGCAATAATTCAATTGGACAATCATATGGACGGTGAGGAGGAAGCTGGTCAGCGTTCTTCTTGTCACATAAATCCACATAGTCCTGGTATACAGCTGGTAGTTCAGGGACTGACATGGTTCCTTTAGGAACAGAGCAAGCTGAAACTTTTGGACTCATCTGTTTCTCTGGAAAGTGTAATTCCTTGGTCTCCCAGTTAATGGTAGGATTCTGAGCCTGCAGCCATGGTAGCCCTAGAATAATGGGAAAGTGGGGAGAAGAGATAAGCATAAAGGACAGTTTCTCTTGATGATCTTTACCCATAAGAACCCTCAAAGGCTCTGTTTCCTGATCCACTGGTCCAGAGGTCAGCAGGGAGCCATCCACAGTTTCCATCTGTACTGGAGTAGCCTTCTTCACTGAACGTATCCCCTGTTTCAGAGCAAAGGAGACATCCATAAAATTTCCACTTGCCCCTGAGTCGATCATAGCAGAGCTAGACACCCAAGCTGAGTCAACCCAGAGTTTGATGGAAAGAAAGCAATGAGAATTTTTTTTCTTACAACTCAGCTGGGACACCGCTGAGGAAACTTGAAAAATGGCAGCGTTTACACAGTTAACGTCCTCAGAGGTAACGGAGTTTAAGTCCGAGAAATCAAGATCTGTTGCTGCAGATCTCTCTGGAGCCTGAGGCTCGGACCTGTCAGATCCCCTCTCGCAACACTCACAATGAATGAGTGCTGCAGTAGTCTTACGAGAACGGCTGGGGCAGTTTATAATGAAGTGCCCTGACTTACCACAATAGAAACATAGATTCTCCTTAAAACGATGTTCCTTGCGTGCATCACTAACCCGTCGTTGTAAAGAGTCTACCTGCATGGGTTCAGGTTCAGGTTCCCGTGTAATCCTACTCAAAGGTTCCTTAGCTGGAGAGGAAGGTAGGAAAAGGTTAGTGCGATTGCTTTCGAACCATCTCTCTTGCCTGCGTTCAGTCAGACGAGTATCAATACGGATGCAGTAGTTAATAAAGTCACCTAACGCAGTGGGAGGGTCGGCACGAGCAAGTTCATCCTTAATCAGTGGAGATAACCCCTTTCGAAAAATAGATTTTTTGGCGGAACTGTCCCAGGTGGTATCAAGGGCCCATCTCCTGAACTCCAAGGCATATTCAGCTACCGAGTGCTTACCTTGGCGCAAAGCTAACATGGCTGCTTCAGCTGTTGCACCTCGATTGGGGTCATCAAACACCTGCCCCATGACTGAAATAAAAGCATCAAGGTGATTCAAACAATCATCCTCAGTCTCAATCAGAGGGTTTGCCCACATCAAAGCCTTGTTGGTAAGCAACATAATTATAGTAAGCACCTTAGATCGTTCAGTGGGAAATTGTGAAGCATGTGCAGAAAAAAAAAGATTGCATTGATTAATAAATCCCCTGAATTTCTCACGTTCACCGCCAAAACGAAAAGGGGGCAACTTGGGAATCCCAGAACTCGGGGCTACGGCAGGAGCCTGGACTCGCTCTTCTAGAACCTCAATCCTGGCTCGCAAATCCTGGGCAGTCTGTCCAAACACTTGCAAGTTGTGATTAGTGAGGTCCTGTAGGCTTGAAAAACGGGTCTTTATATTCTGCAAATCTGCAAGGATATTATCAGTCACTCCGCAAAGTTCCTTTATGCGGGCCTCCATTTTCCAGATCTTTTAAGACAGGAGTACTGGAAGAAGAGGAGAGGAGAAAAAAAAAAACAATAGTGTTTACCTGTGGTAACACTGCAGAGAGAAAAAAAAAATTAAGGGAACTGCTCACCTGGAATGGTTGTGAGAAGTCACAACCACTATCATCACAGAAAGTTCACCCGGACATCTGATATCCACAGTTACAGCAGACAAAAAAGAGAAAAGAAAAAAAAAAAACAATAGTGTTTACCTGTGGTAACACTGCAGAAAAAAAAACACTTAAGGGAATTGCTCACCTGGAATGGTTGTGAGAAGTCACAACCACTGTCATCACAGAAAGTACAACCGGACATCCGATATCCACAGTTACAGCAGACACAGCCTTTCCAGACCCAGCAGACACTAACGTTTTGGCTTCAGAATCTTGTAATGTATGTGGTACAGTTCATATAGCGTCTTGTGCTTGGGTGCGATGAAAATACATGAGACACAGGTTTGATATAGAAAGTCTTGTATTACTTCATACAAGTTGGCAAAAATAGTCACACAGTTTGCAGACACAGAAGCAGGAGACACAGCAGGCCAGAGTAATCTAAGCTCAGCAATCACTCTCCACAACAGGTTCAGGATCTTCTTCTCTGTTACCATAAGTCCATGCAAACGTGGGTCTTTCAAAGAGCAGGGTTCAGAGTCCACAAGTGCTTCAGAGTTCCTCAGTAGGAATAGCTGGAGTACAAGGTCCAAGGCTTTAGGAGTCAGGTCACAGGTTCACTGCAGGCTAGATTCTGAAGCACTGATTGCTCAGCTGTGGCTGCTTAAGAAGCAAAAGGAGAGAATCAGGGCGGGAACATGCAAGCTGGAAACTCCATTTTGACTGAGGGCAAGATAGCTGCAGCAAGACAGAAAGTAAAATGGCTGACGAACAAACTGAGTTTCAGGAACATGTACACAGAACCTTACACTGTGTCTTGATGTCCTGCTGTCCTGCCTGTGTCCTAATGTCCTGATGTCCTGACTGTGTCCTGATGTCGCTGATGTCCAGCATGTGTCCTGATGTCCTAATGTCTTGCCTGTGTCCTGATGTCCTGCCGGTTCCCCGTGGTCTACCCTGTGATGATGTCTGTCCTGGGTCAGTGTCTGATGTTCTCCTGCTGAGCCTGTGCTACCCTTGAGGCCTGAGAGAGAGGCTGTCCTAGTATGCCCGTGCCAGATGACCGTGGACTGCATCAACCCGTGATGACCCCGCCATCGTCTGACGTCTGTCCTGGGTCGGTGTCTGATGTTCTCCTGCTGAACCTGTGCTATGCCTGAGGCCTGAGAGAGAGGCCATCCTAGCATGCCTGTGCCAGATGACCCTGGACCGCATCAACACGATATGACTCCCGCCATTGTCTGATGTCTGTCCTGGGTCGGTGTCTGATGTTCTCCTGCTGAGCCTGTGCTACACCTGAGGCCTGAGAGAGCGGCCGTCCTAGTATGCTCATGCCAGATGACCCTGGACTGCATCAACCCGTGATGACCCCGCCATCGTCTGACATCTGTCCTGGGTCGGTGTCTGATGTTCTCCTGCTGAGCCTGTGCTACACCTGAGGCCTGAGAGAGAGGCCTCCTTTGTATGCCCGTGCCAGATAACCCTGGACTGCATCAACCCGTGATGTCCTCCTGCCTTCGTTTGTGATCCTGAGACGGGTACCCTTCCCTGATGTGCGGAATTGGGAGCCTGGCATTATGTTCTGTTTATGTACTGTGTTTGTCTTCAAGTACGTTTTATGTTTCTTCATACCTGAAGTTGTGCGGTGTTGTCTAGTCCTGCAGGTCGCCATCTTGCCCACATGCTCAGCTGCCACAGACCCCGGTCGCTGCCCTCCCCTATTTCGGGTATGCCCGGGTCCCCCTCTGTGGTCCAGTGGGTCCACATTCCTTTATCATCTGGGACGCACGCCCCACGTCGTCGTGGTCTGGTGGCGTGGGAGCATAGGCTAGCTAGGTAAGCTATGACATGTCCCGACACCTCGAAACTGTGGAAGCGTAACACTTATTCATGCTGATGCAGTTGCATTAGGGTAATGGGATTAGGACTTGGAGTCAGCAGCTGTCATTGACACCTAGCCCTAATGAACTACTAAATTACTAACATATTACAATATCCCCGGTGCATTAAAGGGGGAAAAGAAAGGCATCGACCAAGAAAAATTAAAATGTCAAGATATTTTATTAAAGTTTACAAGTTTACAATTAAAATATGATATGCCAAAAATCTTTTAAACACAAAGGGTATCTTAAAAACAAGGCTGCAGCGAGGCAAGGAAAAACATGACTATGATAGCATTGAAATGTCCCAGAAACAGTATAATAATATATCAAAATATTACTAAGGGTCCATAGAATAGGGCAAAAAGGCACAGTAAAAGTGCAAAGTGATTATTATCATATGTGGACCAAATAGTCAGTGTTGGTAAGGACTTTTTTGAGATATTTATCAGATGTTGTATATTGTAAAGTTTTGTGATGTAATTTTTTGGTTCAACACCACCTTTTTCATGCTGATGCAGTGGCATTAGGGTAATGGGATTAGGACTTGGAGTCAGCAGCTGTCATTGACACCTAGCTCTAGGCTTAAGGGCCCGTCTCACATAGCGATATCGCTACCGAGATCGCTGCTGAGTCACTAGTTTTGTGACGCAGCAGCGAGCTCACCAGCGATATCGCTGTGTGTGACATTCAGCGACGATCAGCCCCCCTGCTGGGTATCGCTGATCGTCGCTGAAATGTCAGGACATTTTTTTGATCGCTGGTCTCCCGCTGACAGGCACGCATCGCTGCGTGTGACAGGGGGAGACCAGCGATCCGCTGGTAACCAAGGTACACAGCGGGTTTCCAGGCACCGCGCAGCGCTTGGAAACCCGCTGTGTACCTTGGATACCAGCTCCCTGCATCAGGGCGCTGGTATCCAAGGTACACTGCGGGTAACTAAGCGATGTTACCCGCAGTGTCCTTGTGCTGATCGCTGCCCTGAGCTGCCTGTTTGGCAGCTCAGCAGCGATCATGTAGCGATACACCAGCGATCCTGACAAGTGCATATCGTTGTCGGGATCGCTGGTGTATCGTTATGTGAGACCCAGCCTTTAGTAATAAAAAGGTATCAACTTGACATCCTCATTACTAAGTCAATAAGTAAACACACACACAAACAAACACACACACACATTGTCACTAGCCTTAAGTGTACTTCACACATAGCGAGATCTTTAGCGAGATCGCTGAAATGTCACAAGTTTTGTGACGCAACAGTGACCTCGCCAGCGATCTCACCACGTGTGACACATAGCGGCGACCGGCACCCCGCTGCGATATCGCTGATCGTGCTGGAATGTCCTAGGCCATTTTTTGATCGTTGGTGTCCTGCTGGCCAGCATGCATCGCTGTGTTTGACGCCATAAAAACGACGAGTGACCTCGTTGGCGACTCAGAACTCAGCGAAGGAAGGCGAGATTTTGCTTTGTCTTTGTCAGAATCGCTGCTGTGACAAAGTCCCAACGATTTCCAAGGTTGTTATACGGATCGCCGTATCGTTGCTGCGTCATTGAGTAGATCTGCCTGTTTGACAACTTACTAGCGACCATGTAGCGATGTACCAGTGATCCTTACCAGGTCGTATCGTTGTTGGGATCGCTGGAGCGTCGCTATGTGTAACGGGGCCCTTACAGAGGCTGTAACCAAATAGCAACTGTTAATTTTATAAAGAAAAAAAAATTGCGTGGGCTCCCACATAATTTTAATAATCAGCAGAGGGAAAGTCGATGGTTGAGGGCTGATGTTAATATTCTGGGAGCGAGCCAATAGCCATAAAGGTTCCCAGGCTATTAATATCGTCTCACAGCTGTTTGCTTAGCCTTTACTGGCTAGTATTCATGGGGACCCCAGAAAAAAATTGACATAGGCTCATCCTATAAAATCTAACCATCAAAGGCTAGGCAGACAGGTGTGCGCTGATATTAGTAGCCATGGAAGGTGCCATGGGTATTGGCCCCTCCCAGAATAACAACATCAGCTTTCAGCCGCCCCAGAAAAAGTGCATCTATAAGATGCACCAAATCTGGCACTAAGCCTCGCTCTCCCCACTTACCTTGTAGCGGTGGCAAGTGGGGTTCATATTTCTTGGGTTGATGTTACCTTTGTATTGTCAGGTGACATCAAGCCCACAGGTTAGTAACGGAGAGGCATCTATAAGACACCTATCCGTTACTAACCCTATAGTGATATGGTATGCAAACACAGACACCCAGAATAAAGTCCTTTATTTGAAATAATGACACAGACTCCTTTAATGAATTTTAATTAAACCATACTCACCAAAGGCCTAATACACTGACGCCAACATCTTCTGCAACAAAAATAAAATAATAAACTACAATATTCCTCAGCTGTTCACAGAGAAGATAATCCATAATGTTCCACAAAGATCCTGATGACTTTGAGAGCAGTCACTGATGTGACTGCTCTCAAAGACAGCCAGTGGTACACTGTCAGGAGGTTATCACTCCTGCAGTGTATAGTACTGAGCTGGGGTGAGAAAGTTCTCATGCAGCGGTGCGATAAGTGAGATCACTAAAGTTGATCAGCTGATGAACTCCAGTGAACTCTCTCACAGCAGCTCAGTGATACACTGCGGGAGCGATTACCTCCTGTCAGTGTATCGCTGACAGCCAGGTACAGCAGTCACATCTCCTGATGTGACTATTCTACATGTGAGATTGCCGTGGGACACTCTGGATTACGTGGACTACGATGGACAGGTGAGTAAATGGCGGTTTATTATTTTACATTATTTCTAGGAGATGAGGGCATCAGAGATTTGATGTTAGGTGAGAATAATGTGTTTTTTATTTTCATTTGAATATCTATGTAATTATTTTACTTTTTTTTTAAACTATGAGCAGAGGCGCTGGCTGATGAGACTACGTCTCCCATCAGTGGCTCCTTTCATCACTGTTACCAGTGACAGCAGACGTAGCCTGATGGGAGCAGTAGTCTCGTCAGCCCATGTCTGCTGACCTGCAGTAAGCTTTTTACCACAGTTCACCACTGCGGGTCACAGTCACAGCTGATATCTGACAGCGTTACCCCGCATTTCTCTGACTGACGGTCTTACCTGCAGTAATGTTACCGCCGATCAGAACCACCGCGCTGGTGTTTCCAATGCTGTCATACAGATGACAGCATGGTAAACAGGCTCGGACGGGCCCAACGGAGAACCAGAGGATTCTCCGGTGGGCCCAGGCACTGACACCTGTTGGCATATTGGCCAGCAGCTGCCTAGGATCCCCACTGCTCCAAGGGCCCCCACTGCTCCAGAAGCCCCCCAGCCAGTGTCTATGGGGCCCCTGAGTCAAGGGGGCCCATCCTGTGCCAGCGTAGCAGCAGCTGGAGACAGGATCCTGTCCCCGTTGCTAAAGCTAAATGAATATTCACACTTCCCCATGCCCCTATGGGCGTGGAGAGGCGTGAATACCATTTCTCTTTAATAGCGGGCAGCGTTAGCCGCAGGCTGCAGCTAACACTGCCCACATGTAAAGCCCCACCACCGCAACACATATACACACACACAAAGCATCGCACCACATCCCGGCGTCCTGCCTCCTGCCCGGCGCTTCCTGTCTGAGACAGCTCAGCTGGATGACGTCATCATCCAGCACGGTGTCTCAGACAGAAAGATGCCAGCGAGGAAGAGGCTTCCGGGATGTGCTGCTGCTGCGGGGAGGTGAGCTGTGCTGTGTGTCTGTGTGCCTGGTGTGTGTATATAGTGCGGCGCTTTGTATGTGAGTGTGAGAGAGTGATGTGGTGCTGTGTGTGTGTGTGTGTGTGTGTGAGAGAGGGTTGGTGGGGGAGGCAATGATGAAGGTGATGGGCAATGATGGCAATGGGGTGGAGGCAATGATGAAGGTGATGGGCAATGATGGTGGTGGGAGGGAGGCAATGATTGAGGTGATGGGCAATGATGGTGTGGGGAGGCAATGATGGAGGTGATGGGCAATGATGGTGGGGGAGGCAATGATGGAGGTGATGGGCAATGATGGCGGTGATGAAATGGACAATGATGGTGGTGGAGGAGGAGACAATGATTGAGTTGGTGGAATGGGCAGTGATGAAGTTGGTGGGGGGAAAATTATAGGCTTGGTGGGGAGAAGGCAATGATGGAGGAGGTGATGAGGACAATGATGGGGGTGGAGAGGAGCTGCATTATACTTTGAGTGGGTTACATTATATTCTGTGGGGGGACTGCATTATTCTCAGGGGACTACATTATTTTCTGGTGAGGCAACATATTGCTATATGAGGGGGCTACAGTATAATCTATGGGGGGCTGCATTATTCTGTGGTGGGGCTGCATTATTCTCTCAGGGGACTACATTATATTCTGGGGGCTACATATTACTATATGAGGGGGCTACAGTATACTCTATGGGGGGCTGCATTATATTCTGTGGTGGGGCTGCATTATACTATATGAGGGGGGCTGCATTATACCCTATGAGGGTGCTACATTATATTCTATGGTGGGGACTGCGTTATACCTTATGAGGGGGTGGCATTATATTTTGTGGGGTGCTGCATTATATTCTGTGAGAGAGGGCTGCATTATATATTAGCGTGTTTTACCACACAATTGGTGGTCTTGTATTTATTTCTATGTAGCTACATAGTGGGCCCCAAGAATGATTTTCTCTGGTGGGCCCAAGGTGCTACACTCCGACGCTGGTGGGAAACACCATAGGAAGCCAGTAAAAACGCAAAGAAAAACTCAGCAAATCTGCAAACATTTTTATACCTGCGTTTTTGCTGCGTATTTGACTGACCCAATTGAAGTCAATGGGTGAAAAATACTGCAGAAATGCACAAAGAATTGACATGCTGCAGAAAAAAACGCACTGCAAATACTCAAGGAAATTTACTGATCATGTGCACAACACTTCAGGATTGTCATTGAATTAGCTTGCCCAAGGTTTCCATAGCGTTTCTGGCCCATTTCCGCAAGGAAAAAACGCACCTTGAGAACACAGCCTTAGTGTTACCTGCTTTCAATAATGATTTCATTTTTCTTGCGTATCTTCAAAATTTCCATGCTATAGTTGTCTGATCCTGTGTTACAATTATGTTATGCTACTTTATTTGTCAGGATCGGTGAGGTGATATCATAATGATCGGTGAGAGTTTGACCCCTGGGACTTGCTCTGATCGGCAGAACAGGGAATTTTTTATCCCCAATTTGGCACTTTTATTCCCATTAGAAAGGACTACTTCTCCATTCATTCTAAGGCTTGCTGGCTTTTTCCGGCAGCCCCTTACAGAATGAATGGAGGGACAATCGGGCATGTGCACAACCTCTCCATTCTAATGGGAATAAACGTGAACAGTCAAGGATAAGATCGATCAATGGAATACACGATAACTTGTTTTCACTGGGTAACCCCTTTAAATATTTGGAAAACATTGTACCAATCCCATTATGACAATACAGAGTTAGGATATAGGACTAATAAACTATAGAAATTAAATATTCATTCATGAGTGTTTTTAAAGGAGTTGCAGAAATAGGTTTTTTTTGTTTATGATGGCCTGTGCGGGTTAAAATAATAAAATCACGTGTTAGTTACCCTCACCTAGATCAAGTGTTGCCACTTACCGCTGCTCTTTGGCTGTAGAGGTGACATCACGACTACAGTGCTCAAGGGTACAAGGGTTGCTTGACCTTGCTGCAAAATCGTATCAGGACCCAGTTGCATGTACTAATGTCGCTTCATATAGCATCTATCCGTATGTTCCAAAACGGTAGTAACTACAGTACAGTAACAAAACTCTGGTTCTACGGCCTAGGTACAAATACTAGTGATGAGCGAACGAGCTCGGATGAGGTGTTATCCCAGCATGCTCGGGTGCTAACCAAGTGACTTCGGTGTGTGCAAAGAATATGTTGAGTCCCCACTGCTGCAGGTCTCGAGGCAGGGATTGCCTGTTTGTTAGACAATCCCTGCATGTGTTGCAGCTGTCTAATGGGGACTCGAACATATTATTCGAGGAGGCTAAAGACACTTGGTTAGCACACGAGTATGTAACAGCTTATCCGAGCACATTTGCTCATCACCAACAAATACTACAGCTGTACCTCTGTAGCTATGCGCCTAGTTATTACATTAACATGATGAAATGCTATCACACCATAGGTCAGAAATTGATCCAAGCCCCAGGACCCCGGTGCAATCACTGCACCGATTTATATAGCCAGACCACTGGCAGGCACAGGGTTAAATGCGGACAACTATGACAGTCACAGCAATGATGTATTGATTCTTCCTGCAGATATAATTTGTAAGGTCGGTACTCTGTCCCCAGAATTAGTTTAAACATGATGTTCCTCCCCATCACTATAAATGTCATGCTGGACTTACTGGAATTTGCAGAAAGGACGCACTTCCCAGCTGAAAGCTTTTCTGTATGATGCGGATACAGTGGTAAAACATGAGCATCTGCATTTCCCAGTGACAAGAAAATGCATCTGGGGCTATTAGTGTCCTTTGTAAGAGGACTGTGAGAAGATGTAATACATTAATGTCCTGCGGTTCTTCCATTGGTGGTCTGTCCAGGGGAAATTATTAACTACATAAATACGCTCATGAATAGGCTGTATAATTACTTCTTACAATATGGAGTTAAGGCATGAAATGAATGCTGGAATACAACAGTATTGAATTCTTCTGTGTGACTGAGACATGGAAAACTCCACACCCGATGTATTTCTCAGAAATTGTATGTTTTCTTCTGTACCTGAAATCTAAACCTATACAGTACATAGTGACCACGGTGTCCACGTTGGTGTCACTGACCTGCTGTGTAAAAGCTGAAAAAGTATTAGACTGAAGACACAAAGAACTGTCTCATTGCTGCCAGGTCCAGGAAGTAAGGCGGGAGGAGAAATATAAACTAGCGCCAATTGAGAGGAAGGGTGTTCTGGCCGCTCCCCAAAGGTCATCATGACCTTCAGAATCACTTTATAGATTATCTTTTTTCATACTGTATAATTTGTTCTAATGTCTTGGCTGGCTTCCCTCATAATCGCAGGCCAAGTAGCAAAGAAGAGATGAGGGAAGGGGACGATTGTTTCATATTGTGAGAGAAGTGGTGTGAGAGAGTAATGACCACACAGGAATGTGAAAAACTCTTATTTAATCTTACCGTATAAGAAAGCGCTCACAGCCAGGCTCACATACGGGATCATTACATGTCCTGTTCCACGACCAAAGTATTATTGGTGTCCTAGCCCAATATCAGCCGACAGCAGCCCCAGATTATCAGATGTCCGTTATATTGCAAGTCCACAACTGCTGACTGAATTGACTACCAGCACAAACCAAATAACAATCACCTTTTGCCGGCCTGCTGTTTAGGGCTCATTTCCATATGCAAGAAAAAAAAACAGTCCGATTTCTGGACCGAAAAAACGGACGAGTGCTATGCGAATGTCATGCGATTGTCATGTGATTTCTGTTCAATTATTAAACGCAACATCCGTATGACATGCGTATGCAATCTGTCTTCAATGCGATTTTAACATACATGAGCTTTTACATACAGCAGTTCTCTATGTCATTTACACATCGTTTTCAAAGGAAACATTCTTCAAAACACACACACACACATATATATATATATATATATATATATATATATACAGTCATGGACAAAAGTTTTGAGAATGACACAAATATTAATTTTTACAAAGTCTACTGCTTCACTTTTTCTAATGGCAATTTGCATATACTCCAGAATGTTATAAAGAGTGATCAGCTTAACAGCAATTACTTGCAAAGTCAATATTTGGCTAGAAAATGAACTTTATCCCCCAAAACACATTTCAACATCATTGCAGCCCTGCCTTAAGAGGACCAGCTAACCTCTTTTCAGTGATTGCTCCATTAACACAGGTGTGGGTGTTGATGAGGACATGGCTGGAGATCCATCTGTCATGATTAAGTAAGAATGACACCACTGGACACTTTAAAAGGAGGCTGGTGCTTGGCATCATTGTTTCTCTTCTGTTAACCATGGTTATCTCTAAAGAAACACATGCAGTCATCATTGCAATGCACAAAAATGGCCTAACAGGGAAGAGTATCGCAGCTAGAAAGATTGCACCTCAGTCAACAATCTATCGCATCATCAAGAACTTCAAGGAGAAAGGTTCCATTGTTGCCAAAAAGGCTCCAGGACGCCCAAGAAAGACCAGCAAGCGCCAGGACTGTCTCTTAAAAGTGTTTCAGCTGCGGGATCAGGCTACCAGCAGTGCAGAGCTTGCTCAGGAATGGCAGCAGGCAGGTGTGAGTGCATCTGCACGCACTGTGAGGCGGAGACTCTTGGAGCAAGGCCTGGTCTCAAGGAGGGCAGCAAAGAAGCCACTTCTCTCCAGAAAAATCATCATGGACAGACTGATATTCTGCAAAAGGTACAGGCAGTGGACTGCTGAGGACTGGGGTAAAGTTATTTTCTCTGATGAATCCCCTTTTCGATTGTTTGGGACATCAGGAAAACGCCTCATTCGGAGAAGACAAGGTGAGCGCTACTGTGTCGACCCGCCACCACAATTGTGGGTTACCAGGGCAATGGGGTACTCAGAGCCGAGCCCGTAGAAGTCTATGGGATTGTCACAGGTAGCTGTGGCTCGGTCTGTGGCCCTGGCGGTCTGGCGTATGTTGGGGATATATTTACAGGGGATTGATTTATGTACAGTTCGTGACGCCACCTGTAGTATTCTGGTAATTAGTACCAGCGCTGCTGTAGATCTCTGAGGGGATGGTGAGGCAGCTAGATGTCGGGTCCCCTACAGGTGGGACTCTTCCCTCAGGTCGGTAGTTAGGTAGGGATTGTGCAAGCATGCAAATCAATAACTCAGTCTCACACGGTCAGCGTCTTTCCATACCTTTACTTGCAAGATGATAAGGCAGGTCCCAGGGAGGCTGATGGGGTTGATGGAGGATGAGCTTTGAGGCAACAGCTAAGCAAGTTAGGGGCCTCCTTTACTGTCCAATGAAGATGAGTACGACCAGCCTGAAGCGTAGTCCCCTCTATGATTCCAGCTTATCCAAAGCTGTGCTTCCCAGTCAGTTTAGTGTTAGGAGCCTTTCTATGAGGGAGCTGAATTCTTATTTTGTCCTGCAGAGACTCAAAGTCTTCACTTCCCTGACCCCAGTTACGTACTGACTATAAGGGGCTTGTTTGCCGCGACCTAGGGTCCGGTAAATCTCTGGTTTTCTCTTCACTATGCTTGTAACAATAGTGATTCTTCGGTCCCCAGTAACCGGTAGCAATGTGCAGGACTCTTCCAAGCCAAACGCACTTTTCCAATAATCTTCCTTCCACTTTGCCCTTCGATTTGCTCAACTCTTAATAGCTAGTTCAGTCTTTCTTCCAGTGGGGCACAGCTCTGACTAGACTAAGGTGAATTAGACCACCTGTACCAGCCTCCACGTTCTGAACTGAAGACAGGCTCAAACTGGACACGTCTACTCTGTCCAAGGACAGAAAACTGACTGACTAGAAAATCACTCCCTTCCACACCCCTGCTGGGTGTGTCAGAAGTGTACATGATGTCATGAAGAGACCTTAACTGTTACCTCTCCACTCATCCTCCTGGTATTGTGTACCAGGGCTACACATTCCCCCATGGTAAACGACAGCACTCCCGGGCTGTAAATATAAAGAGACATTTTTGCTTATGCATGAAAACATTAACAATAACATTAATTCGTCCCATCCGGGAGGTGAGGATAACTTGAACGTTGCAAACAATAACATTCAATAAATATACAATATACTTGTGAAGGACCCGCACCAAACCTTCAACGTGGGTCCTGGGTGGGCTGCAGGACATCCAAATGCAGACCTCACTCAGTGCCACACCACACGGGTTTTTGGTTCAGAGGTAAGTCAAGGTTTCATGTGAAACCATTAAAAAGGCACTTTAGTGCAACTATTTACAGGATACAGTTTTTGGGCTGGCTCAGTCCTCAGCCTCTGAGTCCATTGTTAAACGAAGACATAATAGGGAAAACACATTTATATATATAGACTTTTCACAATGTTCACATAAATTCGTTATAACTACTGCTGATATCTAATGGGTAATTTCCCTTTTGTGATTCTCTCTGATCTACGTGGTGTAGTTTCAGGTATATCAAGTTGCGATCTGTCTGCACTGCGTAACGGCAAACTATAGAACTGCCTTAATCTTTCTATGGATCTGGCAAGCGTACTGATGGCTGGGCGGTGTGAGTCAGCTTCACCAGGGGATCCCATAGTATGGGGCGCTGCTTCAGATGATCCATCTTGAGGTTCCACAGGTTGAGGTGTTGCTGGGATGGGTAACTCCTGAGCGGGCTCAACTGGCACCACAGGCACAACTGGAGGTAAAACTTCCTCTTGTGGCTGATAAAACTGCAACACTGGAATTATCACAGCATCTCCCAGTCGGGGCCAATCCGCAGGAAAATCTCCCAGATCTGTGTGTAGGACCTCTTCCTTTCCTTCTCCTTGATTGAGGACAGGGTTCTTTTCACAACGCTTTAAGTGTTCTGGACACAACTTCAAATGATCTCTGGACACAGTGGTTGTTGTTCTTCCTCCGTCTTTACTGACGACACAAACTTTTCTGTTGTCATATTTAGAATCTTGTATGACGTAGGGTTCTTGCTCCCACTGATTATCCAATTTGTGCATCTTCCTCTTTCTTTTTAATACTACCTCTCCAGGCATCAAAGGCTTGGCAGGAGCATTTCTGTTGTAAATATCTTCCTGTTTCTCCCGTGCCTTGTTGAGACTTTCTTCTACACAGATTTGCACTCGTCTGTACTGCTCTTGCCGATTGATGTCCCAGTTTTCAATGGCGTCGTCTGCCTCTGGTTCTACCACTCCAAGTTCTAAATCCATTGGTAGTCTTCCGGGCCTTGCTCTCATAAGATAGGCTGGAGTGCAGTTAGTAGAACTTACAGGTATATGGTTATACAAGTCAACCAAATCAGGTAGTAAGTCCGGCCATCGATTTCTGTCTTCCAACGGTATGGATCTCAACAAGTCAAGGACAATATGGTTCATTTTTTCGCAAAGACCGTTGGTTTGAGGGTGGTATGGCGTTGTTCTAATTTTCTTGCACCCGTACATGTGACAGAATTCCTTGAATAAATCAGCTTCGAAAGCAGGTCCTTGATCGGTTAATACTTGCTCCGGATACCCATGCGGTCTGCAGAAGCTTGCTTGAAAGGTTTTCGCGGCCGTCACTGCGGTCTGATCCTTAACTGGAACAACCACCAGAAATCTGGAGTAATGGTCCACCATGGTCAGGGCGTATGAGTATCCAGATCTACTTGGCGACAGTTTGACGTGGTCCAGGGCCACAATCTCCAGGGGGCGAGTCGTCCGGATAGGTTGCAGGGGTGCCTTCTGACTACCGTAGTCCTTTCTTCTGAGACCACAGGGTCCACAGTTCCGACACCACCTCTCGATGGAGCTGCGCATCCCTACCCAGTAGAACCGGCATCTCAACAGGGTCTCCAGCTTTCTCCAGCCAAAGTGTCCTGCTTGATCGTGGTACGCTTCCAACACCATTGGGACGTCTGCCTTGGGGACCACTATTTGCCAGACCATCTCGTGGGTTCTGGGGTTGACGTATCTCCTGCACAACTTCTCACGGTATAGGAACAACCTGCTTTTCTCGTTCCACAGGAGCTTTGCTGACATAGGTGCATCCTTTTCCAAGGAGGAACCTTCCTGTTTTAACAACTCCTTGATGCGGCTGACCACTGGATCACTGTCCTGAGTCTCTTTCCAACTGTGATGGGGTAAAGGATTTAATGTTGCACCATACTGCTTTCTGTTGACTCGATGCTCATGGACTACCCCATTTCGATGGAACGCAGGTAGCTCAATTTCTTCCAGGTCGTCCGATTCTTCTTCCGTGTCAGAGTCATGCGGCATTCGGGACAATGCGTCAGCATTAGCATTCTTTCGACCTGCCCGGTACTTGATAGTAAACTGGTAATTGGACAACCGAGCCATCCATCGCTGCTCCATGGCACCCAGCTTGGCAGTCTCCAGGTGCGTTAAGGGGTTTTATCTGTAAACGCAGTGAACCGATTGGAGGCCAGATAATGCTTAAATCTTTCAGTAATGGCCCAGACCAGCGCCAGAAACTCCAGCTTGAAGCTGCTATAATTTTCCGGATTCCTCTCAGTTGGCCTGAGTTTTCTGCTGGCATATGCGATGACTTTTTCTTGGCCATTCTGCTTCTGACTGAGAACTGCTCCCAAACCTTCATTACTGGCGTCGGTGTACAACAGGAACGGTTGGCTGTAATCAGGATAGGTTAAGATCTCATCACCTGTAAGGATCTCTTTCATCTTTTGGAATGCTTCAGCCTGTTCTTTACCCCAGTTAAAGGGAGGGTTTCTGCTCTTTAAGGATTGTCCTACCAGGAGGTCCTGTAAAGGAGCTGCCTTCTTCGTGTAATCTTTCACGAACCTTCTGTAGTAACCCGTTAGTCCCAGGAACTGTCGCACTTCCTTAAGGTTTTTCGGCTCCGGCCACTTCTGGATGGCAGTGACTTTCTCTGGGTCCGGCGCTACTCCTTCCGAACTGACGATGTGCCCCAAGTATTGCACCTTCTGTTTGAGTAGATGGCATTTTGAGGGTTTCAACTTCATCCCGTACCTGGACAGGGACTCGAATACTTCTGCCAGGTGCTTCAGATGGTCCTCATATGTCTTGGAATACACGATAACGTCGTCTAGGTATAGCAGCACGGTTTCAAAATTGAGATGTCCCAGACAGTTTTCCATCACTCTCTGAAATGTTCCTGGGGCACTACTGAGCCCAAACGGCATTCTGTCGAACTCACAGAGCCCCATTGGGGTGGTGAAAGCCGTTTTCTCACGATCCTCCTCAGCCACAGCCACTTGCCAGTAACCACTAGTCAGATCGAGGGTAGAAAAGTAGTTAGCCGTTTTCAGAGCAGCTAATGATTCCTCTATACGTGGTAGCGGGTATGCATCCTTGTGTGTTATGCGGTTCACCTGCCTGTAATCCACACACATTCTCATACTACCATCTTTCTTTTTAACCAGAACTAGAGGGGCTGCCCAGGGGTTACAACTATCCCTTATCACCCCAGCTTTCTTCATATCCTTCAACATTTCTTTAGCCTTCTGATAATGAGCTGGAGGTATGGGCCTATACCGCTCTTTGATGGGAGGATGACTGCCTGTAGGGATGTGATGTTGTACTCCCTTAATTGTCCCAAAATCAAGTGGATTTTGCTAAACACTTGGGCGTACTCTTGCACCACCCGTAATACCCCTTGCTTCTGGTGAGCGGGAGTGGTGTCCGTCCCAACATGGAGTTGCTGACACCATTCCGCCACCTGAGTTGCTGGGTCATTGTCCTCCGCTATTTGACAGGAGTCTAAGGACTCAGCCGGGAGAATAGAATTATTATCAACAGCATGAAGTTTAGCAATGGTTGCATAACGGGGTAAATTTACCTCATCATCTCCCCAATTGAGAAGCCGTACCGGTACTCTTCCATTCACCACTTCTACTACTCCCCTAGCAGTCATAAGTGTAGGTCTATGTTCTGAATGGTGGGGTTCTACTACAGCTTGGTAATTCTGTCCTCTCAGACCTATGGCTGCCCTGCACCAAATGATCATTTCACTCATTGGGGGTATCACAATAGGATCCGAGTCAGTGACCCGTACATTACCAATTTCGCCGTCGGTAAGCTTCGCTTGCTGCTGACACACCAGGGCCCGGATCTCTCTTTGGATTACTCCTCTCTGCCTTGGTCGGGCAATCTCAGCGAGCTGTTGGAGCAAGAACACAACTTCTCCCAAACAATTACCGATAATGTTAGTACCCAAAATGATATTTAAACCGTTCTCCTCATTTACAGTCTTTACTACCAGAAGCCCTTGGTCTTTCAACTCCTCTCTGCCCACCTTTACATCTACACATTTTGTTCCGAGTACTTCTACAGGAAGACCATTCGAAGCATACACAGTAAAGTCAAGGCTCGGAGGTTTAAGACTGTCCATTGACCAGTACTTGGTATATAGAGCATCAGGTATTAGGGTCACCTGGGACCCAGTGTCTAACAATGCTGGAACAGCAATACCATCTAGAATAATAGACAGGTAGGGTCGCCCGCCCACATACCTGCGGTTCCAGTCTAGGGGGCCTGACGGGTATTCTCCTGGGTGTTGGCCCTTGGACCCAGGTTCTGCCCGTTTAAAGGACACTGTGTAGACAGATGACCTTTCCGGTTGCAGCGATAACAGATGATCTCTCGACGAGAAGGGTGTTGATCAGAGGTTGCTCCTGGGGGTGGCGTTGTCCTCCTCCGGGGGGGTGACGTCTTCTTTCTTCTCCGATGCATCCACGGGACGTCTTCTGGGCAGTCGGCTAACGAGATCTTTCCTTCCTCCTCTTTCCGCAGCTGCAGGGCACTCATCACAGCGGCCAGATTTTTAGTCAGCTGGCGCACCTCTGAGCGCAGACAGTCCAATTCACTAGGAGGTGTCACCTGCGCTTTGGCTTCAGCCACTAGCGGGGAAAAGGGGGTTACTGCCGGTTCCGGAGTGACTTCAGCCTGATGATGTTGGGTGGCCACCTCAGGTTTGCCCAGGGGCCGCAGCCCTTTTATTGCCATGTCCTTTAGGGCATCAAAGGTAGCATCCGGATGATCTAAGGACCACCAATTTACAGTTCGGCGTTCCTCTGGGGATCTCAATCCCTGTATAAATTGTTCTTTCAGCATTCTATTCTCGTCGATAGCATTTAAATTGTTAATTTGCTTGAGGGCTCTCAGGGCTCCCTGTAGTCGGCAAGCATAGTCCCGGATGCTGTCACCTGGCTGTTGTGAACAGTGATAGAAGGCCATCCGGAGATCCGTTTCTGTGCGGTCTTCAAATATGGCATGTAGCTTAAGGAAGATCGCAGGTACCGACTCCTGATCAACGGTATCCCAAGTCTCCACTTCCCTCTCAGCAGCGCCAGTTAGCTGCCCTATCAGCACAGCAGCTTTTTGTCTCTCAGGCATGGAGTACATTTCTAGGATGCTGCATAACTTCCGCTTGAAGCCTGCTAATGTGCCTGGCCCACCGCTGTACTGGGGAAGCCATTTCGCCCCAGGCATATATGGGAGCGTTAGTGGCATGATCGGGACTACCGGACTGGGTGCAGGGCCTGCGCCCCATCTGGCGCTACAATACCAGACGGTGCGGGATTGGGGCCTCCGGCCGGGGCCGCACTGTCAGCCGGTTGTTGTGACATCTTAGCGCCCCCTTGGTTAAACGGAGCCTACCGGTTTCAGATGCTGCTACTTCACAGGCACCGCAGTGAGAACAGGACCTTCGTCGCAGGCGCTCTGATGTCAGAGCGTTCACTTCCTGTTGCAGGACCTGCCGATGAGTCAGAGCCGGGGGCGTGTCCAAGACTTTGCGCGCTCTTTCAGGTACGCCCACCTTCTTCTCCAGCGCCTGAGGGCGCGAATATGGCGACAAAAATGGCGATTTTGGCGCCAAAAGTGCAAACAGTCCTTTTTCACAAAAAACACTCCACAGGCACACAGGGCTCGCAATGCTGCAAGTTTCGTATCCTGTTCGTGACGCCAAATATTTTGTGTCGACCCGCCACCACAATTGTGGGTTACCAGGGCAATGGGGTACTCAGAGCCGAGCCCGTAGAAGTCTATGGGATTGTCACAGGTAGCTGTGGCTCGGTCTGTGGCCCTGGCGGTCTGGCGTATGTTGGGGATATATTTACAGGGGATTGATTTATGTACAGTTCGTGACGCCACCTGTAGTATTCTGGTAATTAGTACCAGCGCTGCTGTAGATCTCTGAGGGGATGGTGAGGCAGCTAGATGTCGGGTCCCCTACAGGTGGGACTCTTCCCTCAGGTCGGTAGTTAGGTAGGGATTGTGCAAGCATGCAAATAAATAACTCAGTCTCACACGGTCAGCGTCTTTCCATACCTTTACTTGCAAGATGATAAGGCAGGTCCCAGGGAGGCTGATGGGGTTGATGGAGGATGAGCTTTGAGGCAACAGCTAAGCAAGTTAGGGGCCTCCTTTACTGTCCAATGAAGATGAGTACGACCAGCCTGAAGCGTAGTCCCCTCTATGATTCCAGCTTATCCAAAGCTGTGCTTCCCAGTCAGTTTAGTGTTAGGAGCCTTTCTATGAGGGAGCTGAATTCTTATTTTGTCCTGCAGAGACTCAAAGTCTTCACTTCCCCTGACCCCAGTTACGTACTGACTATAAGGGGCTTGTTTGCCGCGACCTAGGGTCCGGTAAATCTCTGGTTTTCTCTTCACTATGCTTGTAACAATAGTGATTCTTCGGTCCCCAGTAACCGGTAGCAATGTGCAGGACTCTTCCAAGCCAAACGCACTTTTCCAATAATCTTCCTTCCACTTTGCCCTTCGATTTGCTCAACTCTTAATAGCTAGTTCAGTCTTTCTTCCAGTGGGGCACAGCTCTGACTAGACTAAGGTGAATTAGACCACCTGTACCAGCCTCCACGTTCTGAACTGAAGACAGGCTCAAACTGGACACGTCTACTCTGTCCAAGGACAGAAAACTGACTGACTAGAAAATCACTCCCTTCCACACCCCTGCTGGGTGTGTCAGAAGTGTACATGATGTCATGAAGAGACCTTAACTGTTACCTCTCCACTCATCCTCCTGGTATTGTGTACCAGGGCTACACACTACCACCAGTCTTGTCTCATGCCAACTGTTAAGCATCCTGAAACCATTCATGTGTGGGGTTGCTTCTCAGCCAAGGGAATCGGCTCTCTCACAGTCTTGCCTAAAAACACAGCCATGAATAAAGAATGGTATCAGAATGTCCTCCAAGAGCAACTTCTCCAAATCCTCCAAGAGCAGTTTGGCGATCAACAATGCCTTTTCCAGCATGATGGAGCACCTTGCCATAAAGCAAAGGTGATAACTAAATGGCTCAGGGAACAAAACATAGAGATTTTGGGTCCATGGCCTGGAAACTCCCCAGATCTTAATCCCATTGAAAACTTGTGGTCAATCATCAAGAGACGGGTGGACAAACAAAAACCTAAAAATTCTGACAAAATGAAAGCATTGATTGTGCAAGAATGGACTGCTATCAGTCAGGATTTGGTCCAGAAGTTGATTGAGAGCATGCCAGGGAGAATTGCAGAGGTCCTGAAGAAGAGCGTCAACACTGCAAATATTGACTTGCTGCATTAACTCATTCTAACGGTCAATATAAGCTTTTGGTACTCATATGTTTGCAATTATATTTCTGTCTGTGATAAAAAAACATCTGTCAAACACACATAAAAGCCAGAGGGCAGCAGATCATGTGAAAATATAATATTTGTGTCATTCTCAAAACTTTTGGCCATGACTGTATATATATTCACTGCTCAAAAAAATAAAGGGAACACTCAAATAACACATCTTAGATCTGAATGAATGAAATATTCTCATTGAATACTTTGTTCTGTACAAAGTTGAATGTGCTGACAACAAAATCACACAAAAATCATCAATGGAAATCAAATTTAGTAACCAATGGAGGCCTGTATTTGGAGTCGCCCACAAAATTAAAGTGAAATGTAATGTCCTTAAAACAAGTCAAAATGATGCTCAGTAGTGTGTGTGGTCTCCACCTGGGCATTCTCCTGGGCATGCTCCTGATGAGGCGGCGGTAGGTCTCCTGAGGAATCTCCTCCCAAACCTGGACTAAAGCATCCGGTAAACGCCTGGACAGTCTGTGGTGCAATGTGACGTTGGTGGGTGGAGCGAGACATGTTGTCCCAGATGTGCTCAATCGGTTTCAGGTCTGGGGAATGGGTGGGCCAGTCCATAGCTTCAATGCCTTCATCTTGCAGGAACTGCTGACACACTCCAGCCACATGAAGTCTGGCATTGTCCTGCATTAGGAGGAACCCAGCATATGGTCTCACAAGGAGTCTGAGGATCTCATCTCGGTACCTAATGGCAGTCAGGCTACCTCTGGCGAGCACATGGAGGGCACATGGAGGGCCCTCCAAAGAAATGCCACCCCACACCATTACTGACCCTCTGCCAAACCGGTCATGCTGAAGGATGTTGCAGGCAGCAGATCGCTCTTCACAGCGTCTCCAGACTCTCTCACGTCTGTCACATGTGCTCAGTGTGAACCTGCTTTCATTAGTGAAGAGCACAGGGCGCCAGTGGCGAATTTGTCAATCCTGGTGTTCTGTGGCAAATGACAAGCATCTGGCACGGTGTTGGGCTGTGAGCACAACCCCCATCTGTGGACGTCGGGCACTCAGACCATCCTCATGGAGTCAGTTTCTAACCGTTTGTGCAGACACATGCACATTTGTGGCCTGCTGGAGGTCATTTTGCAGGGCTCTGGCAGTGCTCTTCCTGTTCTTCCTTGCACAAAGGCAGAGGTAGCAGTCCTGGTGCTGGGTTGTTGCCCTCCTATGGCCCCCTCCACGTCTCCTGGTGTACTGGCCTGTCTCCTGGTAGTGCCTCCAGCCTCTAGACACTATGCTGACAGACACAGCAAACCTTCTTGCCACAGCTCACATTGATGTGCCATCCTGGATGAGTTGCACTACCTGAGACCCTTGTGTGGGTTGTAGAGTCCGTCTCATGCTACCACGAGTGTAAAAGCACAACCAACTTTCAAAAGTGACCAAAACATCAGCCAGAAAGCATTGGTACTGAGATGTGGTCTGTGGTTCCCACCTGCAGAACCACTCCTTTATTGAGTATGTCTTGATAATTGCCAATAATTTCCATCTGTTGTCTATTCCATTTGCACAACAGCATGTGAAATTAATTGTCAATCAGTGTTGCTACCTAAGTGGACAGTTTGATTTCACAGAAGTTTGATTTACTTGGAGTTATATTCTGTTGTTTAAGTGTTCCCTTATTTTTTTGAGCAGTCTATCTATCTGTCTATCTTTCTATCTATCTAGTTATCTATTATATATATATATATATATATATACAGTACAGACCAAAAGTTTGGACACACCTCATTCAAAGATTTTTCTGTATTTTCATGACTATGAAAATTGTACATTCACACTGAAGGCATCAAAACTATGAATTAACACATGTGGAATTATATACTTAACAAAAAAGTGTGAAACAACTGAAAATATGTATTATATTCAAGGTTCTTCAAAGTAGCCACCTTTTGCTTTGATTACTGCTTTGCACACTCTTGGCATTCTTTTGATGAGCTTCAAGAGGTAGTCACCGGAAATGGTCTTCCAACAGTCTTGAAGGAGTTCCCAGAGATGCTTAGCACTTGTTGGCCCTTTTGCCTTCACTCTGCGGTCCAGCTCACCTCAAACCATCTCGATTGGGTTCTGGTCTGGTGACTGTGGAGGTTAGGTCATCTGGCGTAGCACCCCATCACTCTCCTTCTTGGTCAAAAAGCCATTACAGAGCCTGGAGGTGTGTTTGGGGTCATTGTCCTGTTGAAAAATAAATGATGGTCCAACTAAACGCAAACCGGATGGAATAGCATGCCGCTGCAAGATGCTGTAGTAGCCATGCTGGTTCAGTATGCCTTCAATTTTAAATAAATCTCCAACAGTGTCACCAGCAAAGCACCCCCACACCATCATACCTCCTCCTCCATGCTTCACGGAGGGAACCAGGCATGTAGAGTCCATCCGTTCACCTTTTCTGCTTCGCACAAAGACACGGTGGTTGGAACCAAAGATCTCAAATTTGGACTCATCAGACCAAAGCACAGATTTCCACTGGTCTAATGTCCTTGTTCCTTGTGTTTTTTAGCCCAAACAAGTCTCCTCTGCTTGTTGCCTGTTCTTAGCAGTGGTTTCCTAGCAGCTATTTTACCATGAAGGCCTGCTGCACAAAGTCTCCTCTTAACAGTTGTTGAAGAGATGTGTCTGCTGCTAGAACTCTGTGTGGCATTGACCTGGTCTCTAATCTGAGCTGCTGTTAACCTGCGATTTCTGAGGCTGGTGACTCGGATAAACTTATCCTCAGAAGCAGAGGTGACTCTTGGTCTTCCTTTCCTGGGGCGGTCCTCATGTGAGCCAGTTTCTTTGTAGCGCTTGATGGTTTTTGCAACTGCACATGGGGACACTTTCAAAGTTTTCCCAATTTTTCGGACTGACTGACCTTCATTTTTTAATGTAATGATGGACACTCGTTTTTCTTTACTTAGCTGCTTTTTTTCTTGCCACATTACAAATTCTAACAGTCTATTCAGTAGGACTATCAGCTGTGTATCCACCAGACTTCTGCACAACACAACTGATAGTCCCAACCCCATTTATAAGGCAAGAAATCTCACTTATTAAACCTGACAGGGCACACCTGTGAAGTGAAAACCATTTCCGGTGAATACCTCTTGAAGCTCATCAAGAGAATGCCAAGAGTGTGCAAAGCAGTAATCAAACCAAAAGGTGGCTACTTTGAAGAACCTAGAATATAAGACATATTTTCAGTTGTTTCACACTTTTTTGTCAAGTATATAATTCCACATGTGTTAACTCATAGTTTTGATGCCTTCAGTGTGAATGTACAATTTTCATACTCATGAAAATACAGAAAAATCTTTGAATGAATGAATGAAGTGTGTCCAAACTTTTGGTCTGTACTGTAATATATATATATATATATATATATATATATATATATATGTATATAAAATAGATAGATAGATAAGCCGATAATACATTTGCCGCTTCTGTAAAATCACTGCAGGAGCCGACAGGATATAAGAGATGCATTACATACAGTAAAGACATATAGAATAGGTATTTATATATATATATATATATATATATATAAAAATATATATATATATATATAGATGTTAGTGTCAAATACAATTAGTACAGTGTGTGCAAATTACTGGACATGTATTTAATGAATAAAAGGTTATTTATCGGAAAAAAATGGTGTGAGATCCCCCTATAATTTATAGCCAGCAATGGCTATGCAGACAGCTGCAGGCTGATATTATTAGCCTAGGAAGGGACCATAGATACTGGCCCCCCTGGCTAAAAACATCAGCCCGCAGCAGCCCAGGCAAAGGCACATTTGTAAGATGCACCAATTCTGGCACATAGCCTTGCTCTTCCCACTGCCCTGTAGCAGCGGCATATGGGGTAATAGTTGGGGGGTTAGCAATGGGAGGCGTCAATAAGACACCCCTATTACTAATACCATAGTAAAATTGTAAATAAAACACAGACACCCTGAAAAAATTATTTTATTTAAATAAAGACACAGACTCCTTTATTATTCTAAATTAAACCATACTTAAAAAATCACCTAATTCCCTGATACCCTCGATTTCCTGTAATAAACATAAAATAATAAATCAACAATATACCATACCTGACTGTTGTTGTTTCCCACGCTGTAATCAATATCTGGGTATATACAGTTTACAACCAGGACGGTGCCAAGATGCGACCGCCCCGGCTGTAAACCACTGGTGAATGAATGAGATGCTGCCGGCGCTGCTTCAGTGACTAGCGGTGACGTCACTGAAGCTGCGCTCCCTCAGAGCCTGACTTGCGCTGAACTCTGGAGCATGGGAGTATCTTTCCATCAGGCACATAGACTTCAGTCAGCATCGCAACCCCGAAAATTTTACTTCTCTATCTAGCATGTTAATGCAACGGATGGGCACACAACCATCTTTCACAGTTTTCACCTTTGCACTAAAGGTCTTTTCTGGGACTCTGCCTCATATATCAGCACCTCCAGTCCATTCAGCCTCCGGCAGGCTCCCACAGGTAACGTCAGCAGTTGTACTCTCTTTGCTGCAATCATCACTGGAATATTTCAGGGTACTCTGACCAAACCCACGGGACAACCAGATGAGGCACTCTTCAGAAAGCTGCAACTTCTCACCACCTGCTGCAGGATCTTCTTGGTTGGCCGGTGGTTGTCGTGTGTTGCCAGTATCGCAGACCTTCCTTAGCGAACAGATGGTGATCCAGATCCCGTAATTTGTTCATTCCAAAGGTCGCTTCCATTCCCCTCTTTGGGGGGTGATCCACCAGAACCATTTTTTTGTGCCGATGTCTTGACCACATAACTTCACTCTCATCCACACGTTTCCCTTCAAGAGCAGCTGGCCATTGTATGCTGCAGTAAGATGAACAACGCTCCCATCTTCGGGTTCCATCATATGACTAAAAAAACTCTTGAAGATCTCTAGAGGCACAATGGTGCGTTCCGACCCAGTATCCATTAAACACCTCACGTTCTGTCCTACAAAATTAGCCTCTAGCACTGGACTGCATGAATACAAATTGTGTTCTCCCCATTGTGGGCTTTGCAAATCGGTGGCTGCTGCAGGGTGCCCAGTATCTACAGCGGTTGGTAGTTGGCACCATCATCTCAAGGTCAGTGCCGACATCGCAATACCTGGCAAGGTGGCCAAATCGTTGATAATTTCTGTAGAAGGGCCTCCTGAGTTTTTGAGCACCAGAAGTGTTTCCTCCGTTAGACTCTGCACCTGAGTTGGGACAGATGGAGGAGCTCGAGGTGTCTCCAGAAGTTGGGCCGACCTCATATGCATCTGGGACACTTCTAGTCAAAGATCTTTTATTTCTGCCTGCAGAGCCTGAACCACATCCTTCAGAGTCTCAGAGTCTTCAGACCTCATCTGGCTGCCTATCACTTGAGCGCTACTCACTACTTTCTCGACCACAGGCATGGACTCCTATTCCTTTACTATTGTGGCAAGGTAAACATTGTAAAACATGAGATCAGCCGTCATCCAGGTCATCTCCTGCAACTTGTCCCGTAGGAATTTATTGGCTAACCCAGCAATGAACTTATACCGCAACAGCCTATCCACCTCCTGGAAAGCTCCCATAGCCATGGGATCCCACCGCTGTACTGCATTCAGCGTTGTGAATGTGCTGTAGATGGTTTCTGAGCAGAGGCTCCCTCTGGTGGTTACAGACAGTACTGAACCTTTCAGCGAGGAGTGGCAATCAGGGATCACGGACTGGTCTGATATAAGGGAGGTTCCCTCCCATGATGGTTGCCGGTGATCAATTGTTCTTGTCTCAATTGTGGTTCCTGGTTCATTTGGAAGTTTGCTGGAGTCTTGCCTGCATCTCCTGCTTTCAGATAAGATATTTTTTGCTTTTCTTTTTGTGCTTGCTTTTTGCATTGTTTTCTGTATGTTTGTAGAGGTCAGCCGGGTCCCCTCCTGGAGCCTGAGCTCCTCACAGTTTATCTGCAGCCTCTGTTATTGGCTCATTTGCTTTTTCCTGTTTTTTCAGCGGCTGCGGCTTGGTTTTTGTTCGCACTGAGATCTGATTTAGTGGGTGGCGAGATTGTGTGATCTCAGTATTTTTGTAATCAGAATTGTTTAATTTTTGTAGGGTTTTCTGGGTTGCAGAAAGCAATCTCTCCTGTCCTATCCTATTTAGTCAGCTTGTGGCCCCAGCGTTTGCTCAGTCTATTTTCTGCCTATGCTTGTATTTTCATCTTGTCTAACCGCCATTATATGTTTGGGGGCTACCTATTTTCTTTGGGGATCTGCTCCGGGGCAGATAGCTTTCATCTTTCTGCCTTTAGGTGTAGTTATCTCTCAGGCTGTGACGAGGCGTCTAGGATCAACGTAGGAACGCTCCACGGCTACCTCTATTTGTGTCGTTAGTTTAGGAATCTGCAACCCATCAGTTACCGAAACATAACAATTCAGTGTTTCTTGCAAGGCATTGAAGCATTGCATTAGAGTCTCGCCTTCCCGCTGCGGCCGATTGAAAAAGAAACTTCGCAGTTGAGTCACTTTGGAACGTTCCCCATGGGTTCCTTCCAGCAGCAAAAGTATTTTGTCTAAGGTGTCCTCTAAGGTGTCCCTATTGGACTTAGGTCGTACCATTACTGTGCGTCTGACATCCCCTTATAAAGGCATTCAGTGCTATTTCTGCTCAAAACTCTAGAACCAAAATGCACTTTTTAATAACACTCAGCACTAGTGATAAGTGAGTATACTCGTTGCTTGGGTTTTCCCCGAGTATTTGGAAGTGCTCGGAGATTTAGTTTCTGTTGCCGCAGCTGCATGATTTGCGGCCCCTTGACAGCCTGAATACATGTGGGGATTTTTTAACAAACAAGCATTCCTCACATTTATTCAGGCTGTCAGGCAGATATAAATCATGCAGCTGCGGCAACAGAAACTAAATTCTGAGCACTTCCAAATACTCGGAAACTACCCGAGCATGCTTGGGAAAACCTGAGCAACGAGTATACTCACTCATCACTACTCAGCACCCTTTCTGTCCAGTCGTGCAATGTCATGTTTTTACTGTCATATTTTGCCAAATGCTGCAATAGTGCCCCAGATGAAAGGTACCCTGCTGGAACCAAGGCTGTGGCAGGCTTGTTCAGTACTTGAGCAGGGCCACTGGCAATAAGGGATTGTCTCCCTCCATGTTCCTGTCCATGGCAATTGCTGTATCCTGCCGACTACGCCAAGTTGTAGACCGTAAACCGGGGTGGTCTCTCCCAGAATACAGCGGGCCGAGGACAAATAACACAACCAGGCATTTTGTTGAGGAACTAGTTTTTTACTAACAACGAAAACTGTGTTACCCTGGAAACAGCAAGAAAAAAACACAGCTATCACACATACACCTAGCCCGGATGAGCTAGGACCCCAGCGCTGCACAACCAATAGGCCCAGTGTGTTCTATCGGGTACACTATAATTTGCCTGACCTGTGGTTCTGCCTAATGCGGTAACTGGGAGTTAGCCAGAGCAAAGGTGTAATTAGATGAATGCAAGAGGCGGCCCCTGCAGCAGCGCAGCGCAGAGATTCACAAGCTTAACAATTCTCTAAAATTACAATTCTGTTATGCTATCTATACACAAGTTCACCCACTGAGGGGAGTATCTAGCTAAGGTTCACACAGCCCTCTTAGAAAACAATGTCTCTAACTGAGAATTTAGGTTTGGTGCCAAACTCTATCTAAAGGCTGCATGCACGCTCCCCCTGGGATCCCTGTGGTGGGGCCTGAGCTCAGGTCTTACAGGCCGTTAACTGAATACAGAAGTGGCTGTGTAATCGTCCAAATGGCCGTTTAGCTGGGAGGCCGTGGAGTGGATCCTGGGCTTGTCACCTGGAGGACGGTTTTTGTCTGACAGGCTAGTAGATGGACATTCACGTCACAGCCGGTGCTTTAGGTGGAATCTAACTCTGTATCCAACCGTAGTCATCTCCCCAACTTTATTCTTCTTCTCTGACAGGAATCACCGGAACCTCAGTAATCTTTCCTCAGTAATCTGACCAGCTCCTGTCACATCTGTTTCTTACAAACTGCACGCCAAGATGGCCGCCTGCAACTCTCCATCATCCTTCAGTTTTCCAACTGACGCTGGGGGCGGCTCAAACTGGTTATTTCCCTCTTTGCCAACTGACATACAGGTGACAATGTATGAATCTGCAAACTGCTGCCATCTAGTGGCTTAAACACCAATAACATATTTTATGTTTACACAGGTAATATCTACTAAAACAGTTTTAGAAGGGGTGTGGAGTGGGAATCTTCAACCACCCCCTCACACTCTCACTATTCAGGTTCACCACCACATGGCTGATGCACATCCTACTTTTCGGCTTTTTTACAGACTATTATATTCCATCCTGAATGGTTGTGCTTTACCAAGTCATGTGATAGCTGCAAGGCATTGTGGAAAAGCCAGCACCAGAGGACTTGTGATCCTTGTCCGGTTGAGGCCATTTTCTGCAATGTGTAAAATGTTGACAATTTAGGAAGTTTCCACTAAACAAATTGATCACTGTTTGAATTTGCTGGCTTTAGTGGATTTATTTATTGTACTTGCTTATGTAGCGCCATTTATTCCACAGATATTATCATTCTTTTCCCAATTGGTGCTCACAATGTAGATTCCCTATCTGTATGTCTTTGAAGTGTGGGAGAAAGCCAGAGAACCTGGAGGAAACAAACACAAACACGGGGAGAACATACAAACTCCTTGCGGATGTTGTCCTTGGTGGGATCTGAACCCAGGACCCCAGCGCTGTAAAGGAACAGTGCTAACCACTGAGCCACCATGAAGTCAATTCAATTAGCTCTAATGTTGGTAGCATCCATAATCCCAAAATGGTCAAGTACCCAGGTACATGTGACATTAACTTTGCCTATAATCCTGTACTGACCATACAAGATCACATTTTCTCATGTAGTCTGGTCCTCACATAGAAGATCATTTAGTTGTTTTTTCACAGTCCAAACATGTCTTCCAACATTGGAAATGACAGCATCATTGAGCTCTCCAAAATGCTTTTTGAAATGATACAGCACAAACATTCGTGGTAAAATGAAGGGATAAATGAGAACGATGTAATAGTGTGCACTGTGTCCCAGCAAAATAAAATCTCACAATAAGTTCTATGAATATACCTGTGCAGAATTCAGATAGAGCCCACAAAATATTCCGCATACCAACTTGTCCTTCCTGTGGTTTTCCTATAAGCCTTTTCTGTCTGGACACTAACTTTAATATCTTAGCTTCTCTTTAAGAATTTTTTTATTGCTGCCGGTAATTTCTTACACCAACCGCCGCTGTTCCCGGCTCCCCGCTGTTTGCAAAGCATTCTGGGTCAATTAGGCACCAGCAGGGAAATATGAGAAGTAGCAGCAGGAAAAGGAAAAGAACAGCCCGAAACTCAACCACAAAGTATTTGTTCAGGAGGAGTTTATGAGAGAATCCGCGGCGATTCAACCTATTTACAATTTATTCATCTATTTCTAAGACTGAATTATAGAAAGGAATATTTCATGGCTTCGTTAGTTTGCACCTTTTATCCAGTAATACTTTTATATACTAAATAAAGTCCAGGAGCAGTAAAAATATGGAATCCTCTCAATCAATTCTGCCAGGCAAATTTCAGAGAGTGATAACGGTCAGATATATTGAATCAAGCAATACATTTCTATTCACTGGCTTCTAGATCTTTAAATCTGCGACACATTGCTTCACAAAAGCACGTTCATTAATTCACTTTTTAAAATCATATTTGTATAAAAATATTTTTAAAAAATGTTGCAAAAAATTACTTTGCTATGGATTCTTATGCAAAGATCATGTACATTGTGATATATGAAGGCCCATGGGTCCAACCACAGGAACTTCATGGGCGACAAATGGTACTTTCATGATACACCCTACTCTCCATTACACGATATGATGGAGTATGACAGGATTTTTCAAAGATGATGTATAAATCTGGAAAAAATACAAGCTGCCTGTAAATTAACTCATACACGTAACGGTGCAGTATTGGTCCATACCCGTACACTATGGACCCATGGGCTTTGTGCAACACTAATTCATATCATGGGCATGTGTATGGGCCCTCATTGTATTGGAAAAAGTTTCAGACATACAGTAAGTGTGTAAAGGGGTTGTATGTTTTATTATTTTTTACTCCTCTGGATTTGTGTGCTTAAAGAAGCACTCCTCCTCCCATCAAAGTTAATATCCTCTACTGGAATTATAATATTATATCGCACTGTGTACTTACAATTGCTCATTTTGCCTTTCTACCCAGTTAATTCTTCTCTTTTCCGTTAGGTCCATGACTTCACGTGATTAATAACTGAAGAACTGAATCCTTATAAGCTCTATGTAGTTACAGGAGGTCAATTTTTCCTGTATGAGTCATTACAAAACTTCCTGGCAGAGTAGAGGAGAGGAGCAGCTGGGTCAGGCGTTGAAGACAGGAATGATTTTTGCAGGACTAGAGACTTCCTGTTTCTACATACAGTAGAGGAAAGAGAAGAATTAAGGCTGTTTTCACATTTGGGTCGGTATACGCAGCGTTTGATCCGCATAGAGACGCATGCGTCATGCATACATATCTTTAACATGGTGTACGCAGGGACATGTGTTTGCATAAGCATGCGTCGTTTTGGAAGCTGCTGGGATAAAAAAAAAAAAAAAACTGAACATTTCCTTCCATAACAATTAGCTACTTTAATTTGTGCTGCTAATCCACAAATGTGAGCATGTGTCCTCTAAGTATATTAACTATAGGTAACCTCTTCTACTGCCTTAAAGGACACTTCTCGTCTAATTCTGTCTGTCTGTAACGGAAATCCTGCGTCGCTGATTGGTCGCGCCTGGCCTGACGCGACCAATTAGCGACAGCCGCAGTCCGGCTGCGAATTGACGCAGGATTTGAACCACGCACGCCACCTCTATCGTCGGGAAATCAGTGGCGCTAGCCGCGGGTCATCTCCTGCCGCATGGAGGTCAGCGGTGACGCAGCCGGTAGATGACCGGCTTCTAGAATACCCGATGCGTTAGAATCAGACCACCATCTAGTATATTATATTTATTTTAGCCAATAAAATCCACCACTTTTGCCAGATGTAGGATATTCATTGTTCTTCACTTTGCTGAAGGGGTTTCTAGGATTAGAATATCGATAGCCTGTATTTAGGATAGGCCAGCAATATCAGATTGGAAGAGTTCCACCCGGGCTGTTTGAAGGGGCTTGAGCCATTTGCAACATTGCGCCATTAAAATGAACGGGACAACACTAGACAATAACCTCCTCCTATGTAGAAGCAGTGCAGGCAGATGGAGTAATGTAAGCATAGAAAGAGATGCAGCACTCACATAATCAATATGTCCCCTCTGAACAGTTTATTGGTGGTGGTCCTGAAGGTTGGTCCCCCACAATCTCATATTAACAGTCTACCCTAATGATAGACCAGTCTAATCTTGGGAAAAAACTTTTATACTTGATAGTATTCTTGTATTCATTATCAGGGTGAATAGACACGTAGAAAATTTTGGCTGCAAGCACTTCCATTTCTACAAGTTGCTCATGCAAATTCTCATAAATTCATAATGTATATCTGTATGAAAACTTAAAGTTTACCGCTTAGATATGTTTTCTGATTAATTTTTTGTTTTATTCACTAAAACGTTTTAGCATTTTTTGTTTATTTGCGAAATGTACAAAAAAAAAATCAACAAAAACAACAACATCAAGAACAGGTTGTCACCTTAAAAGGTACTCAGCATCTGATACATGCTGCCCGATCCGTGGCCACCATGTATCAGGCGCTGGCTGTATCATCTCCGTGATGTATATTTGAAGCATTCAGTAAAATATTTTATGTTTTTGGGCCATTAAATCTTCTAAAAATAATTTCTCGTTGTTTTGTCTTAAATTTACAGATTGATCAAGATGGCTTGACGCTGCCAGAGCGTACACTTTACTTGGGTCAGGATGAAGACAGTGAAAAGGTATAACACACATTAACAATATTGTGTTTGTCACTTTGAACAGGAACATATATTTCTGTTTGTACTATGAAATATGTTGATATATCAGCAACAAATCTGCTTAAAGGGAATTTGTCACCAGGTTTTAGTACCCCTGGGTAGCATGATGTATGGGCAGAAACCGTGATTCCAGCTATGTATCACCGTCTGGGTTACTGCTGAGCTCTGTAAAACTCCACACACACCTCTGATTGACAAGTTTCTGTGTACACTGTGCATAGGCAGAAAGCTGTCAATCAGTAGTGTGTGTGGGATTATACAGAGCTCATGAATATAGAGGGCGACATGGCAGCATATTTACTAGACCTCTAGCGATAATCTGCTGGTAAAACAGTAATTTTAGCAAAACTACAGCAAGCAGCCCAGTAAGTGACATATTCCTGGAATCAGGGTCTCTGTCTCTATATTATGCTGCTTTCAGATTAGGTGGCTAAAACCTGGTGACAGATTCCCTTTAAGCATTTTGGTCTGATTATTAACGTTATTAACAATGGAGGTTTGAAATTTAAGCTGGAGTCTAAAAAACATTTATTTTACTGTCCACAGATTTTGGTAGCTTACAAAGAGTTCATGCAGAAGATCCTAAGCCTTCTGGGAGTCGAGAATGTGCAAAAAAAGGCACAGGAAATACTACTACTAGAGCAGGATCTTGCCAATGTAAGAGTCCATGACATCATGACTTGTAGTTGCCACTGTCCCAATATTGTTTGCTGCTTAGGTTGTAGCTCACTGTTTTTGGTGACTAATGATACCATAAAAAGGTTCATTCTAACAGTTTGTCTTACCAGCTATTGGAAGATATGATCCGTTCCACTAATATTTACTTTTTTTTCAACCCTTAAGATCACAATCTCGGAATTTGATGACATCCGACGTGACATTAGCACTATGTACAATAAAGTCACCATATCCCAACTGCAGCACATTGCCCCATATGTGAGTATGTCTTCTTTAAACATATTTTGCAGTGAGTTTTAATTTTTAGGACTCGCTAAATGCATGATGTTGTAAGGATTTCCAGTATTACAAAGGCTTTTATTTGGCATATGAATATGATTTTCAAGGACAAGCTGGTCACACATATACAGTAAGATACTTTTTGGGATTATCGTATTTCATGACACCCATATAAAATACTTGCACACATCACCATATAAATCGGACAAGTGCTATTTAATTTTTTATTGAACAGCACACGGACCAATGTTATTCAATGGGCAGTGCTGATGACCGATTAAATTCACTGACAAAATCTGTCTCTAAAAAAATTTGCAGCGTTCTGTGAATTCAGTCCGAAATAAGATGGGGGCGAGAAAAAAATCAGATGCTATACAGAGGCACAGTGTAGCATTCAAGTTTTATGATACATTGCAATGCTGTAACATGCTCCTGTAAATGATTAATAGCTGCTGCTGTAAAAAACAGATCTTATACGGACTGCACACGGAGGACAAGATAGAAAAAAATTGACACTTTTCTGGATGAAAATTACTAATTTTTAATATGTTTGTGTGATCCTAGGCAACCATACATAATCTGATTTAGCAAGCATCCCTGTTTGTTGCCACAGTGAAAGGAGAAGAAGCGGCTGACCATTATTTTATGTCTATGGCCTCAAGCAAATATAGTACATTTCAAGGAAAACTCCTTAAAACATGCAACTCTATCTGCCCAATCTATGTGTTTTTTTGTGGGGGGTTAATCCTTAAAAAGATTTGTTCACAATGATTACATTTTCGTGCTGCTTACCGAATCCTAACAGTGTACAGTGTATGTGCCCATTATACTGTATATAGGGCAGCTGTGGGTGCATTAAATTGTGTATAGGGGAGGTGTTAGCCCATTATATTGTGTATAGAGGAGCTGTACATGGGATGGCTCAGAGGACATTAATTATATTACTGTAGATGAACTGACTCAGGGGACATTATTAAATGTTAAATTGAACCTGTCACCAGAAAAAAATGCTATTAACCTGCAGATATGGGGTTAACCAGCAGGTTTATAGCATTACTAACCTGCCCAATGCCCGCACATGGCCAAATGCTGCAGGGAGAAAATGAACTTTATTCTCTTTGGCAGCGAACGAGTTTCAGTCACTAGGGCGGCGCTGGGTCTTGATCAGTCACCCCTCTGTGTGTAGAGAGTGTTGGCTGTAACTGCACACCCGGCCTTGACAGACAGCTGGCCCCAATGCAGAGCCAGTGTCAGCCACTCTCTTTGTTCAGCAATGGAGTCTTCCGTGGTGAGTGTGCAGACACATCATTGAGAGTGAGTGCATTACTTATTGTTTTCTTTTAAACAATTATATCTGCTAATTCCAGGTCATTCTGTAGCTCTCCACAAGTAGTCCTTGGCTCTTGGACAACAGATATTTCTTTTCACTTCTCCATCTGAAATCTTCCTGGGAGCACCTTGTTGTGGCAGGTTTATGGTAAAATGATGTTCTTTCCTCTTCCAAACTATGGCCCCAAAAATGATCACTGGAACCTTCAGTAGTTTAAACATTTTTCTGTAACCAATGCCATCAATATGTTGTACAACAATAGGGTTGCAAAGGTTTTAAGATAGCTTATTGGTTTTCCCCATCATGAGATGTATCTTGTGTGGCACCTTGATAATGAGACACCTTTTTATAGGCCATCAGTTGAATGAGCTGAATTTATTTTCACTATGTGGCAGGATTGCTTTTTAATTACAAATTAGATCAGATTAATTACAGATTGTAGCTGGTGACATGACTTTACATGGCTTTTTGCACCTCTCTTTCTTCAGGTGTTCAATATTTGTTCGCTGTGTCATTTCTCATTATTAAACATGACTAAATTTATGAACATCTGTGGTTTGATTTCTTTACCTGTGTGGATTGGATGGGCTTATTCTGATAAGGATTTTATGTTAAGAGCACCTTTAGAAATTTATTGACTTAGGAAATTATTGGCGCATTTAATATTTATTTCACCCACTGTATATAAAATGAAGATATTAATGTAATTTAAAGGGAACCTGTCACATCAGATAATGCTATTAACCTGCCGATATAGGGTTAATCTGCAGATTAATATCGATGGGAAGGTGCTTGGCCGGTTAAAAATTAAAATGATTTATTTTGAGAGCTGCCAGCTTTCAGTTATATGGGTGTGTCAATGTAAGGGGTGAAGGAGTATCACTACTTCGCCCTGCCCCTTAAGTGCGCTTAATGTAGATATGTGATAATGGTTGTAAATATTTCGGTGGTATTGTTACATAGGAACATGCATTACCATACATAGCAATGGTATTGCCACATCTCCTATTGTTACCATTATGTGTATAATAATTGCATATGTCTTGTTTCTTCTGTATAATATTGCATTATATCATGTGACTTATGTTCTTTGTCATGTACAGTTTAGGGAAAGCGAAGTGCATCCTTTTGGGACAATAGAGGAGGGCACTTTAGTATATAGTTTCTATATACTTGGGGTAAGTGTAGTTCTGTTGTGGGCCACTAGGTGTGGGTATACTAGTGGGCCTTGATAGGTATAGGATAGGAAGTTCAAATAGGGTTAAGTATAGGAGGGGCTGTCGGGTAGTAAGACAGGAGTTTGTAGGAAGTTAGTTCAGACGGGGCCAGTGTGCCCAAGTGTCTACATGGGCTTTGGCCTGGACCATCGTCAGCCACGTAACGTTTAAGTGCTGCAGCCAATGTTACCCATGGCCACTGTATACCATATCAGTGGGCCAGTACAGAGAAGAAAGATGTGGCGTCTTACCACCTGGGCTAATGCTTTTAGGGCAGAAGTTGGCTAGACTAAGGAAATTAAGGGATCTGAAGCTTCGACGAGTTCGGTACAGACGGGCTGGATGCTTCACCAGGGGGCCACCAAACGTAGTGATTGCTGAATTCAGTTCTGGGGCGAAGCAGGCTGAAGGAAGTGTCATTATAGCAAGGTCAGGCCTGGAAGGAACTGGGGGGCAGTCTAGTACGGTCCGGTCCGGGCTTGTACTGCACAGAAGTGACCACATGATACAATATTGCTGCTGACTTTACCAATATATCTATAAGGTATACCTCACTGATTTTTCTTACTATTTTATTGTGCCATGACAGCAATATGTCTACCTCACATGAGACAAATCTCCATTAATATGGCTACCCCACACGAGGCAAATCACCATTAATGAGTACGATACAGCATGTTCACATCATGAGGACACTATTTTAACAATTCCTTCATTCCTATTGACATCTCTATTTTAGGTGTCTCACTTCTCTGGAACCTTTCATTTATTGCCATCATATGGACTCTCTGGCTATCATTATGTATTTCTAAGGTATCTAATACTAGTAGCCCTGTGCATTCTAGTTCTTGGGCTTTCAACTCTGATACTAACTTTGCACTTTCTTTCTTAGAATTTTCTCTAATTTTCCTATAGGAAACTATTTCAGCTATATCATTAAAGGTAATCTTGTTTTTCTCCATATATGTACTTGCCTGTTATGATTTGGTAGCTGAGGAGAGCAGGCAAAAACGGCAATACACCAGAGATGTTGGAATCTACTGGATTGCAGTACCCTGACTAACCACCACAACTAAAGGCAGCCGTGGAGCGTACCTACGTTGGTCCTAGATGCCTCGTCACAGCCTGAGAGGCTAAGTACACCTAAAGATAGAAAGAGGAAAGCTATCTGCCCCGGAGCAGATCCCCAAAGAACATAGGAAGCCCCCAAACATGTAATGGCGGTTAGACAAGAGGAAATACAGACACAGACAGAAAATAGTATGAGCAAACGTTGGGGCCCAATCTTCCTAGAAAGAAAAGGATAGGAAGGACACTTACTGCAATCCAAAAAACCCTAAAAAAATACCAACATACTAATTGCAAAAACACCTGAGATCACACGACCTCTACCACCTAAATCAGTTCTCTTGTGTAACAAAACTAAGCCGCAGCCACTGAAAAAACTGGAAAAGGCAAATGAACAAATAACAGTGGCTCAGATAAGCTGAGAGGGGCACAAGCCCCCCGAGGGGACCTGGCTGACCTCCACAGAAGTGCAGGAAAAAATGCAAAAAGCAAGCACAAAAATAAAAGCAGAAAATAACTTATCTGTTAGCAGAAGATGCAGGCAAGACTCAGCAAGTTTCCAAGTGAACCAGGAACCAAAGTTGAGACAAGAACAATTGATCACCGGCAACCCTGATGGGAGGGAACCTCCCTTATATAAGACCAGTCAGTAACTCCTGATTGACAATCTTCACAATCTTCATTCAATGGTTCAGTACTGTTTGTAACCACCAGAGGGAGCTTCTGCTCAGAATTCATTTCTAACACATTCACAACAGTACCCCCCCTTGAGGAGGGGTCACCGAACCCTCATTTGGGCAACCAGGTCGGTCAGGATGAGCTCTGTGATACGCACGGATCAGTCTCCTAGCATGGATGTCCGAAGCAAACACCCAAGAATTGTCCTCCTGACCATAACCTCTCCACTTAACCAAATACTGGAGTTTCCGTCTAGAAAAACGAGAATCCAATATTTTCTCAACCACATACTCCAGATTGCCCTCAACCAAAACAGGGTCAGGAGGTGCAGCCATAGGAACCACTGGCTCGACAAACCTCTTCAATAAGGACTTGTGGAACACGTTATGGATCTTAAATGTCCCTGGAAGAAGTAAACGAAAGGAAACAGGATTAAGAATCTCCATGATCTTATAAGGTCCAATGAACCTAGGCTTAAACTTAGGAGATGCAACTCTCATAGGGATATTTCTTGAGGACAACCAGACCAAGTCCCCCACTTCAAACCGAGGACCATCAGTCCTATGCCGGTTGGCAAACCGCTGGGCCCTCTCCTGAGAGAGGGACAACCTCTCCACTACCTGGTCCCAAATCTGCTGCATACGCTCCACAACAGAGTCAACACCTGGACAGACAGAAGCCTCCGTCTGTCCCGAAGAAAATCGAGGGTGAAACCCAAAATTGCAGAAAAATGGAGACATCAAAGTGGCAGAGCTAGCCCTATTATTAAGAGCAAACTCAGCCAAAGGCAAAAAAGAGACCCAGTCATCTTGATCAGCAGACACGAAGTATCTCAGATAAGTCTCCAATGTCAGGTTTGTTCTCTCAGTTTGTCCATTGGTCTGAGGATGAAAAGCCGAGGAGAAAGACAATTGAACACCAAGTTTAGAACAAAAAGTCCTCCAAAATCTGGAAACAAACTGGACTCCTCTGTCAGACACAATGTTCTCAGGAATGCCGTGTAACCGAACCACGTGCTGAAGGAACAAAGGCACCAATTCGGAGGAGGAAGGCAACTTAGGTAATGGCACAAGATGTATCATTTTGGAAAACCTATCACAAATCACCCAGATAACGGTCATTCTCTGAGAAACAGGGAGGTCGGAAATGAAATCCATAGAGATATGGGTCCATGGTCTCTTGGGCACAGGCAAAGGCATCAACAAACCACTAGAGCGAGAGCAAGGCTTGGAGCGAGAGCAAGTCCCGCAGGACTGCACAAATTCCCTGACGTCACGAGACAAAGTAGGCCACCAAAAGGACCGACTAACCAAGTCTCTGGTACCAAAAATTCCGGGATGACCGGCCAACACGGAACAATGAATCTCAGACATCACACTCTTTTTCCACCGGTCTGGGACAAACAATTTCCCAATAGGGCAGCACTCGGGTTTATCCTCCTGACACCCTTCCAGAGCAAGTCTCAAATTGGGCGAGATAGCGGAAAGAACTACACCCTCTTTCAAAATAACAGCAGGATCAGATAACTCAGGAGAGTCCGCAAGGAAACTCCTCGAGAGGGCATCCGCCTTAACATTCTTAGTGCCAGGAAGAAAGGAAACCACAAAATTAAAACGTGTGAAAAACAAGGCCCACCTGGCCTGTCTAGGATTAAATCGCTTGGCTGATTCCAGATAAACCAGATTCTTATGGTCCGTGAGGACCACTACCTGATGTTTGGCTCCCTCCAGCCAATGTCTCCACTCTTCAAAAGCCCACTTCATGGCCAATAACTCCCGATTACCCACGTCATAATTAAGTTCAGTTGGAGAAAATTTTCGAGAGAAAAGGCACAAGGGTTACTTTTAGAGGTCTCTGGATCTCTTTGGGACAAAACGGCACCTGCCCCAATTTCAGAGGCATCAACCTCCACCTGAAATAGCAGAGAAACATCAGGCTGCCGTAGAACAGGAGCAGAAGTGAATCTCTGCTTAAGTTCCTGAAACGCAGAGACTGCCTCAGGAGGCCAATTCACCACATCAGAACCCTTTTTGGTCAAATCAGTCAATGGTTTAACAATAACAGAGAAATTACCAATAAATTTACGATAAAAATTGGCAAAACCCAAGAATCTCTGAAGAGCCTTTAATGAAGTAGGTTGGACCCAATCACAGATGGCCTGAACCTTGACCGGGTCCATTTCAATAACAGATGGGGACAAAATGAATCCCAGAAATGAGATCCTCTGTACGCCAAAAAGACACTTTGATCCCTTCACATACAGAGCATTCTCTCTCAAAATCTGGAACAGAGTCCGAACATGTTTCACATGAGAGTCCCAGTCATTGGAAAAAATCAAGATATCATCCAAATAAACAATCAGAAATTTATCCACAAAATCCCTGAAAATGTCATTCATGAAGGACTGGAAGACGGAAGGAGCATTAGTGAGCCCAAAGGGCATCACTAGGTACTCAAAATGCCCCTCTGGGGTATTAAATGCCGTCTCCCATTCATCCCCGTGCTTAATGCAAATAAGGTTATACGCCCCCCTGAGGTCAAGCTTGGTAAACCAAGTAGCACTTTTCACCCTGGAAAACAGGTCAGAAATCAAGGGTAACGGATATTGATATTTCACAGTGATATTGTTCAAGAGACGATAATCAATACACGGCCTTAATGAACCATCCTTTTTGGCCACAAAGAAAAAACCGGCACCCTGTATAACTGAAAGTCAGCAGCTCATGGGAGGAAAAAAGTTCATTTTTCTCCTGAGTGCCGCACTTTCAGTACAGTAAACCGTGCACCTTCATAACATTGCTAACCTGCAGACATACCCAATATCTGCAGTTTAATAGCGTTGTCCAACATGACAGGTTCCCTATAAAAGTGAAATGCTGAAGACTAAGTTCTTCAAAAGCAATATATAGTTCTGACTGACGTATGAGAGCTGCCTGGTAAGATCTGCAGCTAAGATTTGTTCTGCTCCATTACATACAAATAACTTGGCTCTTCCTCCACTTTTCTCAGTATACAGTTACCAACACAATCGAAAAAAAAAAAAGATATTTCAAAATAGTAACAATTCACTAGTTTAGCAGGAAAATGATTCACAATCACCCTTCAGTGTCATGGAATCTGCTAAAGTAAAAAGAAATCTATCTGAAAGAATTAGTATGGGAAGATCCCTCAGAGCTACAGCTTAGAATATTTCAGGGACTGACATACATAACAATTTCTGTAAATGACCAAGGTACATATTGGCGTTAAAAACGGTCCTGTAAGGGACCAGCCAGCCGAGAAGCTACGGGGGAACCGAGCAATAAAATGTAATTTTCTCCATAGAGAAATGCTCTATATAACTGCTTTTCACTTCTGGTAATTGAGGGATATTACAATTGATGGACCCCCTCTACTAGTACAGAATACCCTTGTAGGGCATTTAATAATGTTAATCCGAAACAAGACAATGCCTTTTAAAGTACTGTAAAAATGTGGACTTTCCTTTGGGGTAGGGGTTCCCACACGCCGCTGAGGTGCGGTTGCATCCTGACAGTCACAGCCGCTGTGAAAGAGTTCAAAGGGAAATTATTTATACTCATTTACCTATAATAGTTCTGACAGCCACTGCAACTGTCAGGATGCCGCTGCATCACATTCCTACTTCAGCCAAAGCTTTGCACCAACTACTATTGCATTTTCTCTCCATGTCTACATGGGTTTCCTTCAGTTTCTCTAGTTTCCTCCTGCACTTCAAAAGCCGTAATGATTGTGAATTTAGACTGAGTTCCAATGGGGACAGTGATGATGATATATGTAAAGTGCTGCGGAATATGATGGCGCTATATAAACAAAGTAAAATAAATAATGTGGGGCCAGAACCAAAGCTTGTCAGGATACATACTGATTGGTTGATAAGGATTCCTAAACTGTTGTAATTAGCAAGCGGCAAATAAAGTCAGGTTAAATTCTTGGTTAATATAATTAAAATCTCTGGTACTTATTATTACTATTTTTAATTTTTTTAATGAGTTTTAGAATATGTTTTATGAATATGTGGGTGCAAAATTTGCAGGCAAAAATAATAACATATTTTCTTCTACCATGTCCATTTTTATTGTTCATTTTAGATTAAATGGAAACGCCTCCTGGACAGAATATTTCACGAAAATTTTTCTGAAGATGAAGAAGTTGTTGTGTTGGCCACAGATTACATGCAGAAGGTATCTGATATGATACACACTACACCAACAAGGTAAGCATCAATGCTGCTAACTGTGCTTTGTCTGTTTTAATTTTTTACTCAGGCACCTAGTATTGTACAAGCTAGGTATATGGAAAATAAAATCTCTGATAGCCAGGATTGTATGGATAATATTGGATTTTTTTAGGTTTGCTAACACTTTTGGCACTCACCTGGAATGCTATAAGCATAGCATAAAATACTTTTGGATGACTGATGCCTTTCTCCTTTGCCCAATACAAAGGGGGTGTAACATCTGTGTCAGTTTCTACTTAAGCCACTTGGTGGCGCCGCTCCTTTGTTGCGGGTGATGCTTGACTGCATCAATCTCATATTATTCCTGGTCTTGTGTGGCTCTGGCCAGCCCAACAGCTATGGAGTTAATCCTGTTCATTTGTTTCTATCAACTGTCAGCAGTGGGTGGGGCTGTTACTATATAAACCCCTAAGAGCGATTTCCCAAGGCCAGTCAATGTTTGTGACGCGCACCACTTTGGTGGTACCAGGGTTATGGGGTACTCGGCACCGAGCCCATGGAAGTCTATGGGAGATGTCACTGGCAGCAGAGCTCGGTCCGTGGCCCTGGGCGCTCATACAATGGGGGATATTTACAGGGGATTATAAAGATAGTTCGTGACGCCACCTGTGGTTTCTGATCTGATTGACCAGCGCTGCAGGGTAGATCTCTGAGGGGATGTTATGGCAGCTAGGTGTTAAGTCCCCCACAGGTGGGACTGGTCCCTCAAAGTCTATGGTGGTGATGCAGGGTGCAAATAAGAATTCAGTCACACACAATGCAGTCTCTTTCCATACCTTTACTTGTAGATGTTGCAGGTATGTCCCGGGAAGCTGGTTAGGTTGGAGAATGCACATTCAGGAAAACTGTTGAGCAGGTTAGAGGCCTCCTTTATCCTTTTAATGTGTGTGAGTGCAACTTGCATAAAGTCAAGTGGGACTCTTTTAATAGCAACTACGCCCGGCCAACATTGTGGTGGGAGTCTTCTGTTGAATAGAACTAGTCTTTGGTGCAGGGCCCTGCTAGACTGTTGTTCTTCCTGACCCCGGTTACGTATCGGCACTTAGGGCTACCTTCTGTGACTTGAAGTCCAGAAAGGCCTCCGGTTTTCTTATTACTAGGCGTGAAGCACTAGCAACGCTTCGGACCCCGGTGTCCGGTTAACTGAGTGAGGGTGATTTGTCCCTTTAGTCACTCTTACTTCTCCACTCGCCCTTCGCCCTGCTCTCGCCCTTAATATAAGCACGTGTAGCAATGGTATCAAGGTCAGCTTTCCTTCAGTGCTCACTGACCTGTTCTCAGTTGACTCGTTGGTATAACTGCTGTAATTCCTTTCCTTCTTTCCTTCACAGAACTCTGTCCAGAGCAGCTCACAGGACGCTTCGTCAGACTGTATTTACGCTGTAGCTCTGAGAGTCACCTTCCACTTTCTTAGGAACACAGACAGCTTGTTCTGAGTAGCAGGTTAAGGGGTAGCTCTGACTAGGCTAAGATGATTCTCTTCACCCGTACTAGCCTCCACTTTCTTATCAGATGAGCTACACAAGCTCTGTGTGGGTTCAGTCTTCTCTCCTCTCCCTCCAAGACTAATCTGATCTTCTCTGTCCAAAGACAGGAACTTGAATCACTTCTGTCTAGCTCAGGCTGAGCTCTGACTAGAATGACTCACTATTGCTACATCACACTACTAAATAGTCTGATATGCCTCTAGTGGCAATGCTGAGAAGTGTGCGTGAATGAATATCAAGCTTTACAGTTACCTTCCTGTGCATTTTCCAGGAGACAGGTGTGCCTTGCGAAAATACTTTTCAATAAATACATAGTATAAGACAAGATTATTGTGGAGGACCCGCACCAAAAACCTCCACGTGGGTCCTGGGTGGGCTGCAGGACTTCATTGCTGTAGACCTCACTCTAGGCCACACCATACGGGTTTTTCTTCAGAGGTAGTAAGGCTTTATGTAAAACCAAAATGAGGCACCGAAGTGCGAACTATTTACAATAAAAGTTTTTGGGCTGGCAAAGTCCACAGCCACGCAGTCCTTTGCATGATAAAACATTTTTCAAGTAAAATCACATTATACTTTAACTCTTCTTTACCCAGCCGGGTATTCTACTTTAAATAAGCATAGTAATAAACATTATTCAACATTTCTATAAAGTGCAATTTTTCATAAAACTTCTTCAAACTTTGTACAGGTTCAGTTGCAGTAAACCCCTGTCTGGGTCATACTAGACTAGTTTGCTAGGACTACTCTTGATAACGAATAGGTAACCTTCCTTTCGTTGTACGTACTGACCTACGTGGAGTGGTGTCAGGTATAGTAGTCTCTGGCCTATCTGTTCTGCGTGCTGGCAAACGGTAATACTGTCTCAACCTTTCTATGGATCTGGCAAGCATACTGGTGGCTGGGCGATGCGATTCAGTTTCACCAGGGGATTCCACTTCTTGGGGTGCTGCCTCTTGTGGTTCCGCTTCTTGGGATTCCACTGGTTGAGGTTCTGCCGGAACAGGTCCTTCTGGAACTGACTCTACTGGCACAATTTTGGTATGACTGGATGTAGAGATTCTTCTTGCGGTTGATAAAACTGCAGCACAGGAATGATTACAGCTTCTCCCACTCTGGGCCAATCTGCAGGTAAATCTCCCAAATCCGTATGTATGACCGCTTCATCACTCTCTTCCTGATTGACAACAGGTTCTTCCTCACGAAGCTTTAATGGGCCCGGACACAACTTTAGATGATCTCTAGACACAGTTGCAGTCGTTTTTCCTCCATCCTTGCTAATGGTACAGGTTTTTCTGTTATCAAATTTGGAATTTTGCACGACATACGGCTCCTGTTCCCACTGATCATCCAATTTGTGCATTCTTCTTTTTCTTTTTAGCACAATTTCTCCAGGCATAAAAGGCTTAGCTGGCGCACTTTTGTTGTAATTCTTCTCTTGCTTTTCCCTTACTTTATTGAGACTATCTTCCACGCAGGCTTGTACTCTCCTGTACTGTTCCTGTCGATTCGTGTCCCAATCTTCAGCAGTGTCATCAGCCTCTGGTTCTACCACACCAAGTTCCAAATCCATTGGCAGCTTTCCTGGTCTTGCTCTCATAAGGTAGGCTGGAGTGCAGTTGGTGGAACTTACCGGTATGTGGTTGTACAGGTCAACCAGGTCAGGTAACAAGTCTGGCCACCGATTTCTTTCTTCCAGTGGTACAGATTTCAGTAAATCAATAACAATGTGATTCATCTTTTCACAAAGGCCATTGGTTTGAGGGTGGTACGGTGTTGTTCTGATCTTCTTACACCCATACAAGTGACAGAATTCCTTAAACAGTTCAGCTTCAAAGGCAGGACCTTGATCAGTCAGCACCTGCTCCGGATATCCATGTGGTCTGCAGAAACTTGCTTGGAAGGTCTTTGCTGCTGTCTCTGCTGTCAGATCTTTGACAGGGGCGACCACCAGAAATTTGGAATAGTGATCCACCATGGTCAGGGCATATGAGTATCCCAACCTGCTTGGTGACAACTTGACATGGTCCAATGCCACGATCTCCAAGGGACGAGTCGTCTGGATAGGCTGCAGGGGTGCCTTCTGACTACAGTAGTCTTTTTGTCTGAGGCCACAGGGTCCACAGTTCCGGCACCACTTCTCGATGGAGCTGCGCATCCCTACCCAGTAGAACCGACACTTCAACAGGGTCTCCAGCTTTTTCCAGCCAAAGTGTCCCGCTTGATCGTGGTAGGCTTCTAACACCATTTGGATGTCTGCTCTGGGGACCACTATCTGCCAAACCATCTCATGGGTCCTTGGGTCGACGTATCTCCTGCACAACTTCTCACAGTAGATGAACAACCGGCTTCTCTCGTTCCACAGGAGCTTTGCTGGTATAGGTGCATCTTTCTCCAAGGAGGAACCTTCCTGTCTTATCAGCTCCTTGATACGGCTGACCACTGGATCGCTGTCCTGAGTCTCCTTCCAGCTGTGATGAGGTAAAGGGTTTAACGTCTTACCACACCGCTTTCTGTGGGCTCGTTGCTCATGGATCATCCCATTTCTGTGGAACGCAGGTAGCTCAATCTCTTCCAGGTCATCCGATTCTTCCTCCGTGTCGGATTCATGCGGCATTCTGGACAAGGCGTCAGCGTTGGCATTTTTACGGCCCGCCCTGTACTTGATGGTAAATTGATAGTTTGACAGCCGAGCCATCCAACGTTGCTCCATGGCTCCCAGCTTGGCTGTTTCAAGATGTGTCAAGGGGTTATTGTCTGTGTACGCAGTGAACTTGCTGGAGGCAAGGTAATGCTTGAATCTTTCTGTAATGGCCCAGACCAGAGCCAGGAACTCCAACTTAAAGCTGCTATAGTTTTCTGGGTTCCTCTCAGTTGGCCGGAGCTTCCTGCTTGCATATGCGATGACTTTTTCTTGGCCATTCTGCTTCTGACTGAGGACCGCTCCCAATCCTTCGTTACTGGCATCAGTGTACAGCAGGAACGGTTGGCTGTAATCAGGGTAGGCTAAGATTTCATCGCCTGTCAGGATCTCTTTCATCTCTTTGAATGCCTCAGCTTGTTCTTTACCCCAATGGAATGGAGGATTTCTGCTCTTGAGGGGTTGTCCTACCAGGAGGTCCTGCAGAGGCACTGCTTTCTTGGTGTAGTCTTTTACAAACCTCCTGTAGTAACCTGTCAGTCCCAGGAACTGGCGCACCTCCTTGAGATTCTTCGGCTCCGGCCATTTCTGGATGGCAGTGACCTTCTCGGTGTCTGACGCTACTCCTTCGGAGCTGACAATATGTCCCAAGTACTGTACCTTTCGTTTGAGCAGATGGCACTTTGAGGGCTTCAGTTTCATCCCATACTTGGACAGTGACTCGAATACCTCTGCCAGGTGCTTCAGATGATCCTCATACGTCTTGGAGTACACAATTACGTCGTCCAGGTACAGCAACACGGTTTCAAAGTTGAGATGTCCCAGGCAGCTCTCCATCACTCTCTGGAATGTTCCCGGGGCACTGCTGAGTCCAAACGGCATTCTGTCAAACTCACAGAGTCCCATTGGGGTGGTGAAAGCTGTCTTCTCCCGATCTTCCTCAGCCACAGCTACTTGCCAGTACCCACTAGTGAGGTCGAGGGTGGAAAAGTAGTTAGCAGTTTTCAAAGCAGCTAAGGATTCCTCGATGCGTGGTAATGGGTATGCATCTTTATGTGTTATGCGATTTACTTGTCTGTAATCTACACACATTCTCATGCTTCCATCCTTTTTCTTAACTAGGACTAGAGGTGCTGCCCAGGGACTACAACTATCCCTTATCACCCCGGCTTTCTTCATGTCACGCAACATTTCCTTAGCTTTCTGATAGTGTGCTGGAGGTATAGGCCTGTACCGCTCTTTGATGGGAGGATGACTGTCTGTAGGGATATGATGCTGTACCCCCTTAATTGTCCCAAAGTCAAGTGGGTGTTTGCTAAATACCTGTGCGTACTCCTGTACCACCCGTAGTACTCCCTGTTTCTGGTGGGCGGAAGTGGTGTCTGTCCCAACATGGAGCTGCTGACACCAATCCGCCACCTGGGCCGCCGGGTCATTATCCTCCACTGGTTGGCGGGAGGCTAAGGACTCGGTTGTGAGAATAGAATTGTTATTTACGGTATGTAATTTAGCAACAGTGGCATAACGTGGTAAATTTACTTCATCTTCTCCCCAGTTGAGAAGTCGTACTTGATACTCTCCCATTTATTACTTCCACTACCCCTCTAGCAGTCAAGAGTGTAGGTCTGTGCTCTGAACGATGGGGCTCTACTACTGCTTGGTAGTTCTGTCCTCTCAGACCTATTGCTGCTCTACACCATATTAGCATTTCACTCATTGGGGGTATCACAATGGGGTTCGGGTCCGTTACCCGTACATTACCAATTTCACCATCTGTAAGCTTCGCTTGCTGCTGGCACATCAGGGCCCGGATCTCCCTCTGGATCACTCCCTTTTGCTTTGGCTTGGCAACTTCAGCGAGCTGTTGGAGCAAAAACACAACTTCTCCCAGACAGTTACTAATTATGTTAGTACCTAAAACCACATTTAAGCCATTTTCCTCATTTACAGTCTTTACTACTAAGAGTCCCTGAACCTCCAGCTCCACTCTGCCCACCTTTACGTCCACGTTTTTGGCTCCGAGTATTTCAACAGGGAGACCATTAGAGGCGTACACTGCAAAGTCAGGGCTCGGGGGCTGGAGACTGTCCATGGACCAAAACTTATTATAAAGGACATCAGGTATGATGGTCACCTGAGATCCAGTGTCCAGCAGTGCAGGGATTGCGATCCCGTCCAGAATGATGGACAGGTAGGGTCTTCCTCCCACAAACCTGCGGTTCCAGTCTAAGGGGCCTGATGAGTCTACTCCTGGGTGTTGGCCCTCGGACCCAGGATCTGCTCGTTTAAAGGACACTGCTGGGCCAGATGACCTTTTCTGTTGCAACGGTAGCAGATGATCTCTTGGCGAGGATGGTGCTGATCAGGGGTCGCTCCTGGGGGTGGCGTTGTCCTCCTCCGGTGAGGCGACGTCCTCCATTTCCTCCGGTTCATCCAAGGGACATCCTCTGGGCAGTCGGCTAGCAGGATCTTTCCTCCTTCCTCCTTCCGCAGTTGCAGGGCACTCATTACAGTGGCCAGGTTTTTAGTCAGCTGGCGCACTTCTGAGCGCAGACAGTCCAACTCAGTAGGGCGCGCCACCTGCGTTTTGGCTTCTGCCACCAGCGGGGAAAAGGTGGATACTGCCGGCTTTAGAGTGGCTTCACCCGGGTGATACTGAGTTGCCACCTCAGGCTTTTCCAGGGGTCGCAGTCCTTTTATAGCCATATCCTTTAGGGCATCAAAGGTAGCATCAGGATGATCCAATGACCACCAGTTCACAGTCCTGCCTTCCGCTTGGGACCTCAGTCCCCGTACAAATTGTTCCTTCAACATTTTGCTTTCATCAATGGCACTTATAGGGTTAACCTGTTTGAGAGCTCGCAGGGCCCCCTGTAGTCGGCAGGCATAGTCCCTAATACTGTCACCTGGTCTCTGAGAGCATTGGTAAAATGCCATCCGGAGATCTGTTTCTGTGTGGTCCTCAAAGATAGTCTGTAGCTTTAAGAGAATCGCAGGCACCGACTCCTGGTCTGCAGTGGTCCAAGTCTCTACTTCTCTCTCAGCAGCACCAGCTAACTGCCCTATTACCACTGCAGCTCTTTGCTTCTCTGTCATTGAGTACATGTCCAGTATACTGCATATTTTCCGTTTGAACCCTGACAGGGTGTCTGGCTCGCCGCTGTACTGAGGGAGCCACTTCGCTCCAGGCATGTATGGGAGCGTTAGCGGTATGAGCGGGACCACAGGACCAGGTGAGGGGCCCACATTTCCATCCTGCGCTACAACGCCAAGCGGTAAGTCATTGGGGCCACCGGCCGGGGCCGCGCTGTCTGCCGGCTGCTGTGACATGTTTGCGCCCCCCTCTTTAATCGGAGCTTACCTTCTCCAAAGGCTGCAGCTCTCCAGACACAGCGGTGGAGACGGGACCTGAGTCGCTGGCGCTCTGATGTCAGAGCGTTCACTGCAGCTCTCACAGGACCTGCCGCCGCGTCAGCGTTGGGGGCGTGTTCCGGAAACAGCGCGCTTTTTCAGGTACGCCAATAAATGCACGCCCACCTTCTTCACCAGCGCCTCAGGGCGCGAATATGGCGGCAAAATGGCGGTAAATGGCGCCAAAAATGACAAAACAGCAAACAGTCTTTTCTACACAAAACAGTCAATATAGGCAACACAGGACTTACAATTTGCAAGCTTCGTATCCTGTTCGTGACGCCAAAAGATGACGCGCACCACTTTGGTGGTACCAGGGTTATGGGTACTCGGCACCGAGCCCATGGAAGTCTATGGGAGATGTCACTGGCAGCAGAGCTCGGTCCGTGGCCCTGGGCGCTCATACAATGGGGGATATTTACAGGGGATTATAAAGATAGTTCGTGACGCCACCTGTGGTTTCTGATCTGATTGACCAGCGCTGCAGGGTAGATCTCTGAGGGGATGTTATGGCAGCTAGGTGTTAAGTCCCCCACAGGTGGGACTGGTCCCTCAAAGTCTATGGTGGTGATGTAGGGTGCAGATAAGAATTCAGTCACACACAATGCAGTCTCTTTCCATACCTTTACTTGTAGATGTTGCAGGTATGTCCCGGGAAGCTGGTTAGGTTGGAGAATGCACATTCAGGAAAACTGTTGAGCAGGTTAGAGGCCTCCTTTATCCTTTTAATGTGTGTGAGTGCAACTTGCATAAAGTCAAGTGGGACTCTTTTAATAGCAACTACGCCCGGCCAACATTGTGGTGGGAGTCTTCTGTTGAATAGAACTAGTCTTTGGTGCAGGGCCCTGCTAGACTGTTGTTCTTCCTGACCCCGGTTACGTATCGGCACTTAGGGCTACCTTCTGTGACTTGAAGTCCAGAAAGGCCTCCGGTTTTCTTATTACTAGGCGTGAAGCACTAGCAACGCTTCGGACCCCGGTGTCCGGTTAACTGAGTGAGGGTGATTTGTCCCTTTAGTCACTCTTACTTCTCCACTCGCCCTTCGCCCTGTTCTCGCCCTTAACATAAGCACGTGTAGCAATGGTATCAAGGTCAGCTTTCCTTCAGTGCTCACTGACCTGTTCTCAGTTGACTCGTTGGTATAACTGCTGTAATTCCTTTCCTTCTTTCCTTCACAGAACTCTGTCCAGAGCAGCTCACAGGACGCTTCGTCAGACTGTATTTACGCTGTAGCTCTGAGAGTCACCTTCCACTTTCTTAGGAACACAGACAGCTTGTTCTGAGTAGCAGGTTAAGGGGTAGCTCTGACTAGGCTAAGATGATTCTCTTCACCCGTACTAGCCTCCACTTTCTTATCAGATGAGCTACACAAGCTCTGTGTGGGTTCAGTCTTCTCTCCTCTCCCTCCAAGACTAATCTGATCTTCTCTGTCCAAAGACAGGAACTTGAATCACTTCTGTCTAGCTCAGGCTGAGCTCTGACTAGAATGACTCACTATTGCTACGTCACACTACTAAATAGTCTGATATGCCTCTAGTGGCAATGCTGAGAAGTGTGCGTGAATGAATATCAAGCTTTACAGTTACCTTCCTGTGCATTTTCCAGGAGACAGGTGTGCCTTGCGAAGCTGGGCCACACATCTGTACTTCCTGGCTTTACCTATGTGCTGTGCATCTGATGTTTCTTACTGACTTAACCCATTCCCTGACCTCGGCTAGTTTATTGACTTTTCTCCTGCCTGATGGTTTTGTACCTCCTATACCTCCTGGATCTGACTCGGCTACCTGACTATCCTTCTTGCCAGCTTGCATCACTGAACAGCAGCTGACTCTATGGCCCAGAGACCCGTGTGTAAGTCCAGATCCCTGTACAGGTGTTAAAGGGTGAAGGCCAGGGCAACCTCTTGGTTCTGAGAAACATAGTAGCTTGCACCAAGCCTATTCGTGGCAACCTTTTTGGAGCTGCTAGGTGACTACAAACAGAGCTCGAGTGATAGGGGAGAACCGACTTGTGAAAATCACAGATTAGCAATAGCTAATAGAGATACTCTGGTTTATGGCACTGTCAACTGTATTGTAGCAAAATTCTCATTCCAAGTTGTAGATATAGCATATTTCTTCTTCACTGAACGATAGGCATTACAATGTTTAAAAAGTATAACGTTTCCAGCCCTGAACTAGTACCTTCATTAGGTGCAAAACATGTATAATACAAGCGACCTAGTGTCGCACAATCTAGTGTCCTCAGGAGCTACATTACTGCTGGCTTTATTAAGATAAATCACTCTTTTCTATGAAAGCTACTTCCTTCAAGAGTTAACATCTGATGAAACTCTTTTCTACTCACCTGACCGCTGCAGCCAATCACAGGCTTCAGCAGTCCAGTGACTTCCTAAATGGATCAGGCATCACTCCTGAGCCAGCATAGACCTCCAGAGCAGCCTTCACTGGATCCACGAGGCTGCTGATAGGTGAATATGCCTTTGTTTTCTATTTTATGAGCATTCATACCAAAAAAGCACCAAACTCTTTTAAAAAGTTTTTAATAACATATACACTATCAGCTTACAAATGTTATATCAAGAGATGAGCTATGAGCTTTCATACACTACAGTTTAGGAACCTACAAAGTAATAGTGAAACACATTTAGATCAACATTGAATTTAAAAGTAAACTACAATTAATTAAATCAACAAGGTGTCCACATGTTGGTCTATGGCTGGGATTCCTCTTACGTCGAAGTACGTCAGAGGTGAGGATGTTTTGCTTGGAGTACATAGCCCAGATGAGACTGCTAAGAAGTTGATTCCTAAAAGTCAATGTGACTTCTTGCAGCTTCTTCAAAATCATGTAGAGGCTAACAATAGTCAAGCGCCAGGCCTTTGTCTCATCATTCGTCATTTTCTGTTTATTTCTTTGGATTTTATGAACCGCTATCCAGATTACATCACCCATAATATAGTCAGCTTATTATTTTTTCTATTATTATGCCTGCCCTATATTTATTAAAAACTAGATCCCCTTAAAGATAGAATGTATGCATTATACAAGTTGACGGGCATAAATTTATTGCAATGACCATATAGACCCGAAGCCTATACTTAAAATTCTGTTCTATTTAGTATAGTATTTCCTTTATTTAATTACTATTATATTTCTATCTGCTGTTATTTGGCTTGCAGCAATCTACATGGCTTGGTAATAAAAATTCTCTGTGCCTGCTTTGACAAAAACAACTTAAAAAAATACAAGATTAAATCTGGAGCTAGAAAGGATAGCGCAGCAACATATTTGTGCCTTCTGGCATTACCTATGTGTGGAGATGCAGACTGATTTATACACAGCCATAGGAGCAAGATGTAGGCAACGAGTGAAGGACATAATTTCTATCCACAGACAGCTGTTTTTGTCTTATTAGATGTTCACATGGTTTTGGGACTTTTAGAGGTAGGTCCTCCAATGTAATATAAAAATAAGTTATGTTATGCTGCAATGAGAAGTACAACTTTACAACATATTTAATTTTAAGTTCCAAATTATCAAAGGGGTAGTTTAAAATTGTGAAGGCTTTCTACAGAAAATTGTTTGTCTAGTGATGCCCAACCATAAAAATAAGAACGCTACATAGGATGGCTGAAGCATAGGAGAAGCATAGGAGTTTATACACAACAGGACACAGGAATAGTGCAATAGATAAGACAAGTGACGTAAAGCAGAACTATCAATATGGGAGAGGGATAAACAGTTGTGGCCATAAATATTGGACCAGTTCATAGATAAGGAGTGAATGTTTTATTGTCCTCTGATTGGGGGCTGGTTCTGTGTCGTTTTACCCCCACAAGGTCTTAGGAGCAAATTCCTTAATTGATGTAAAAAGACATAAATCCATGCCACACCTTCATTCCTGCACTGAGAGTGTCAAAGGTCGTCATCAGTTTATATTCCCAAACTCTTCTTTGTCTCTGAGATGTGAAGTTACCTTTCAGTACAAGTAATTTTATGTCCATGGTGCTGTGATCAGGCATACAAAAATATTTAGCCACAGGTAGATCCATTCTTTTTTCTCTTATTGTGTGGCGATGAGAATTCATCCTTGTTCTCAGGTTTTGCCCGGTCTCCCCCACATACAGACCCCAAGTTGGACATTTAGTGCAAATAATTAAGTACACCACATTAGATGTGATGCAGCTGAAAGTACCTGGGATCTTGTAGTCCTGATGTGAGTTGGGGATCTTTATCTTGTCCGTGGTCATTATAAATGGACAGGTTTTACATCTTTCCTGTATCTTCTGGAACTAGGGCAGCAAATAATCCAGGAGATACGTGATTCATAAAAAACAAACTTTTCATTTGTGAATGGCAGTCTGTACAGTATTTACAAGCAGAGGAAAAGGATAAGGCCCAATGGGTTGTCTTTCCCACAGGTACTGGATTCAGCTTCAGCCCTGGTTCTCAGTATAGGTGGCCTGTCCCTCTCACTGGCTTTCCAAGTCCTAGGGAATCCTCCTAACCTCTAGCAGTATATCCGGATTGCAATACCATCTGCCCCATGTAGTCAGAGTCCATCTTTCCCTGTAGCTTCACAAGATGAGTATGCCTCTGGACCCCGACGTCAATCTCGAGGTTGCCCAGGCCATTAGACGGAATCACATGGAAGGGTACTTGCGGCAATCCACTGCCCCGAGTATTAGGCTCAGGCTATCCCTAGCAGCCTCAGACCTGCTACGTTACTTATTGCTGCCCTCACACAGACAAACTGTCACTTCTTGCAATTACCTCTAACACCCAATTCCCCCTCCCAAACTGGGCTAGTCATTACAGTTAATCCTGTCCTAGCCAACTGCAGCCCCAGTGGGTATCAGAACCTTTACCACATACATAAGCATCAAATACATTTAATCCTTGAGTGTTGGGGAGAAATTCATCAGCTCCCACCATTGTTACAGGTCAATGGCTGAATAAAATATGTGTAAGCAGAGATGAGAGAGGAAACTTAATAAGATGCTGCTTTGGAGCGTAAGAACAAAATACTGACTTTTATTGAAGAAGAGGAAGGTAACAGATCAACCAAAGCTATACCCTAAACTCCCCAAAGTGCAAACTCTATAACAGAATATAAATGGAATTTATCATACTGGTGTCTTCTTATGTGGCATAGGGGCCTTTGTGGTCCTTTAGGAACCATGACATACATAGCCTTCTACCTCTGCACCACCGACAGCTATACCACGTGATATAATGACCAACTGAGAGCAGAGGTATTAAAATAATCATTGTAAAGAGAGATCAACATGTCAACTGTGTTTGTGATGGATTGAAGTAAAGCCATGCTCTCTTAAATGTCATTGTATATCACAACTGGGTTCAGACATGCCATTGGTGCTACTTGTGCAGCCAAAGAGGGGCCCAAGAAGTAAGGGAGCCCACTTCCAAGGCAGGAGGAATTGTTGATTATGGTGAGATATTGGACTGCAGAGGCATATAAATTGTTCTTGCACAGGGGCCGTTTTCTGTATGTGTCCGCCTTCAATAACAAGCTAATCTCTCTATAAATCATTTTTATTGTAAAGGTTTATTAAAAATCATGTGCACAAAAACCATAGATTTATCAGTTTCAAAACAGTGACAAATGAAAGTCTCATGTCTAGTGACATTCTTGTGAAGGTAAAGCATAGTGTTGTGAAAGGGAATCTGTCAGCCCAAACTAATAGTGTAAACTAAGCACAAAGCCTTGTAGGGGCTAACTCAGAAAAATCTCACACGTCATGTTTTAGCCACATTTTCTTGTGTTTTTCCCACATGGTTTTGTCTGAAAAAAATGCAGCATTTTACTGTCCCAGCAAATGGGATGAGATTTCTGAAGTCTCATGCACACGTTGCTTTTTTACCGTTCAGATTTGAAGCAGTTTCAAATCTACGACATATAAATTATTTAGGAGTTTTTGCAGCATTATTCACTCATTCAAATGAATGAGAAAAAAGCAGCAACCAAACAATCGAATCCCCACAGCTGCATGACTCGCGGCTGTTAGACAATATTTGTTAGGCAATTCCCGCATGTGTTACGGTTGCCTAAGAGAAGTAACAAGATAAAAAAAATAAATTTTTACCACAAAAATTTTGTTTTAGCCCCAGATTTTACATTTTCACAAAGAGAAATAGGTAAAAATTGCACCGAAATTTGTCACACAATTTCTGCTGAACGTGGAAATACCCCATATGTGGCTATCTAGTACTCGTTAGCCTCACAGAGTGCTATTTGGAGCACAATTCTCCTGGAGTGCAGATTTCTTAGAATTTTTGTGTAGACAGGGGGTGTCTGTGTAAAACTGATAGCAAGGAAGGTGCCACTGAAACGTCTTTAACCCCTTAACGACCGCCGATACGCCTTTTAACGGCGGTAGTTAAGGGTACTTAAACTACAGAGCCGTGAATTCACGGCACTGGAGAAAAAGCATATAGTGCCCCCCAGAGTTGGATTTTCTCTGGGGTCTCGGATGCCGGGGGTAGCCAAGACCCCAGAGAACATGATTTGTGACGGTTTTTACCGACCCCGGTGTTGCAATCGCCGTTATTAACCATATAATGGTGACCTAAAAAAAAAGTCCGATATGCCATTTAATTTCTCTCTCCTCTGATGTGATCTGCATCCTCCGGTGGGCGCCGCCATCTTCTTCCAGTTAGAAAATGGCGGGCGCATGCGCAAGTGCGCCCGCCGAGATCTGCCGGCTGGCACCTGGCAACAATAGGAAGATTTTTCCTATTTGTTCATTTTGGTCACTGTGATAAATGCTATCACAGTAAACAAAATAAAAAAAATAGTAGATAAACCCCCCCTTTGTCACCCCCGTAGTTAGGAAAAAGTAATAAAATAAAGAAAATATATTTAATTCCATATTCCCATTAGGGTTAGAGTTACACTAAAGTTAGTTGGGCTAAAGTTTTAGGGTTAGAGTTAGGCTAAAGTGAGTTGGGGTAAAGTTTTAGGGTTAGGGTTAGAGTTAGGCTAAAGTGAGTTTGGCTAAAGTTTTAAGGTTAGGGTTATGGCTAGGCTAAAGTGAGTTGGGCTAAAGTTTTAGGGTTAGGGTTAGGCTAAAGTGAGTTGGGCTAAAATTTTAAGGTTAGGATTAGGGTTAGGGTTAGGCTAAAGTGAGTTGGGCTAAAGTTTTAGGATTTGGGTTAGGGTTGGGATAATGATTGGGATTAGGGTTAGGGTTGGGATTAACATTAGGGGTGTGTTGGGGTTACGTTTGTGGTTAGGGTTATGGTTAGGGTTGGGATTAGGGTTAGGGTTATGGTTAGGGTTGGGATTAGGGTTAGTGGTGTGTTGGGGTTAGGGTTGTGATTAGGGTTATGGTTAGGGTTGGGATTAGGGTTAGAGGTGTGTTGGGATTAGGGTTGGAGTTAGAATTGGGGTGTTTCCATTGTTTAGGTACATAAGGGGGTCTCCAAAAGCAACATGGCGCCACCATTGATTTCAGCCAATTTTGCATTCAAAAAGTCAAATGGTGCTCTTTCCCTTCTGAGCTCTGCCGTGCGCCCAAACAGTGGTTTACCCCCACATATGGGGCATCAGCGTACTCTGAACAAATTGCACAACAACTTTGGGCATCAAATTTCTCATGTTACCTTTGGGAAAATAAAAAATTGGGGGCTAAAAAAATCATTTTTGTTGAAAAAGAATTATTTTTGTGGAAAAAAAATGACTTTTTATTTTCACGGCTCTGTGTTATGAACTTCTGTGAAGCACTTGGGGTTCAAAGTGCTCATCACACATCTAGATAAGCTCCTTGGGGGGGTCTAGTTTTCAAAATGGTGTCACTTGTTGGGAGTTTCTACTGTTTAGGCACATCAGGGGCTCTGCAAACACAGCATGACACTCGCAGACCATTCCATCAAAGTCTGCATTCCAAAACGGCGCTCTTTCCCTTCCGAGCATTATCATGTGCACAAACTGTGGTTCCCCACCACATATGGGGTATCAGCATACTCTGGACAAATTGGACAACAACTTTTGGGGTCCAATTTCTCCTGTTACCCTTGTGAAAGTAAAAATTTTAGGGTGAAAAAAATCATTTTTGTGGAAAAAAAATATTTTTTTACTTTCACGGCTCTGCGCTATAAACGTCTGTGAAGCACTTGGGGGGTTCAAAGTGCTCACCACACATCTAGATAAGCTCCTTGGGGGATCTAGTTTCCAAAATGGTGTCACTTGTTGGGGATTCTACTGTTTAGGCACATCATGGGATCTGCAAACGCAACATGACGCCCGCAGACCATTCCATCAAAGTCTGCATTCCAAAATGGCGCTCCTTCCCTTCCAAGTTCTGCTATGCGCACAGTGGTTCCCCCCCACATATGGGGTATCAGCGCATTCAGGACAAATTGTACAACAATTTTGGGGTCCAATTTCTCCTGCTACCCTTGTGAAAGTAAACATTTTGGGGTGAAAAGATCATTTTTGTAGAAAAAAAATGATTTTTTATTTTTACTGCTCTGCATTATAAACTTCTGTGAAGCACTTGGGGGTTTAAAGTGCTCGCCACACATCTAGGTAAGCTCCTTGGTGGGTCTAGTTTCCAAAATGGTGTCACTTGTGGGGGGTTTCCACTGTTCAGGCACATCAGGGGCTCTCCAAATGTGACATGGTGTCCGATCTCAATTCCAGTCAATTCTGCATTGAAAAAGTCAAATGATGCTCCTTCCCTTCCGAGCTCTGCCATGCACCCAAATAGTGGTTTACCCCCACATATGGGGTATCGGCATACTTAGAACAAATTGCACAACAACTTTGGTGGTCTAGTTTCTCCTGTTACCCTTGTGAAAATAAAAATTTGGGGGCAAAAAGATCATTTTTGTGGAAAAAATATGATTTTTTTATTTTCACGGCTCTACTTTATAAACATCTATGAAGCACTTGGGGTTCAAAGTGCTCACCACACATCTAGATAAGTTCCTTAAGGGGTCTAGTTTCCAAACTGGAGTCACTTGTGTGGGATTTAAACTGATTAGGCACATCAGGGGCTCTCCAAACGCGACATGGCGTTAGATCTCAATTCCAGCCAATTCTGCACTGAAAAAGTCAAACGGCGCTCCTTCCCTTCCGAACTCTGTTGTGCGCCCAAATAGTGGTTTACTCCCACATATGGGGTATCGGCATACTCAGGACAAATTGCACAACAACATTTGGCATCCAATTTCTCCTGCTACTCTTGTGAAAGTAAAAATTTGGGGGTGAAAAGATCATTTTTGTGGAAAAAAAAATGATTTTTTTATTTTCACTGCTCTGTTATACACTTCTGTGAAGCACTTGGGGATTATCGGCATATTCAGGAGAAATTGCACAACAAATTTTGTGGTTCATTTTCTCTTTTAACACTTGTGAAAATAAAAAAAATTGGTTCTCAAGTAAAATGTTTGTAAAAAAAGAAAGTTAGATGTTAATATTTTCCTTCCACATTGCTTCAGTTTCTGTGAAGCACATAAAGGGTTAATAAACTTCTTGAATGTGAATTTGAGCACCTTGAGGGGTGCAGTTTTTATAATGGTGTCCCTTTTGGGTATTTTCTATCATACACACCCCTCAAATGTGATGTGTTCCCTAAAAAAATGGTTTTGTAAATTTTGTTGTAAAAATGAGAAATCGCTGGTCAAATTTTAACTCTTATAACTTCCTAACTAAAAAAAAATGTCTCCAAAATTATGCTGATGTAAAGTAGACATGTGGGAAATGTTATTTATTAAGTATTTTGTGTGACATATCTCTCTGATTTAAGGGCATAAAAATTAAAAGTTTATAAATTGCTAATATTTTCGCCATATTTCCGTTTTTTTAATAAATAAACACAAGTTATATTGAAGAGATTTTACCACTAACATGAAGTACAATAAGTCATGAAAAAACATTCTCAGAATCAGGGGGATCTGTTAAAGCGTTCCAGAGTTATAACCCCATAAAGTGACGGTGGTCAGAATTGTAAAAATTGGCCTGGTCATTAAGCTGCAAATTGGCTCTGTCATTAAGGGGTTAAATGTACTCGTATCTCTCAGGCGTCTATGTAAATGAGCAAAAGTGTCATAGCTTCCTCCAGTGACTGGGGCATGGAACTGTAGGCCAGTATATCCTTAATCTGATACGAAAGTCCCTTGCAGACCTAAGGGTCTCGTCACACTCTTCAATGTCCCAGCGATCCCACCAACGATACGACGTGGATGGGATCGCTGGGAAATCATTAGCTGATCGCTGGTGAGCTGTCACATGGGCAGACTCACCAGTGATCAGGACCAGCCAGCACGCTGGTATCCAATGTACATATCGGGTAACTAAGCACCGCGTGGCACCTAGTTACCAGATATGTACCTTGAATACCGGCTCTCAGCGCTCTACAGCAGAAGCTGGGAGCCGGTAACCAGGGTACATATCGGGTAACTAGGTGCCACGCGGTGCTTAGTTACCCGATATGTACATTGAATACCAGCTCCCAGCTCGCTGATCGTTGGTCTCCCGCTGTCACATGCAGCGATGCGCTCTGGCCAGCGGGAGACCAACGATGAAAAAATGGTCCAGGACATTCAGCGACGATCAGCGATACCCAGCAGGGGAGCTGATCGTCGCTGCGTGTCACACTAAGCAAAATCACTGGCTAGGTCGCTGTTGCATCACAAAATCGCAATCTCCCTTAGTGTGACGGGGGCTTTACTCCGAAGAGCGGGGTCATTCCAGGAGGTCTCTACTGCCCAGCATCTAAACTCTGAGCTATAGTCCTCAACTGTACGGCCTCTCTGAACCAACATTCGGATCATGGATTCAGCCACAGCAACTTTGTCAGTTTCATCACATATGAAGCCAAGAACCAAGAAAAATGCTTTAACAGAGGAAGACACCAGGGAATCCACAGGCAAAGAAAATTCCCAAGCCTGTGGATCTCCATGAAGTAAAGGCAAAACAATGCCTACTTGTTGACTCTCGAACCCAGTGGAGATAGGACGTAGGGGAAAACATAAATTTACGGGCAGCACGGTGGCTCAGTGGATAGCACTGCAGCCTTGCAGCGCTGGAGTCCTGGGTTCGAATCCCACCTAGGACAACATCTGCAAGGAGTTTGTATGTTCTCCCCGTGTTTGCGTGGGTTTCCTCCGGGTACTCCGGTTTCCTCCCACACTCCAAAAACATACTGATAGGGAATCTAGATTGTGAGCCCCATCAGGGACAGCGATGATAATGTGTGCAAAACTTTAAAGCGCTGTGGAATCTGTTAGCGCTATATAAAAATAAAGATTATTATTATTATTATTATTACATAAGGCAGAAAAGATCTAGAACTTACTTCTGTCCAAATCAAAGCTATTTAGAACTTAACCTGGGGTTTAACAGCGATGCTTTGTAGGCCTGAGTGCTTTGGAGCAGCAGAACATGCGAGCTGTTATTGATGCTCGATATTCACAGTCTCCAAGGATTAAGACTGCAACTGTGTGGCCAAGAAGTTTACTGGATCCATTTTGGCACCTCAGGACGCACTAATGGGCTGGCTATAATGTTATGAATGTGCATACACTCGCAAATGGGTAACGGAAAAAGGGAAGTTCAAACACAGGGAGACGCCGCACCTTCACCCAACTGGTCCCTGTACAGACTAGAAAGGCCCTAGCTGCACAACTAAAAACACCACCTCGGAGCTAACTCCCTAAAAGGCAGTTGAGGGGTTTCTCGCACCTCCTGAGGAACTAGAGGGGAGGCCGCAACACCCTGCAAACTAGAGAAGAGGAAAGTAAGATATGAAAACCCAGTGGCATTTACACCAATTTTAAAATTACAAATTTATGTGAAGTGATAGGCTCTGTTTAATGCAGCAAGGGAGAGCACACTTTGGGGTTAAAAGAATGGGCATAATCTTCTCTTGTCCTTAACCATGTCATTTAAATGTATTCCCCTTTTTTCTGTTTTCCGATCAATTCCCTCTGCATTCACGTTCTGCTGGTGACCTGGGTCTTTTGCTTTCCAGCCACCATCTCAATCATTATTCCTCTCTGTATCTTCTTCCTTCCCTTTAATGTCATACACAGCCCTGGGCTGACGCATAGCTGACATGCCACAGCCTCTTCCAGACTGGACTCTATGGATGGAACATTAAGCTAATGGTCATTGATCTAGTGAGGGTTTGCTGTGTTCTGAATGTCAATGTTTTGAGTTTCATAGTAATTGTCTGAGCAGAGGAGCTACACAATGTCCCTGTACTCAATGCAAGTGCTGGAATGGTAATGCAGCAAGAAAAACAATTACATTACTTTATGTATACCTCTACTGCATATTCCTGCAGAAGTAGAAAGAAGACAATGCTGTATTTATGATGTGTAGCCATGGAATAATGTATAAGGAATCTACTTATAACAACTCTTTATAATGTAAGGTACATGGTTTTCTACAAATCAATGAAATAATACAAGTTTAATTTTAAGAAAGTGCTGTCTAGGGCTTTCTATGAAAATCTATTCCATGTGGAATCTCTCTTATTACTTCCATGGACATACGGTATTCTGTAAGAAACTAGATTACTCATACATCATTGTAATTACTAGGATTATAAAAGGTTCTAATTAATTTGTTGATTGAATATGCTAAATGGCTAGCTCCAAGGGGCTCATAAAAATGAGTCTGTAACGCTTGAGGATGTGGACTGCGCCACTGGTTGGGCTTACCCTGGAGTGACGTGACAAAGTGGCTACCTGGTCTTCACTATTGCCTCTTATGGTGAGGTTAGGCTGGGGCCACAGGAGAGTCACCAGTGTCCTGACCTGCAGCAGCTGACTCACAGGTCAGAGCAGATATGCGAGGTACAGAGGGGCTAGACAGAAGAGTAGTCTAGCCATCTGATATCAGGCCAGGCAGCATGTGTTCACGAAAAAAAGCGGGGGTCTGGAACGGAGAAAGGTCAGAACAGACAAGTAGACAAGCCAGGACACTAACAGAGGTACACCTTAGCAGGAATATGGCAACAAAAGACACTACAGGTGTGGAGGGTGGCACTGCCTGATATAGCAGGTGATTGGCTGGGGAATCCAAACCCTGAAGGACATGGCAGGGTTAAATTCCTACAGGTTCTGGCTGTGCCCCCCTATAGCCATGTGCAGACATCAGGGATATGCTGCAGACTTTCAGGTGCTGCATGAGGAGTCAGCTTGGTGGCCTGACATGAGGATAAGCAGAGCTGCAAACACAGTGAGGAGCACGGTACTGCAAATGCGGGCAAGTTACCACTGTGACAAAGTCACTTTCAATGAATAATTGCCCAAAATCTGCAGTTCTGTCAATTTTTATCTTCAGTAATATTTTGACCTTTGCAGTCTAGGAGGTATCAACCTTGTTCTTTATTTGATTCTATGTTCCTTGCAGTGTCCTACACAATTACATGCTATGGCGACTTGTAGTAGTCCTGAGTGAGCATCTTTCCACTCCTTTCCGAGACGCACTTCACGAGTTGTCTAAGGAGATGGAGGGTTCAGAGAAACAGCAGGAGCTGGGAAAAGTCTGCCTTACACAAGCCAATAAACATTTTGGGATGGCACTGGGAGCCCTGTTTGTAGAAGAGTATTTCTCATCGTCCAGCAAAACTAAGGTAACTAAACATGCTTATATTTGTCCACAAAAAGAGCAACGGAAATGAAAAAAAAAAACGAGAGTTAATGATATTTGTTTGTGGTTACCTGATCTTGATTATCAGATACATCAAATAATAATGGATCAGCAGAACGCATAGGTTGCCAGACCCTCCATTCAACTCCTTCTGCCGGGGGTCTTTGGCCAGGGTAGAATGGTGGAAAGAAATCCAGTGGAAAGGTAATCATTTATGCAGAGTGGTAAAGAATATTAGGTTTAGGCTGGGGTCATACAAGCAATGATTCTATCTTCTGAGAGAATCGGATTGAAAATGATACTGTGATGCGATTCTCCTGGATGAGAGCATCGTATCACAGGTGCAGGGAATGCAGAGAACTTAATTTCTCCATCTTCTCCACTGTCTGTGTCCACGTAAATACTGCACTCGGATGACATCCAACTGCAGTCCGATCTTTTACGCGCACTCATTGACTTAGATGGGTGCTTGTGATCCAAATTGCGGAGCCACTCGCAGCATGGAGATGAGTCGTCCGCCAGGGCCGTGGGGTACTCGGCACCGAGCCCGTTGATTTCTATGGGGAATGTCACGGGTAGCACAGCTCGGTCCGTTGCCCTGGGCGCTCACTGAAAATGGGGGATATTTACAGGTGAATTGTACATTGATATGGGGATTCGTGACGCCACTTGTGGTATCTGGTCAGGATGACCAGCGCTGCTATGCAGATCCACTGAAGGGTTAATATTGTGCAGCTAGATGTTAAGCCTTCCACAAGTAAGGCTGATTCCTCCAGGGCAGATAGATGTGTAGGAATGCAGGACAGACGGGGACCCGGCAGTCAGGGGCAATAAGGGAGACACACACATAAGTCACTTTGGTACCTTTACTGAAGATGTTGCAGGCGCTTCCCAGAGCACTGTAGGGTGAAGGGTGCACATCCAGATTCCTCCACTGAGTAGGTGTGTGGCCTCCTGTTCTCTGCCTTTTTGTAATGAAGTCTTGGCCTGCGTGTAGCTGGGCCTAACTTAGTCTCCGTCTTGTACCTGGCTGACCTTGTGGTTGGACCTCTTCTTGAAGTACACAGTCTCTATTTGCCGTGCACGGCTAGACTCCGTCCTCCTGATCCTGCTACGTATCAGCTCTGTGGTACTCCTGGGACTTGTAGTCCTCCAGGAACTCCGGTGTTCTCCTAATGGGTCGTGGAGATCCCTATAGGCTCGGACCCCGGTGTCCGGTGAATACTTGCTGAGGTAAGCTATAAAGGCTTTTCTACCTCATTAACTTTCCACTCGCCTTCGGCCTACCCGGACCCTCACACGATCACACACTGGCAATTGGTGGTTTGCCTCTTCACCGCTCTTTAAGCGTCGGCACGCTTCTCATTGAGCTGCACTCCTAGATTCAGCTCTGACTAGGCTGGAGTGATTGCTGTCTCACTCTTTACTAGACTCCACTTGCTTGTGAACTGAATAGCTCTGCAGCCTCTCAATCTCAGCTCTGCACTTCACCTTCCTGCAGACTGACTGACTGAGCCCTCTAAGATGGCTGCACTGAACTAACTTGATGTTTCCTGTGTAACTGTCTTTTATATGTCTAAAACAGCTCCCTCTGGTGGTCTTTGGGATAAGTGAACGTGTGTGCATGTGTATAATGACCTCTAGTGGGATATTCTTTCAGTGCACCCTTCTGGGAGATATGGATTCAGTCGCAGCTGGGCTCCACATTCCCCCCTAGTAGAACTCAGCACTCCGGGGCTGAAATACAAAAGAAAGAACAATAAACATTGTATAAATAACTCTTCCTTTACAGGAGGTAAGGCACTCTTGAACTGTTGCATAACGGTAAATGAACAACTATATACATTAGTACAATGAGGAATTGAGGAATTGAACAACCATAAAAGTCCCAGTCTCTTTTGGAAAAGGATGCTCAAAAAGGGTAGAGAAAACAAGTAAAAATAATGTCCATTCCACTTGTTTCAATTTTAAAAGGAAGAATAGGTTATTATAGCAACAATATATACATTTATATACAGTGGTTCTTGATAATTATTTACATTAGTTAGGTCCTACTCTCTGTACCTAACAGGTAATTGCCCCCTTGTTATGCGTACTGACCTACGTGGTGTAGTGGTAGGTGAGGTGTCAGTTACCCTGTTATTCCTGCGTGCAGGTAGGTTGTAGTACTGCCTTAGCCTCTCTAGGGATCTGGCAAGCATACTGTGAGCTGGGTGAACTGGCTCGACTTCTGCAGGGGATCCTTCTTCCTGAGATTCAACTTCTTGGGATTCCGCTTCTTGGGGAGCTGCTTCTTGGGGTTCTGCTGGGGCAGGTTCTTCTGGAACTGACTCTACTGCAACAACCGGTGCAACTGAATGTAGAGGTTCTCCTTGTGGTTGATAGAATTGAAGCACAGGAATGATTACAGCTTCTCCAATTCTGGGCCAATCCGCGGGGAAATCTCCTAAGTCTGTATGTATGACTGCTTCATCACGCTCTTCCTGATTGACAACAGGTTCTTCCTCTTGAAGCTTTAACGGATCCGGACACAACTTTAGGTGATCTCTGGATACAGTTGCAGTCGTTCTTCCTCCATCCTTGCTAATTATGCAAGTTTTCTTGTTATCAAACCTTGAATTCTGTACGATGTAGGGCTCTCTTTCCCATTGATCGTCGAGTTTGTGTATCCTCCTCTTTCTTTTCAGCACGATTTCACCAGGTGCGAACGGTTCAGCTGGCACATTTTTGTTGTAGCGATCTTCTTGTTTATCCCTTACTCGATTGAGACTATCTTCAACGCAGGCTTGTACTTTTCTGTACTGTTCCTGTCTTTTTGTGTCCCAGTCTTCAGTAGTCACATCTGCTTCTGGTTCTACAACACCAAGCTCCAGATCCATGGGCAGCTTTCCTGGTCTTGCCCGCATGAGGTAGGCTGGGGTGCAATTGGTGGAACTCACAGGTATGTGATTGTACAGATCTACCAGGTCAGGTAGTAAGTCTGGCCACCGATTTCTCTCCTCGAGTGGTACAGTCTTCAGCAGGTCAATGACGATGTGATTCATCTCCTCACAGAGACCATTGGTTTGGGGGTGGTACGGTGTGGTTCTTATCTTCTTACACCCATACAAGTGACAGAACTCTTTGAACAATTCGGCCTCGAAGGCTGGGCCTTGGTCAGTTAGCACCTGCTCAGGATATCCGTGTGGTCTGCAGAAATACGCCTGGAACGTCTTTGCTGCTGTCTCTGCCATCAGATCTTTGACAGGGGCGACCACCAGGAACCTGGAATAGTGATCCACCATAGTCAGGGCATAGGAGTATCCTGACCGGCTGGGTGACAACTTGACATGGTCCAGGGCCACGATCTCCAAGGGACGAGTCGTCTTGATGGGTTGCAGGGGTGCCTTCTGACTGCTGTAGTCCTTTCTTCTGAGGCCACAGGGTCCACAATTCTGGCACCACCTCTCGATGGAGCTGCGCATTCCCACCCAATAGAAACGACACTTCAACAGGGTCTCCAGCTTCTTCCAGCCAAAGTGTCCCGCTTGATCGTGGTAGGCTTCTAACACCATCTGGATATCTGCTCTGGGACTACTATCTGCCATACCATCTCATGGGTCCTTGGGTTGACGTACCTCCGGCACAGCTTCTCACGGTAAATAAACAACCGGATTCTCTCATTCCACAGCTGCTTTGCTTGTAGAGGCGCATCCTTCTCCAAGGAGGAACCTTCTTGAGTTATCAGCTCCTTGATTCGGCTGACAACTGGATCGCTGTCCTGAGTCTCCTTCCAGCTGTGGTGAGGTAAAGGATTTAACGTCTTACCACGCGGCCTCCTGCAGGCTTGTTGCTCGTGGATCATCCCATTCCTGTGAAAGGCAGGTAGTTCAATCTCTTCCAGATCATCCACTTCTTCTTCTGTGTCCGATTCATGAGGCATCCTGGATAGGGCATCAGCGTTGGCATTCTTGCGGCCCGCTCGGTACTTGATTGTGAATTGGTAGTTGGACAGCCGAGCCATCCATCGTTGTTCCATGGCTCCCAGCTTAGCTGTTTCAAGATGCGTCAAGGGGTTGTTATCAGTGTAGGCAGTGAACTTGCTGGAGGCTAGGTAGTGCTTAAACCTTTCCGTGATGGCTCAGACCAGTGCCAGGAACTCCAACTTGAAGCTGCTATAGTTCTCTGGGTTCCTCTCGGTCGGGCGGAGCTTCCTGCTTGCATAGGTGATGACTTTCTCCAGGCCATTTTGCTTCTGACTGAGGACAGCTCCCAATCCTTCATTGCTGGCATCAGTATACAGCAGGAACGGTTGGCTGTAGTCAGGGTAGGCTAGGATCTCATCTCCTGTCAGGATCTCCTTAATTTCCTTGAATGCCTCAGCCTGTTCTTTACCCCAGTGGAATGGAGAATTTCTGCTCTTGAGGGACTGTCCCACCAGGAGGTCTCTTTCAGAGGCGCTGCTTTCTTGGTGTAATCCTTCACAAACCTCCGGTAGTATCCTGTCAGTCCCAGGAACTGTCGCACCTCCTTGAGATTTTTCGGCTCCGGCCATTTCTGGATGGCGGTGATCTTCTCGGGGTCTGGCGCTACTCCTTCTGAGCTGACAATATGTCCCAGATACTGTACCTTTTGTTTGAGCAGATGGCACTTTGAAGGCTTCAGTTTCATCCCATACTTGGACAGTGACTCGAATACCTCCGCCAGGTGCTTCAAGTGATCTTCATACGTCTTGGAGTACACAATTACGTCGTCCAGGTACAGCAACACAGTTTCAAAGTTGAGATGTCCCAGGCAGCTCTCCATCACTCTCTGAAACGTTCCAGGGGCACTGCTGAGTCCAAACGGCATCCTGTCAAACTCACAGAGTCCCATCGGGGTGGTGAAAGCCGTCTTCTCCCGATCCTCCTCAGCCACAGCTACTTGCCAGTACCCACTAGTGAGGTCAAGGGTGGAAAAGTAATTAGCAGTCTTTAGTGCAGCTAAGGATTCCTCAATGCGTGGTAAAGGGTATGCATCTTTATGTGTAATGCGATTTACTTGTCTGTAATCTACACACATTCTCATGCTTCCATCCTTTTTCCTGACTAGGACTAGAGGTGCTGCCCAGGAACTACAACTATCCCTTATCACCCCTGCTTCCTTCATATCACGCAATATTTCCTTGGCTTTCTGGTAGTGTGCTGGTGGTATAGGTCTGTACCGTTCTTTAATGGGAGGATGGTTGCCTGTGGGGATGTGATGTTGAACCCCTTTAATTTTCCCAAAGTCGAGTGGGTGTTTGCTGAATACCTGTGCATACTCCTGAACTACTCGGTATACTCCTTGTTTCTGGTGGGCTGGAGTGGTGTCTGTCCCGACATGGAGCTGCTGACACCAATCCTCCACCTGGGTGGTCGGACCGTTATCCTCCACTGGTTGTGGGGAGGTTAAGGGCTCCGTTGTGTGAATGGAGTTATTATCCACAGCATGTAACTTAGCAACAGTGGCATAACGTGGTAATTTGACTTCATCCTCTCCCCAGTTGAGAAGACGCACTGGCACCCTCCCATTATGTACCTCCACTACCTCTCTGGCAGTCAAGAGTGTAGGTCTGTGTTCTGAACAATGGGGCTCTACTACTGCTTGGTAGTTCCGTCCTCTCAGACCTATTGCTGCTCTACACCAAATAAGCATTTCACTCATTGGGGGTATCACAATGGGGTTCGGGTCTGTTACCCGTACATTACCAATCTCACCACAGGTCAGTTTCACTTGCTGCTGGCACATCAGGACCCGGATCTCCTTCTGGATCGCTCCCTTGTGCTTTGGTCTGGCAATATCGGCGAGCTGTCGGAGTAAAAACACAACCTCCTCCAAACAGTTACTAATAATGTTAGTGCCTAAAACCACATTTAACCCATTTTCCTCATTAACAGTCTTCACTACAAGAAGTCCCTGATCTTTTAGCTCCACTCTCCCCACTTTTACGTCTATGTTTTTAGCCCCCAGTAAGTCAAGAGGGAGGCCATTAGAGGTGTATACAGCAAAGTCAGGGTTTGGAGGTTGGAGACCGTCACTGGACCAGTATCTATTGTAAAGAACATCAGGTATGACGGTTACCTGAGATTCAGTGTCCAGCAGGGCAGGGATTGCGATCCCGTCCAGTATGATGGACAGGTATGGTCTTCCTCCCACAAACCTGCGGTTCCAGTCTGAGGGGCCTGAGGAGTCTATTCCTGGGTGTTGGCCCTCGGACCCAGGATTTGCTCGTTTAAAGGACACCGACGTGCTGGGTGACCTTCTCTGTGGCAGCAGTAGCAGATGATCTCTCGGCGAGGATGATGCTGGTCGCGGGTCCTTCCTGGAGGTGGCGTTGTCCTCCTTCGGTGGGGCGACGTCCTCCTTCTCCTCCGGTTCATCCAAGGGGCATCCTCTGGGCAGTCAGCTAGCAGGATCTTTCCTTCTTCCTCCGTCGGCAGTTGCAGGGCACTCATTACAGTGGCCAGGTTTTTGGTCAGCTGGCGCACTTCTGAGCGCAGACAGTCCAGCTCAGTAGGGGGCGCCACTTGCGTTTTGGCTTCCGCAACCAGCGGGGAAAAGGTGGATGCTGCTGGCTTTAGGGTGGCTTCACTCGGGTGACACTGGGTTGCCATCTCGGGTGTTTCCAGGGCTCGCAGTCCTTTTATAGCCATATCCTTAAGGGCATCAAAGGTAGCATCAGGATGATCCAAGGACCACCAGTGCACAGTCCTGCTTTCAGCTTGGGACCTCAGTCCTCGTACAAATTGTTCCTTTAACATTTTATTTTCATTGGTAACACTTATGGGGTTAACTTGTTTGAGAGCTCGCAGGGCCCCCTGTAGTCGGCAGGCATAGTCCCTAATGCTGTCATCTGATTTCTGGGAGCATTGGTAAAACCTCATCCGGAGATCTGTTTCAGTGCGGTCCTCAAAGATAGTCTGTAGCTTTAAGAAAATTGCAAGCACTGATTCCTGGTCTGCAGCTGTCCAAGTCTCTACTTACCTCTCTGCAGCACCAGTCAATTGTCCCACTACCACTGCAGCTCTCTGCTTTTCTGTCATAGGGTACATGTCCATTATGCTGCATTTTTTCGCTTGAACCCTGACAGGGTGTCTGGCTTGCCACTGTACTGAGGGAGCCACTTCGCTCCAGGCATGTATGGCAGCGTTAGCGGTACTATCGGGGCCACAGGACCAGGTGAGGGGCCAGCATTTCCAGCCTGTGCAGCAGCGCCGATGGGTAAGTCATTGGGGCTGTCGCCCTCGGTCGCGCTGTCAGCTTACGGCTGTGACATGTCTGCGCCCCCTAGTTAAGCTTGGCCTACCTTCTCTGAAGGCTGCAGCACCGCAGGGCCCAGCGGTTGTAGAAGGACCTGCGTCACCGGCGCTCTGACGTCAGAGCGTTCACTGAAGCTCTCCACAGGACCTGCAGCCGGGTCAGCGCTGGGGGCGTGTCCAGGACTCAGCGCGCTTTTGCAGGTACGCCCACTAGTTTTTCGCGCCGTGGCGCTGTAAATGGCGGGCAATGGCGGGAAACCTTCACCACTATATACAACAGTCTTTTAGTGAGGCACACAGTACCCGGTGGCAACGGGCACAAGTTACTCCGTTGCTGCAGGGCACGCAATCCTGTTCGTGACGCCAGAGATGAGTCGTCCGCCAGGGCCGTGGGGTACTCGGCACCGAGCCCGTTGATTTCTATGGGGAATGTCACGGGTAGCACAGCTCGGTCCGATGCCCTGGGCGCTCACTGAAAATGGGGGATATTTACAGGTGAATTGTACATTGATATGGGGATTCGTGACGCCACTTGTGGTATCTGGTCAGGATGACCAGCGCTGCTATGCAGATCCACTGAAGGGTTAATATTGTGCAGCTAGATGTTAAGCCTTCCACAAGTAAGGCTGATTCCTCCAGGGCAGATAGATGTATAGGAATGCAGGACAGACGGGGACCCGGCAGTCAGGGGCAATAAGGGAGACACACACATAAGTCACTTTGGTACCTTTACTGAAGATGTTGCAGGCGCTTCCCAGAGCACTGTAGGGTGAAGGGTGCACATCCAGATTCCTCCACTGAGTAGGTGTGTGGCCTCCTGTTCTCTGCCTTTTTGTAATGAAGTCTTGGCCTGCGTGTAGCTGGGCCTAACTTAGTCTCCGTCTTGTACCTGGCTGACCTTGTGGTTGGACCTCTTCTTGAAGTACACAGTCTCTATTTGCCGTGCACGGCTAGACTCCGTCCTCCTGATCCTGCTACGTATCAGCTCTGTGGTACTCCTGGGACTTGTAGTCCTCCAGGAACTCCGGTGTTCTCCTAATGGGTCGTGGAGATCCCTATAGGCTCGGACCCTGGTGTCCGGTGAATACTTGCTGAGGTAAGCTATAAAGACTTTTCTACCTCATTAACTTTCCACTCGCCTTCGGCCTACCCGGATCCTCACACGATCACACACTGGCAATTGGTGGTTTGCCTCTTCACCGCTCTTTAAGCGTCGGCACGCTTCTCATTGAGCTGCACTCCTAGATTCAGCTCTGACTAGGCTGGAGTGATTGCTGTCTCACTCTTTACTAGACTCCACTTGCTTGTGAACTGAATAGCTCTGCAGCCTCTCAATCTCAGCTCTGCACTTCACCTTCCTGCAGACTGACTGAGCCCTCTAAGATGGCTGCACTGAACTAACTTGATGTTTCCTGTGTAACTGTCTTTTATATGTCTAAAACAGCTCCCTCTGGTGGTCTTTGGGATAAGTGAACGTGTGTGCATGTGTATAATGACCTCTAGTGGGATATTCTTTCAGTGCACCCTTCTGGGAGATATGGATTCAGTCGCAGCTGGGCTCCACAGTACGATTCTTTCCAAAGACCGATTCGGTCTGTAGAAAAAAGGCGCAGATCTGCACTGCTCCATTGTAAAACATCAGATAGCACTCGCCCAAGATATACGCTTGTATGAGCGAACCCTTGTATGAGTTGCTTGAAGCTATAATCATCCTCCACTAGGTTTGGCTTTCGGTTTTTCCTCCTCGATTATGTTCTATAAGACAAACTTGCAGGTTGGCGTGTAATACTGGCTTATGTTATTGTTACTTTGTGCAGGTGCAACAACTTGTTGAAGACATTAAATATATACTAGACAGCAGGCTGGATGAGTTAGACTGGATGGACAAAGAGACCAAAGAAGCTGCAAGGGCCAAGGTAAATCGCAAAATCCCAGTCTGCATATTGCTGTATTTATCACAGCTGGGAGTTTGCACCATTTTATCCAGTCTCGACATTCTTTTGCACAAATGTCTCCTCTATCCTGGAAGTGTTGCTGCATTATATCAGTGTACTGTAGATGAGTAACAAATCTCATTTCACCTTGCAGCTGAAGCACATGCTGGTGATGATTGGATACCCGGATTTTCTGCTCAAGCCAGACGCAATGGATAAAGAATATGAAGTAAGAATTACTCTTTAATCCATGGGATTCCCATGGACTTTTAACAACACACCATCGGCTCACCGGCTTTTCACATCTTAATTGACATGCCACTTTCCAACAAAAAAAGCCAGTGACTCTTCACTTCGGGATCATGATCCCGGGGTTATTGTTGCCTAACAGAATTCAACTACCTCATGCTAGCAGACATATAGCAGAGAGAATTGAGCGCTGCCAGTGTTTGTTGCAGCTCAATTAAGGACAAATAGCTCAAAGCCTAATAAACCATGCCTGAAGTTTGGTCTATTGGACAATCTGTCAATATAAGGCCTCATTCAGACTTCTGTTTTGTTAGGCATACGCAAAAAAAATACAAGTGTCATCGGTGTTTTGTCCAATTTTTATCAGTATTAGGTCAGTTTTTACAATTAGCGTTTTATTAATATTTGGTCAGTGTGTCATCAGTGCTTCATCAGAGATTTTCACGTTTGGATAAATAAAAGACAAATCTTTTCTATTCTATCATGATTGTACACTGATGCCATCCGTGAGCTGTCCATGATTTTCACAGACCCATTGACTTGCATTGGTACTTTTTATCCGTGACGCCGATAGAAAAAAGATATGCGATTTTTGCAGCCCGCAAAAAAAGGGGACATGTGAACAGCCCCATGGGCTATATTGGATACATGTTTTGTTCATGAAAATCATTATATAACGCGCTATGTGGAAAAATGAATGTCTGACTGAGGCCTAACACTGATCATGCTCTGCACTACATGAGTAGTGAAGGGTATTATCAATGTGGTCAAAGGATTGCATGTTCAAGTTCCTTATATGACTAATAAACATTGTAAAATAATAACAGAAAACTTTTTTAAGTGTTTAAAAAATGTAAAAAAAAAAGTAATAAAAATTTTCAGAATAAAAAGTTTTATCTAATTGAAAACAAATGCCAAAAAAATCTGTTATGACCATATCCATAATGACCAATACAAAATAAAAATACAACATTATTTATCAAGTCAGGTGAATAAAAGTAAAAATAAAGGTGATAGAAATGTCATTGATTACAAAAATTGTCAAAAAGATAAATGTATCCCAAAATGGTACCAATCAAAAACTAAACCTTGTTATGCAAAAATAATGCCCTCTTTAAGCTCTGAAAATGTTACGGCTCTCAGAAAGTGATGCAAACAAATTAAAAAAAATAAATAAAGTGAAATTGTTATGATAAGTAGTTAAACATAAAAAGTTATATTAATTGGGCATCACTGTAAGTGTATTGACCAGAACTGTAAAACTAAATCATTATTTATCCCAAAAGGAAACGCAGTAAAAAAGTACAAATAAAAAACAATTGCAGTTTTTTGTTTATCCTGCTTACAAGAATAATTGAATAAAAAGTCATTCATACCCAAAAATGGGTATCAGTAAAATCTACAGCTTGTCCTGCAAAAAATGAATCACTCAAATAAGCCTGTACATGAAAAATATAAACAATGTGAGCCTAAGAAGATGGTGACCACACAATTTTTTTTAGGGGTGGAACAAAGAAGTCAAACAATAAAAAACTAAATAAATGTGGCATTTTCATTATTGTATTATTGAAAAAAGTGGCATATTAAAGAATCACTCCAAACTTTTTATTGCTTAAACCTGTGTAAATGTTAGTGCAGTGTAGGTGCGGTAATACTCATTGATTGCCGTCTTAGGCTGGAGCCACACAAGCATATGGCATCGGATGCGATATGCTGATTACCCTCGGCTCCTGCTCTGCTGCAAGCGGGAGCAGAGTGTCCTGCTATTGTGCTCCAATCCTCTTGCACAGAGAGGATCGGAGAACAGCTGCTGAGGAGGTGGAGAAATTAATTTCTCCATCTCCTCCGCTGCTGGCGTCGGCATATATCGCTGCTCACTCAGGTGATATCCAAGTGCTGTGCTTTGTCACTTGCACCCATAGACTTACAGGGCTATGAGTGAGCTGAGTCTTGGTGCCAATTGCCGCATGCTGCCATTGTTCTCACATGCCGATTCGGCATGAGAACATAATCGCAGATCTGAGCTGCCCCATAGAGTAACACTGGGCCGAGTGCTATGCCATGTTTTATCTTGTTATGTTGTTATCTTGCTATAATGTTTTATGCTTTTACAGTACAAGTGTCTATGGAGCTTCAGAACGAGATCCATTGATTTACAAGACTATGATCAGTTAGCATATTGCTGTACTTATACTACATTACATATACATTTAGGGCTCTTTCACATATCCTGATATTTCGGGTACCCGAAAAAACAGTACCAGAGATATCAGTATCCACGTGTGTAATTCGTGTGGCATCCGTGTGCCGCCCGTGTGCCACATCGGTACCGGCGCCTGGGAATCAGTGGTATTGTTCGCGCTGTTCCCCGGCGCCGAGTGCTGAAGACAGCTCTCATCATTCTCAGCTGCTGGCATTGCAATCAGCACTAGCAGGGGACAATATTGAGAGTTGTTTTTCAGCTGATAACAGCGAGAGCGGGTGGTGGCTGATGGGAGTATTCTCCGCAAATCACCATGTGGTGATTTCTCTCGGTGACCTGCGGTGAACTCACTGACTTTTTCTCACAATGCTGAGGTCACCGTAAGGGAGAATGATGAGAGCTGTGTGCAGCACCTGGCGCCGGAGAACAGCACGAACAATACAGCAGCTTCACAGGCGCCAGTTCGTGTCACACTGATGACACATGGATGTCATCCATGTGTCATCAGTGTGCACGTGTGCAGGACGTTTTGCGGCCCGTGCTGCTGTTAAAAAACATACATGTCAGCGTATTTTGCCCGTGAACACACGGTCCATGGAAACCCACCAACATGTGCACAGACCCATTCACTTGAATGGATCTACGTATGTAAGTGTCTCCGGTACATGTGAAAACTGTCACCACACGTACTGGAGACACGGACATGTGAAAGAGGCCTTACACAGGTTTTGGCAATAAAAAGTTTGGCGGGAGCTCTTCTTTATTATACTGAATGGTGAATAGTGTTTAAAAATAAAACAAAAAAATGCGGAATAAGGGTATGTTTCCACGGTCTGCTCCGTCCAAAGCGCTGCCGGCTTTTGAATGCCGGTAATTCCGCATGTGTTCATTGAACCATGCGGAATCACTATGTCGTATACATTGGACGGTGATATTTATCTTGCGGAGACGGTGAGACTTGCTGTCGCTCATAACAGTGACAGTAGGTGCGGAGGATGGGAGTAACAGTCCCAAAATCCACCACCTGCTGTCATTCGGACTTTAATATACTGCTCATCATTCTCCTCTGCTCGCATGCAGAGCAGGGGAGAATGACAGGCGGTTTCAGCACCAGCTGCCGGGAACAGCGTTTACAGTAGCCACTTCTTCCGCTGCGGCCGTCCGTGTGTCCGTGTGGTACTGATGCGGCACACGGGTGGCACACGGTTGCCACACGTGTGCCGCACGTAGTTCACACACGGACACTGATATCTCCGGTACCGGTTTTTCCAGTACCGGAAATATCAGGACGTGTGAAACCAGCCTAATATAGCTAAATTTACTAAAAAAATAACAAAGTTATGGCTCCTTGAACAGGACAATGAAAAAATGGAAAAAAAGTGTGTACATTGAAGCCAAATGAAGCCTGGTTTTTAAGAGGTTTACCTCCTTTAACCCGAAGCCTGTTTTCACCTTCCTGACCAGGCCAATTTTTTCATTTCTGAACACTGTCACTTTATGAGGTCATACGGTAACTCTGGAAACGTCAATATATCTCACTGATTCTAAGAATGTTTGTTTTTTTCCTGACATTGTAGTTCTTAGTAGTGGTAAATGTTCTTTGATATGACTTACGTTTATTTGCGAAAAAATCTGAAATTTGACAAATATTGCAATTTTCAAAGTTTTACTTTTTATGCCCTTAAATCAGTCATGTCACACAAAATAGTTAATAAATAACATTTCCCACCAGTCTACTTTACATCAGCACAATTTTTGAAACAAAATTTTTTTTTGTTGTTAGGAAGTTATAAGGGTTAAAATTGACCATTGATTTCTCATTTTTACAACAAAATTTACAAAACCATTTTTTTAGGGACCACATCACATTTGAAGTGACTTTGAGGGGCCTATATGACAGAAAATTACCAAAAGTGACACCATTCTAAAATCTGCACCCCTCAAGGTACTCAAAATCACATTCTAGAATTTTATTAACCCTTCCGGTGCTTCACAGGGATTAATGGAATGTGGGAGAAAAAATAAACATTTAATTTTTTTTCACCAAAATTTTCAATTTTTACTTTTACAAGGGTAACAGGAGAATATGGACAATACAATTTGTTGTGCAATTTCTCCTGAGCATACATGAGGGAAAACCACTGGAGTGCATAGCAATGTTCGGAAGGGAAGGAGCGCCATTTGACTTTTTAAATTTAACATTTGCTGGCATAATTAGCCATGGAGAGCCCCTGATGTGCCTAAACAGTTGAAACCCCCCACAGGTAACATCATTTTGAAAACTACACCCCTCAAGGAACTTATTTAGGTATGTATTGAGCACCTTGAAACCCCAGGTGCTTCACAGACGTTTATAATAAGCCATGAAAATGAAAAAATCACGTTTTTCCCACAAAAAAATGTTTTTCAGTCCAAAATTTTGCATTTTAATAAGGCCAACAGGAGAAAATTCCCCAAACAATTTGTTGTGCAATTTCTCCTGAGTACGCTGATACCCTAAATGTGGAGCAAAACCACTGTTTGGGCGCACAGCAGGGCTTGGAATAATTAGTGAATATTATGTTGCATTTGGATAGCCCCTGATTTGCCTAAACAGCGGAACCCCCCACAAGTGACGCCGTTTTGGAAATTAGACCCCTCAGGAAACTTATCTAGATGTGTGCTGAGCTCCTTGAAACCCAAGGTACTTCACATAAGTTTATAACGTTGAGCTGTAAAAATAAAAATTTTTAATTTTTCCCACAAAATTGTTTTGTAGCCCCAAATTTTGTATTTTCACAAAGGTAACAGGAGAAATGGACCCCAAAATTGTTTGCACAATTTATCCTGAGATCACTGATACCCCATATGTGGTTGAAAACTACTTTTGAGACTCAGTGCAAAACTCAGAAGAGAAGGGGTGCCATGTTACAGTGCAGATTTTGTTGCACTGGTTTAAGGGTCTCATGTCACATTGGCAGAGCTCCTGAGGTGCCAGAACAGCAGAACCCCCCATAAGTAACCCCACTTTAGAAACTATACTTCTCAGTGACTTAATCTAGGGATGCAGTGATCATATTGAAACCACGGGTGTGTCACAGAATTTTATACCATTGGGCAGTGAAGAAAAAATAATTTATATTTTTACCAACAAGATTGTGGGATAGCCCCAAATTTTACAATTTCATACTAGGAAATGGGTAAAAATGGCACCAAAATTTGTCCCACAATTTCTGATGAATGTAGAAATACCCTATATATGCCTGTATAGTACTGCTTAGCCACATGGAAAGACTTGGAGGAACGAAGCGCTTTTTGCCTCCTGGAGCGCAGATTTTCCTAGAATAGTTTGTGGACTCTATACACAGATCCCCTAAGTGCTAGAAAAGCAGAATCCCCATTGGGTTACCCCATTTTGGAAATTATACCCCTTTGGGAATTTTATCTACTGGTGTAGTGATGATTTTGACTCCATAGGCATTTTCCAGACAAGCAATAGTGGATGTTGCTGAGTGAAAATTGCAAACTGCCATTGTAGTGACCAGTATGTTGAATTGACCGATATTGTTGAAGTGACTGGTACATTATGCCCAGCTCATGCTTCTGGAGACATGCACTCGTAAATTAAGCGGGCTCTCATCATTACAGAAATGCTAAACATGTGGGCACTAAATGTGGTTTAGACACACTGGGGTTCAGAAGGAAGGGGGCATTTGGACTTGGGAGTACAGAATTTGCTGAATAAATAATTATTTTTGCATCGCTTTATTTTGAGAGCTGTAACTTTTTTTATTTTTCTGCTGGCAGAGCTTTATGGCAGCTTGTTTTTTGCAGGACAAGGGGACAAGATGATGTTTTCAGCGATACCATTTTTATTTACATTCGTCTTTTTTATTTACTTTTTTTTATGGTGTTCATTGAAGGGGTTAACTAGTGATAAAGTTTTATAGAGCGGGTCATTCCGGACGCGGCGATACGAAAGGTGTACTTTTTTTTTTTCTTCCATAAAAAAATGTATTTATTGGAATAACTTTTATTTTGTTCTTTATTTGGGGACTTTTAAAAAAAATATTTTTAGACTTTTTAATAACTTTTTTTTCTACTTTTTTTTTACATTGTCCTGGTATGGGACATCAACTTCATAATTGGGGGTATCAGAGCAGCATCTGACAGGCAGGGGAAGAGGCACGCCAGCTCCTTCTCTTAGCAGGCACTCACAGGCCACCTTCCCTAAAGAACCCCAAGGCCATCTTGTGTTCGGGGCCACCATGGAGACCATCAGCGCAACGAGATGCTCCTCGATGTCGCTCTTACTATTGACAGCAGCTTCAGAGGGGTTAAACGTCCTCGACCGGTGCTAGTGTTGCTGCAGGGTGTCAGCTCTCACATGGCGTTGACACCTGCACCTCATTGCCACGGCGCTCATCACGAGCCCGCGCAATCGCAGCGCTGTACATATACTGCGGTTTGCAGGACCACAGCTTCCATGGAGCCGTATATGTACGGTGCATGTCGGGAAGGTATTAAAGGGGTTGTCCACTGCTCAGACAATCCTTTCTCAATTACTACATTCTCTCATGAAAAATAAAAACATCCTACTCTCCCATTTGGTGCCAACACTGTTCCATCGATGTGGGGGCCGAGGCTCTAGTGATGTTGTTATGTTTCATGAGACACAGGTTTTCCCACAATATAGGCTTCACCATCAAATTTACACAGTGCAGCTCTTGACCAGAAGCTTTGTAGAAAACTGCCAAATTCAAGTCAACCTCATAGGAATAGGTCAGAAATGTCAATATATATATATATATATATATATATATATATATATATATATATATGATTCGGAGGATCTGTGGGGGCATCATACTGTGTGGGCTCCATCATGCTGTGTGGGGTGGCAGTCGGGGCCATCATACAGTGTGTGGGGCTTTGAGGTATCATATTGTATGAGGGTCTGGGCGATATCAAGGTATGTGGGTTACTGTGAGAGCCTTATAATGTGGGGGGGATTTTGGGGGCATAATACTGTGAGAGTAAGGCCAGGGTCACACTTTTGAATGTGATGCGAGAAATTTGCATCAATACCTGGCACTGCTGCCGGCACTTGGACCGGAGTGTGCGGCTGCATAGAAATACATGCAGCCTCACACTCCGGGCCTGAGTGCCGGTGGCAGTGCTGGGAATTGATGCTAGAGACTAGCACGAGTTTCTCGCATCACACTCACAAGTGTGACCCTGGCCTAAGGCTGGAGTCACACTAAACGTATAAATAATCGGTCTGATTCTCACTGCCGAGAGTCACACGAGTGTCATGCAAGCACAATCCGATTTTTCACACCTAGCATCCGATTTACATCAGAATGCAATGCGATTGCTATACGATTGCAATGCGATTTTAACATGAACTTTTACATGGAGCCATTCTCTGTCATTTACACATTGTTTTCAAAGGAAATATTCTTTAAAACAGATAGATAGATAGATAAATAGATAGATAGAATAAAAGCCGTCAATTTATCTGCGGCATACAGTAAAATCACAGACTGACAGGTTGGAATAGAATAGATAGAATAGATACAAGATACACTTTGCAGGTGTTTTTTGTTAATTATTCTAATTTACTGAGATAATGACTTTTGGGTTTTCATTGGCTGTAAGCGATAATCATCAACATTAACAGAAATAAACACTTGAAATAGATCACTCTGTTTGTAATGACTCTATATATCAGTTTCACTTTCTGTATTGAAGAACTGAAATATGTAACGAATGGAAACATAGACACAGATGTTGAAGTGTACATTCGTTTATTGCAATTTTTGTGGAACCACTGGACCACGTATCGGGGGGCTCCAAAGGAGGTGTGTGTTATGTTTTGGTAGCTGAGGAGGCAGGAGCAAAAAACTGCATAGGCAGCCTAACACCAGAGAGGTTGGAAACTAATAGGTTGCAGACCCCTAAACTAACCGCACAACTAGAAGCAGCCGTGGAGCGTACCTACGGTGGTTCTAGATGCCTCGGCACAGCTGGAGAGATAGCTATCCCTGAAGATGGAAAGAGGAAAGCTAACTGCCCCGGAGTAGACCCCAAAAGAGTAGGAAGCCCCCAAACATATAATGGCGGTTAGACAAGATGAAAATACGAACACAGACAGAAAATAGATTGAGCAAACGCTGGGGCCCAAAACTGTCTAGATAGGACAGCACAGGAGAGAATACTGTCTGCAACCCAGAAAAACCCTAGGAAAAACTCCAACACTTCTGAATCCAAAAACACTGAGACCACACGGTCTCAACCACCTATATCAGATCTCTGGTGTGGACACGTAGCTACCCAGCAGTAAAATATCACAAGAACTGAGCAAATGAACAAATACAAAAAACGAACGGAGACCAGCCAAGGCCCCCCAAAGGGGACCCGGCTGAAGACATAAAAGCAATGCAGAAAAAAGAAAGGAATTCAAACCACAGTAAAAAAAAACTGAAAGAGACTTATCTGAAAGCAAGCAGGAGACAGCAGGAAAGCAAGCTGAATTCCAAACTAGACCAGGAAGCACAATTGATCACCGGCGAGGATCATGGGAGGTCAGCTCACTTATATCAGGCCAGTCAGTACCACCTGACTACCACTCGTTATCTGCAGGTGTAGGACTCTAGATATTCAACATAGGTTCAATACCCTCAGCAACCACCAGAGGGAGGTTCAGCTCCGAAGTCGTCTCCAAAACGTTCACAACAGGTGTGCCTATGCGAGCCCCAGACACCCGTAGTAAAACCCCTTGATCAGGGTTAGACTGGAATGTCCAAGGGACGCAGGTGATACCTCCAGTTTGACCCCGGACACGTGGAAGCTGGCCCATCGGAACAGGCGGCCTGGCAGGGCTAGCAGATAACGGTGAACTTGGCTGTTGGTAAATGGCGAAGCAAACAAGACTTGACTCTGGAAGCTCAGGTGTCATCCTGGATGACGGAGTGAAGAGCAAGTGCGCATCTGAGAAGACAAACAGTATTAATGGCGGTACACAGACAGAGCGCAAACACAACTGTATGGGACTGGTAACTAACAACGTGAAATACTTGTTGTTTACGAACTCCTGAAAGACCGCGGGTGCATTACTGAGGCTGAATGGCATGACCAGATATTCATAGTGCCCATCTCGAGTGTTCAAAGCTGTTTTCCATTTGTCTCCATGACGTATATGGATCAGGTTGTAGGCTCCTCTGAGATCCAACTTGGTGAAGATCCTCGCACCCCTGAGATGATCAAACAGCTCTGGAATAAGCGGCAACGGGTACCTATTCTTTACCGTGATTTGGTTTAACCCCCTGTAGTCAATACAGGGCTGTAGCGACCCGTCATTCTTCTTGACAAAAAAGAATCCTGCACACGCTGGAGAAGATGATTTCCGAATAAACCCTCTAGCCAGGTTCTCCTGGATGTACTCCAACATGGCCTGGGTCTAAGCATGGGATAGAGGATAGATTCGCCCCCGAGGAGGAGACGTTCCAGGAAGCAGATCAATGGAACAGTCAAACAACCTGTGTGGCGGCAGCCTCCCTGCTTCCTTTTTCCCAAAAACATCTGAGAAAGATCAGTAAGCAGATGGTAAGCCCGGTACAGCAGTTGGCGCCACTGATGGACGAGCAGGACGGATGGAAGCAATACATCGATTGGAACAAGAACCTCCCCAGCACTGGATCTCTCCAGTCTACCAGTTTAAGACGGGCTCATGTGCTTGGAACCAAGGTAACCCTAAAAGCAAGAGGTGAGACAGACCAGGCAAAACATAAAAACAGATTCTCTCTGAATGCGTCAGACCTACTCGAAGTTCTTCTGCCACAGTTCGGAACTGAACAAGCTTATTCAAGGGTTTGCCATCCACGGAAGCCACCCGCAAGGTATTCGGAAGACGCTGGACTGGAATCCGGTAACGGTCCACCACTGCTTGCTGAATGAAGTTCCCTGCGACCCCAGAATCCAGGTAGCCAGACTCAGAAAAACTGACCGAAGTGAAAGATAAGAACACAGTCTTCTGTAGCGAAGGAGGGGATGATTTGTGAACAAACACATATATATTGGTCCTCAACATGAATTAATGAATTCTCTCTTTACCATGAACAACAAATTGATTAACAGTATATATAAATGACCCAACGACTCATCGGATACAAGACTAGGGAGTAATTCAGCCAGGGATTTGTTCTTAATTTAACATTAAATCTATGATGTGAGTTCTCTCAAAGTAAAAGCAGGTAAATACCACCAAGGGAATGTCATGTATATCCCACCTACAGACATTCGTCTCATACCTTTCATGTCTCTGGCAGAATGTGTAACACATTAATGATGTATAATATTTTCTGTGTTTTTATTCTACTCATTATTGTCTGCTTTGATCAGCTCAATACACTGTATCATTTGATTTTTTGTTTCATGGTCAGTCATGTTATCTTTATTTCCTGGACACTGATTCTCTATTTTCTGTTTTCTTTTAACCCATTAGTTTGAGGTTCATGAGAAGACCTATTTTAAGAACATTCTGAACAGTATTAGGTTTAGCATCAAACAATCGGTAAAGAAGATCCGTCAGGAAGTGGATAAGTCCGCGTATGTATACTCGCCGTTATCTTATAGAATAGTCACTTTGATATTTTAATGCATTTTTCAAAAATAAGCACAAAACTCGCTCTAATTTCAAGATGTGTACCAATGGATCAAAGGAAAACCAACATAATACAACTTTTTGCCCTGAATATTTTACTAAGCCCCACTAATCTAGAAATGTTTTTTTGTGCAAATGTCACACCACGGATATAAAAAATATTCTGCACATAAACTTGTGAGAATGTCAAAAATAATGGCTTCATAGAATAGAATTATGTCTATGAAGGCACATTCTGTATATTACTGTAGACTAGTAGATTAGAGTTCTTGATTAGACTGATGGGGAAGTTGCTAAATTGTCAAATGTGTAACGCACTTCTAATACAACTTTCCCCAAAACAGGATGTTGATTAATTTTTTAAAAAATGTAGAAATGGCAGAGCAATGTTATTCATTGTATTATTGTTTTCTTTTTCTGTACCGAACTTTATGTTAAAATGCGGATTGTAGCTAACTATGTTACTGGTCATTCTATAAAAAAATAATACAAGTAAAGTAATGGACACATTTATTAAATGAAAACAAACTGTAATTTACAAAAAGTTATGTACAATAGCAAGAAAGATTTAAAAGGGTTGTCTCAATTTATCAAATGGGTAAAATTGCAAAGTGCTTGTAAAAACAATTTTACAATTTAGCTCATTAAAATTCCTCTCAAGAAATGAGGGATTTTTAAACCTATATTTTGCAGCTTGTTGTTTAGGTTCCCAGACAACTTTGCAGGGTATCAGGGATGTCCACTACAGTTTGCAAGTGCTGTTGTGAAGCAGGACAGGTCACTGAATGCAGCCAACTTTAGTTCCTCAATGCTGCAGAGACAAAGCTGCCTCTGCTTGCCGTGTGGGAGAGCGCAATGTTTAGACCAGCAGCGCGATGATGATGTTGTTCTGAACTGTCAATCTTCAATAGTGTGCACCAGTGTAGGGGTGGAAATAGTAGCAAATGGTTGTAAACATCAGATAAAGTGAGGAGAGAGGTGAAAGCATCTACTGTCTCAGGAAGGGCAGAGAAAACATGCTGTAGATAGGGAAGAACATGAAAGGAAAAATCACTCTCAGAATAAGCAGTGATGATACATGACAGCTGAAAAGGAAGCAGCATCCTGGACACACAAACCTCACATCTAGCAAATATTACTGGAAGGATTCACCTACATACATTAATCTAATAGAGCAAGTTGCAAATAGCATGTCTGGACATCTGAAGATGAAGGAATGAGGATTGTAGAGTGAAATTTAGTGCAACTTTTCTTGAACTAGATGTATTTATTTAGCCCTACTCTTCCTATCAGGTGGCTGCTCCCTCCACAAGCCCTTAATGCCTACTATCTTCCTAACAAGAACCAAATGGGTGAGTACTAAGAAGCCTCATCTGCTGCTTTTTAGTGGAATTCCCGATGACCTTTGACACTCTTAGTGCTGGAATGAATATATCACACGGATTCATGTCTTTCTACATCAATTAAGGAATCTCCTTCTCTCACCTTCTAGGGGCATCAAAACACAATAGCAGACTCCAATCAGAGGGCAATAAAACTTTCTCTCCTTATCTATGAACTGTTCCAATATTTATGTTCATCCCTCTGCCATAATGACAGTTCTGCTTCACGTCACTTGTCTTATCTTATTGCATTTTTCCGGTGCTGTGTTGTGTATAAATATGTGATTCTTCAGATGTTGTATTAGTCTTCGCCTGATGAAGAGACCTGAGTAGTCTCGAAAGCTTGCAATTTGTTACCATCTTTTCAGTTAGCCATTAAAAGGTATCAACCACTGACGACTCTCAAGTCTAAATATTTTTCACACAAACATATAAAGTATTGTATAACGTGTGTGTATGTGTTCGTATATGTTCATCTATTTTAACCACCTTAAAGATTATGGTTTGGCCCTTTGTCATCCACAGTATTTCCTGCTGGTATTCTGCAACCTACGCTCTATGATCCAGATTTTCCACAGTAAGTTTTAGAGAAATCAACTGAATGTTTAGTATATTTTTGTTGTGCTATCATAAACAGCCTGCACATGTACCCGTCTTTAAATTGCTTGTTATTTTTCAGAATTTTTTTTCCCACATGCCCAATGATAGTAGTAAGCCTATGTTCACACATTACGTATTTCCTTTGTTTCTTTCTGCAGGCAAAACTTACTCTCTTAGCAGTAAAGAAGCTGCTTAAAAAAACAGGTTTTATTGCATTTTTGCAGTGTTTTTTAGGTACATTTCTCACTTTTTCATGCTTATACAGTTTAAAGCCTGTTGGTCCTGAGTTTTCTGCACCAAAAAGGCAGAAAAATCTGAAACCCATGCACAAAAAGATGTTTTCCACCTCAAAAATGTTATATCTTCATTGACTAACCAGTTATCAAACCAAATGTTACCAATGTAGTGCTTAGTACTAAATGCCAAGGAAATGTTTTCAGCATGGACAATTACTGTCCCAATCGATGGAACTGATCACTTATAAAACCATACACAAAAAAAAATCATTTACAGTTGGCAGATCTTTCTGATCATTAATCACAACCACCATGTCTATGGCTAGCACTATAGGATATTTTTTTCCAATTGTTTGTGTTCAGTTGTTAATAGCACAAGAGCTCTCAGACAAATGCTAATCTCCCGCAACTCCACTGAAATAATATCCACCAGTCAGACACATGTTAACAGAGAGACTCAAGAATTAAAACTGTGGCCCCTATTTATTAGGAAAGGCATTGTACACAGCAGTCATATTGAATGGCGTCATGGAGTAAGAAGAGCTTGATTCGTTAAGAGGCGCACTTCACTTAAGGAATCATGTGCATCTTGCAAGTGGTGTATGCATTGCCAGAAATCTGACTCTAGTCTGGGACTGGAGCAAGATTTCTGTCGTTGGGTACGCCACATCTAGTAACAAAATAGATCGATGGACTCTGCCAATTCCACGTCCAGCTGGGACGCCAAAGAACTAGCCGTGACTCGAAAAGTCAAATAATTTTGTTACTTTTCAAAGTGAAACTGGCATAAGCACTTTGATGTATCAATCCTTTTATGAACTGTATGGCAATCATAAAAAATTACTGTCCTGAACAAATCAAGATATCGACATTTGTAGGTATTTATTGTTTTGGAGGAATGTTTCTGTTAGTGGCACTAATGTCTCTGCAGCATGTAACATGTTAATATATCTACAGATCTTTGAACTATGGCGGCATTGGAACCATCATCGGGCATGAGCTCACACATGGATATGATGACTGGGGTAAATGTTAATATTATCATCAATGGTGGACTGGAGAACATGATCTTACCAGTGTCATACCTTTAAAGGTGCAATAGTAAAATATGATTGGTTAGTAATGCAGCCATTATCCTGCCCTCATAGCGTATGCAGTCCAATATGTGATCATGCTAAATACCATCTAGTTAGTGCTCAATTGGTGATTTCTATCACAATCATTACACAGGATGACAAAATAAACAAATGGAATAAAGATGTTTTCTGAAGCTCCTACTTCAGATGTAAAAGTCCAAAATGTCTATGTATATTTAATGGTTCATCAATAGTTGACAATGAATGGAAGTGTACAGCAGCTTGTACTCTGCAAGTACAGGATATTATCTGTATGAGCATGAACTGGACATTATAGAATTACTACAATTTGTGGTTTTAATAGTGATGGTAATTTCAGGCTGCTTGGTTCAATGACATACAATATTATAACAAAGATTTAAGCCTGAATACTACTAGCTACCTGGTCAGTATAAGGCTAGGGCCGCAACACTGGACGCACGGCAACATTTTGCTGGGCAGCTCAAAACAAGTGAATGAGGCCTCATTGTGACCCTGAGGGTACCGTGACTGTGTCAAGCAAATCTAAAAAAAAAAATAGGAACCGGTGGCACTTCTTGCGACTTGTCTCTTAACTCAATGCCACCCTATTCACTTGTATTGCTCTGCGATGTAGCAGTGACACCTGACAATCTTTGGCCGAGCGATCTGTGTTGCAGCCAATATTTCTCCTATTTGGTACTTTCAGATTTTATATTGTATTTATGTAATAAATAACTTAATATTGCTCTTTTTTAATTGTAGGAGGTCAATATGACTCATTTGGGAATCTGATCCACTGGTGGACTGAGGAATCCTACAGCAAATTCCTAAAGAAAGCAGAATGTATTGTAGATCTGTATGAAAACTTCACTGTGTACAACCAGCGGGTGAGAAAACCATGCGTAATGGCTCGAGGGGTTCATGGTTTCAGTCCAGACTGTCATGAAAAACATGAAATGTGTTTACCCCGATGTAGAATTCTATCAGACCTATCTTATAGGGATATTTTTCTTCATGCAGGTATCTTGTGTAAGAGGAGTAATTGAAACAAAGTACGGTATATTAGAAAGTCACATAACATTTCATATAATTATTCTTTATTTCTTGTATGAAATGCCTACTCTTACTGTAATTGGCTACTTTTTATCAGAGCAATGAAAGTATTAATTAATAGTAGTTGTTCTGTGCTCTACATGTCTTAGTAGAGTGACATGATATATTCTGATAACTCACGCTAGAAAGCATGAGGACAAGCACAATTGCCAGGACTGATTTGACAGACTAGTTTAGTAGCGCCTCCTCGCACAGATCTTAAGTATTCGCTGCCCCCTGTACCTCCACATCTGTTATTGCAGGCACCGAGTAAAGGTACGGAAGCGAATGGCTGCTGGTGTCTGTGTATTCCTCTACTATGAGACAATTTTGGCATGATATACATTAAAACGTGCCCAGTAGAACAAATCAATTAAAAGTCTGAGCCAGTATCATCCAATGATTTGTCATCCTTCAGAAATAAGTGGAAGATAATGTAAGGCTTTGGAGCTGCCATTTAGATCAGTAATAGGAATATGGGAAATATAATAAAAGGATTATAAGGATGCCACAAAATCTAAGTAGAAAGCCAGAGACACACATGCTGTAGTAAGTGCTTATAGCAGTCTATAGATGTGATATTATAGATCTGTATTAATCTCCAAGGCCGCCTGTTTACACATGTTCTAAATAGTTAAAAAAAAGGGGTAACTTGTCAGACTACATAGTGAGCTCGGTATGTAAATAATGGTGAAATCATGCCAGCAGGTTTACTGGAGAAGCGGTAAAGTGAGAAAATTCTATTTTATGAAGTTTGGTCTTCCATGCAGCTGCTTGCTTTCAATCATGGCGGTGCAGGCGCTCTTAAAGTTACCAATCACTTCACAGTGGGCTTAATGAATGAGGGGCATCTGACTCCAGCATGCTCCATTAGCAAGACCAGCATGACAGTTTCCGGTTGTGATTAATTGGAGCCTGACAGTGATTGACAGCCTGCTGTGCAGTGTGTATGTGCAGCACATCTGTGTGCAGAGCAGGCTGTCAATCAATGTGTCAGTGAGTGATAGCTGTGCACAGGGTTGGACTGGCCCACCAGAGAACCGGAGAATCCTCCGGTGGGCCCTAGCTTCTTCTTTAGGAGAGTTCATAGTGCAAACCTTGCATCTGCTATGGGGCTCTTGAATGGGGGGAGAAAGGTGGGCCCCCAGAATCAAATCCTCTGGTGGGCCCAATGTTCTTCAGTCTGACACTGGCTGTGCACTTATTGTATAGTGACCAGTGACTGTTACAGCTCCCAGCACCACCCCAATGCCTGGAAGCGAGCAGATGCAGGGAGAGTAAAACTTCATATTCTCCCTGTGCTCGCTGCTCCATTAAGGCACCTTGGCATGTTTGGAATACTCATGCTTTTTACCTGCAGATTACTGTTATTTCTTCAAATAAAAAGTATTTGTCTTTTAAGCAAAATGGATAATCATATATATACTGTACTAAACTGTATGACATGGTTAATTCCTAATATATTATAATATATAATGTATTGCTGGCGCTGTGTAAAGCAGAGCAGCAAAAAAAATACATTTTGGAATTATGCATCAGAAATGAATACTAAGACTCTGGAGATAAGAGGATGATGCATAAAGTACCATTATTACTTCTGACTTATGAAGACTAATATTCCATTTCCACCATAGTTGCATCTGTTCTATTAGATGCTAAATAAAGTCCGTTATTAATGCGATGTCAGGCAGTAGATTCCATGTATATTCATGTAATGCAATGTACGGTACCGTCACATGGCCAGATAAGACGCAGTATAATTCACTGTATCTGCTCTGTGTCATCTTATGCATCATTCTGTACAGTGTGATATTTACAGCCTGGAGATAAATTCTAATATATTAATATTATACAATACAAGTAATATAAGCAGAGTTACCGGACCAGATCAGCTTCTTTGCCTTAGAAATTCACAATACCTATTCATTCATACATGTTTGTGTATTATTCTGTCTGGAACTTATGGTTTTGTAATATTAGATTGGGTTTAAGGGGTTTTCTATCTCACGAAGTGATGGATGTCACATGACTAGGAAAAGCCACCACTTACAGTCAGATTCTAAGAGTAAAGCAGCGGCAGAGCAGATTCCGCACTGCAGCCCGTTCACCGCTCTCCCGGCACTGCAGCCCGTTCACCGCTCTCTCGGCACTGCAGTCCGTTCACCGCTCTCCCAACACTGCAGTCCGTTCACCGCTCTCCCGGCACTGCAGTCCGTTCACCGCTCTCCCGGCACTGCAGTCGACCCAATTCACATTAATCAAGTTGTGTTACAGTTTCCCTGAACAGCATGGCATGGGGGTCCCATAGCTGGGATTTAAGCACAGCATAAAATGATGCCAGAGAAATGCCGTCAGTTTTTGAGATGGAAATAGAGTTAGTAAAGTCTTCAGTCCACCAGTTAGAATAAAAACCTGTTAGTACTGTAACAAGAGAGATTTACCGGAGAAAAAATGAGACTGTGCTGTTTTTCAGGTTAATGGAAGGCTAACTTTGGGAGAAAATATTGCAGACATGGGTGGCCTTAAATTAGCATATTATGTAAGTATGGTATATGTCTCATATATCTGACTTTGAGCTGATGTTAATTTTAGTCCATATATATTCTTTTAACCATCCTCACCCAAGGTCATACATATACTGTAAGGGTATGTGTAATATTGGGGCCATTGTTTTCCATCTACAGAGCTGGGCACCAGCTCAATTTCGCATTATCCCCTCTCCCTGGGGCAGTGTGAACCTATACAGGGCTACCCTCCCATTGATACTGTAGCATTTACATATTCAGTATGGCACCTTTAGACTGTCTTTAAAGCAAGAGAACAAGCTTATTCTATAAATTTGTGTTCGGCCTAAGGTGCCCTCTATTATTGAGGTTGTACAATTGTGTTGACTGATTTCACAGCCAATATTTCTAATTTATTGTTTTCCAGGCTTACCAAAAGTGGGTAAGAGAAAATGGTCCTGAACGCCCATTACCGCGTCTGAAATATACTCATGACCAGCTGTTCTTCATTGCATTTGCACAGGTCAGAAGCAAACACAACTCTGATATATATTTGTTCCCCTTCCCATGAAGGTTTCGTTGTTATTATAAATTTGGAAAATAAATACCGTATATGAAAACATAAGACACAAGAAGAAAATACAATCAAAACTACAATTTTAGGTGATTTTTAGAATTACCTGTGTGTGTATACTGCATAGTATATGTAAAAGTACCAGGAATTTATCATTACTAACAACATAAGGCTGTGATTCCCAGTAATCTTATTGAATGTAGTCAGTCTATCATACATACCAACATCTAAATTTCCAAACTGGTAACATTGGGGTAAGATAAACATAAGCTGCAATGTTTTGCGGGTTAGACCACAGGGTTTTCACATGAAAATTAGGAATATTGGCAAGTATGACAGCTACCAAAGAGGAGTGCCATACATTAAGGAGGCAGTATATCATCATGTCATGGACGAGAATACAATGCAATTAGACAGACGACAGGGTAAGTCATGATGCCTGCCCAGTCTGACTGACCTGTATCTTCTTAGGTAGCTGTTTTATTGCTTTGGCATCTACATATGTATAATGTTGCACAATCTGCTTGATATGTTAGCAGTTATGATCTCTGTTAAAGCAAAAATTGGCAACAGGCATTTAAACCACATAAATACATAGACTAGGCCTCTTGGACATCTGTGTACCTTACAAATTACATTCAGTAGTATTTATTAAAAGGGACATGTCACCACCTTTTTCCAATATAAAGCACGGCCACCACCTTCGAGGCATCTTTCACAACATTCTAGTATGCTATATGTAAGTCCCCAATCACCAGGGCACAATTCGTAGTCGCTGGTCTTGATCTGGCACCTCCTCTCTTACCACAATCGCTATCTTCCTGTTAGCTTCATGTGGATGACGCGTCTTACGTCATCCACATAGTCTTCCCAATTGCGCTCCTGCACAAGTGCACTCCTCAATGCCCCGCAAAGGTCAAAGAATGCTGATGATCCGGACGCATCTGCACTACTATAGCATATCTCCCAACTTTTGAAGAAGGGAAAGAGAGACAAAGGCTGTGGTGCGCGCAGTGCGCTGTGGCAAATTTTAGGCCACGCCCTGACCACGCCCATTTCACAACTAGTCACACCCATATCCACGCCCCAATCGCACCCATTTAGCACTGCTGATTACACTGACTAGTACTGAGGGCACAGTGGCTGGTACTGAGGAAAAGAAAGAAAGAACAGAGAGAGAGAAAGAAAGAAGAGAGAGAAAGAAAGAAAGAAAGAAAGAAAGAAAGAAAGAAAGAAAAAGAAAGAAAGAAAGAAGAACAGAGAGAGAAAGAAAAGAAAGAACAGAGAGAGAAAGAAAGAGGGGAAAGAGAACAGAAAAAGAAAGAACAGAGAGAAAGAAAGAACAGAGAGCGAAAGAAAGAACAGAGCAAGAAAGAATGAAAGAAAGAAAAAAGAACAGAGAGAAAGAAAGAAAGAACATAGAGAGAGAGAGAAAGAAAGAGGGAAAAAGAACAGAGAAAGAAAGAAGAGAGAGAGAAAGAAAGAAAGAGAAGAAACAAAGAACAGAGAGCGAAAGAAAGACAGGAAAGAAAGAAAGAACAGAGAGAGAAAGAAAGTGTCAGGAGAACCACACTGCACTTGCTCACTGAGCCAGTGCGTGTGTCCTGAGTAAAACAAACTGTGCTCAAAGATACCTGTGGAGGGAGGCAGCAGCGGTGAATGGTGTACTTCAGACCAACAGGACCTGAAGCACGTGACTGCTGGGGGCATGGCCTAAGCTCCAGAGATCTAGGAGCTGAAGGAAAACTCCTAGCAGGGTAACGACGGGATAAAGTTACCGAGGGGCATAGACAGGGACGAAAACCAGGACAGGCCGAGATCAGAGCACGAGATAGCACGACAGTACCAAAGGATTAGACAGAACGGATAGTCAGGACGTAGCAATAGATCAGTAAACCAGAACGGGCAATAGACGGTACAATAGGGACAAAACTGTAACGGAGTATCAATAGCCAAGCCAGGAGGTCAGAACCGGAAAAGACAATAGTAGCAAAACGTGAGACAGAGAGCAGAGTGAGAGGACAGACCAGGTCATACACGGAATCAAACAAGCAGCGCAGTATACAAGCAAACCAGGTGGGTCAGACACACAGTCAAAACAACAGTATAGCTGACAGATAATCTTCCTCTGGAGTGAGTATAAATACCCCTCCAAGATCCAAAGAGAGGCCAGCAAAAGTTAACCCTGAGTGGACAGAACATTAACCATGTCCTATACCAGGACAGAAAAAGGGGAAAGAACAGAGAGAGAAAGAAAGAGGGGAAGAAAGAAAGAACAGAGAGAGAGAAAGAAAGAGGGGAAAGAAAGAACAGAGAGAAAGAGCAGTGAGAGAGAAAGAAAGAACAGAGAGAGAGGGGAAAGAAAGAACAGCGAGAGAAAGAAAGAGCAGCAAGAGATCAAGGAAGAACAGAGAGAAAGAAAGCGGAAAGAAAAAGAACAGAGAGTGAAAGAAAGAACAGAGGGAGAGAAAGAACAGGGAGGGAAAGAAAGAAAGAACAGAGAGAGTGAAAGAAAGAGAGAAAGAAAGAACAGAGAGAGAAAGGAAGAATAGAGAGAGAAAGAAAGAGAGGAAAGAAGGAACAGAGAGCAAAAGAAAGAACAGAGAAAGAAAGAAAGAGGGGAAGAAAGAAAGAGCAGAAGAGAAAAGAAAGAAAGAAAGAAAGAGGGGAAGAAAGAAAGAACAGAAAGAGAAAGAAAGAGGTGAAAGAATGAAAGAGGGGAAAGAACAGAGAGAGAGCAAGAAAGAGGGGAAAGAAAGAAAGAGGGGAAAGAACAGAGAGAGAGCAAGAAAGAGGGGACAGAAAGAAAGGTTAGAGAGAAAGAACAGAGAAAGAGAAAGAATGAGGGGAAAAAAGAAAAAACAGAGAGAAAAAGAAGGAAAGGCAGAACAGAGAGAAAGCAAGGAAGAACAGAGAGAAAGAAAGAGGGGAAAGAAAAAAAACAGAGAGCGAAAGAAAGAAAGAATAGAGAGAGAGAAAGAAAGAGGGGAAAGAAAGAACAAAGAGAGAAAAAAAGAACAGAGAGAGAAAGAAAGATGGGAAAGAAAAAGAACAGAGAGTGAAAGAAAGAACAAAGAGAGAGCAAGAAAGAGGGGAAAGAAAGAACAGAGAGAGAAAGAAAGATAGAGGGGAAAGAAAGAACAGAGAGAGAGACAAAGAAAGAGGGGAAAGAAAGAACAGAGAGAGAAAGAAAGGAAGAACAGAGAGAAAGAAAAAAGAAAGAAAGAAAGAGCAGAGAGAAAGAAAGCAAGAAAGAAAGAAAGGACAGAGAGAGAAAGAAAACACAGAGAGAGACAGAAAGAGGGGAAAGTAAGAAAGATTAGAGAAGGAAAGAAAGAATGGAGAGAGAAAGAAACAGAGAGAAAGAAAGATTCTATAAAGATACTATAGCAGCCTGGCTCCCTTTGTAATGCCCACCTGAGCCTCCCAGTGCAGGACATATCATGATCCGCACACATGGCCAGCATCCCTTATTCCAAGGCAATCCCGCTGTCTGCGCTGTCAGAGGAGGACACGGTGATGGATCTGAAGCATTCCCTGAAGTGCCTCCATGGTTCCATCACAATCTCCTCCCAAAATTACCTCATTCCTGGTATGCTTCCAGTACATCACTTGCGAGTTTTAAAGTGATCCTTCGGGGCTCCGCTGTGTACTCCTGTGTCCGAGGGAAAAGTAAGCTCCCGGCCGGGACAGCGGGGCAGACTCTCAAAATCAGGACTGTCCCGCTGGATCCGGGACAGTTGGGAGGTATGAATGCTCCCTACCATACACCGACCTCGTACATGCACAGCTCTGCACACCTCATACACACACGGTTCCGCTTTGTATGCCTCGTACACACACGGCTCCACTCAGTACACACATGGCTCCACTCCGTAAACATCGTACACATGCGGCTCTGCTCCATACGCCTTGTACACACACGCCTCCACTCCGTATGCTTCATACACACGCAGCTCTGCTCCATACACACGTGGATCCGCTCCGTACACCCGTACATACACGGCTCAGCTCCATACACTTCGTACACACAGGGCTCCGTTTCGTACACCCCCTACACATGCGGCTCAGCTCTTACACTTCGTACACACAGAGCTCCTCTCTGTACACCTCGTACACACATGTCTCCGTTCCGTACACCTCGTACACACACGGCTCTGCTCCGTACACCAAGAACACACACGGCTCCGCTCTGTACACCAAGTACACACGGCTCCGCTCTGTACACCTTGTACACACGTGACTCCGCTCCGTACACCTCGTACACACACGGCTCCGTTCCATTCACCTTGTACACACGTGGCTCCACTCCGTACACCTCGTACACACATGGCTCCGCTCCGCACACCTCTTACACACACATCTCCGCTCCACACACCAAGTAAACACATGACTCTGCTACATCCACCCTGTAACCCCCTCCTGACCCCACACATAAACTTCCCCTCATCCAGCACCATGACAACCAGCACAGCAGAGTCCTGCATACACTGAGGCCCCTGATCATGTGACCCTTGACTCCTCCCCTCCTGTGTCCTCATCACAGGTCCTGTGCGCACAGAACAGTCATATATGAGCAACCTGAGCAGATGCAGGAGAGGAGCGACTTCAGCTTCAGACCTGTGATGATGTCACTGTCATGTGATCAGTCACGTGAACCGGGGAAGGCTTCTGTGTGCTGTGCATAGAGGGAATTGTATGGCGATCGGTACACAGCCCCTGCTGAAATGACAAGTGGGCGTGGCGGCTTATTCATAGTGCGGGAAAACTAAAATCCCAGCTGGGACAGCAGGACAGAGTGTCAAAATCCGGACTGTACCACTGGATCCAGGACAGTTGGGAGCCCTGCTATAGTACTTTGCTCTGCCATCAGCGAGGGTGCCTACACAGGAGCGTGATTGGGAGGCAGTGTCTGGATGGTAGGACACGTCATCCACATGAAGCAAGCAGGAGAATGGCGATTAAGAGAGCATGTGCCGGATCAAGACCAAAGACGCCCTTCTGACTGAACTGCACCACACCGTATGGGGATATAATGAAAGGTCTTTTTTCTGCAATACAGAGGATATTGGGGACCTACAGTTGAAACTTTTTCCATGATGCTACACAAAGAAGCAGTGTGTTTCAAGTGTGCATTAAAATACACCCACAGTGGTGACTCTAATTAACTCAGATGTTGCCAAAAACCTACCAGAAGCTTCCAAACACATGACATCATCATATGAGCAGTCCAGAATTGTTTACAGTAATAGCAATCTTAGTGTATGTAAACTTTTGACTTTGCAGTAAGTAATAATAACAATGCATTAAATATTCTCTCATTATTCTGGCATTTGGCAAATATTAATAATTATGGTAATCCTAATTGACCTAAATCGGGAAAGGTTTATTCTGATTTCGTGTCATATATTGAGAAAACCATGCATATGTGTCTTTTTATATAGTGTATGTAAACTTCTAGTTTCAACTGTACATACAGCTTACTAGAATGCCGTAAAAGAGGCCTTACAGATGGTGGTTATAAATTATATTGGGAAAACCTTGTAACAGGTTGCCTTTAAGGTTTATATTTTGCTTTTTCTGTGTAAATTCTGGAAAAGTTTGTACCAGTATATTATACAAAAGTCAGTGGCGTAACTATCGAGGTCGCAGGGGTAGCAGCTGCGACAGGGCCCGGAGTGTTTAGGGGCCCGCCCAGTCCAGCAAAGAAGCAGCCAGGGAACTCAGCAGACACGTCAAGCACCCTGTTGGCCACGCCCACAACAGCCGACTTCCAGCGGTGTGAGGCGAGTGGCCGTGTACCTGAAGGACATATGACCTAGCAGAAGGGCTTGGTGGGCTGGGCGTATCACTGAAGCTTGACAGAGAGGGAGGGAAACAAAAAAGCCGAGGAGCCGGCAGTAGCTGTCACCGAGTCCGGGTGGAGCACGACAGCAGCAGCAGGTGAGTCAAGTGCAATCGTGGCTGTAAAGTGCTGATGTGCAGCCAATGTGCAGCTTACATCTGTCATGCATGTACTTGTGTGTGCTCCTCTACGCGTGGACCGGTCTGCACCCATGCACATGTGCAACTGACTGCCAGCTCGGGGAATATGGATGGGTAGATGTATCTGTATGTAAGCTTCACACCACACGCACACATTCTAGCACCGGACTCTTGTACACAGCTGTAGACAGTATGCGGGGGTCTGCTCGCATGGCCATACAGCTGGGCAGCACTCTAGAAGTGACTGGTCTGTACGGGCGCAAGATCGCTTCTGCTACCTGCCTGACATATGACTAGGAAGTGTCACTAGAGCAGGGTAAGCCTCCCAGAGCAGGGTCAGACTCCCGGAGCAGGGAGCTGTCACCTGGAGCAGGGAGCTGTCACCCGGAGCAGGGAGCTGTCACCTGGAGCAGGGAGCTGTCACCCGGAGCAGGGAGCTGTCTCCCGGAGCAGGTCAGTTGTGGTCATCCATCTTAGGCTTGGCATCACTGTGCCCACACCTGCCACACATGGCATTACTGCTCACTCCTCTGTACATCACATACTACCAGTTACACAACTACTGGAGTTTGTAAAGTCCCTGTTTTCCACAGAGGCTCACACTTTCTGGCTCCCTTTGGTGAGGAATACACATTAATGGGGACCATTGTGACCTCCTCATGATAATGGCAGTTGGTTAACCTCCAGGCTCTCCGTAGTCCGCACTATTCAAGCTCCTCTATTGCGTATTAATAATTAATTATTGAAGTGCATTCCAGAATATCTCCCTATTACCTTCAGAGATCACCCCCCAGCCAAGTTAATGCATTCCACAATTCTGGATTCACACACTGCGCTTTTTACGAATTCTTGGGCTCAAGAACGAATCAGTAAAAAGAATGAGCATTTCATTTCTTTTTGCGCTTTTCAGATACGCTTTTACTCACCTTCCCCGTGCTCCCACGGTGATCTCCAGCGATGTTCTCATACCAGAAGCTGCAGTACCTGTGAGATGACCTAACACATCACCATGTGACCGAGCGACGTCACTCAGTCACATGCGCAGAGACCAAAAATGGATCCTCACAAAATGCTGTGTGTGAATGTAGCCTTAGGCATTTTTTAATGATCAGTTTTTTGCAGTGCACTGCACTGACATCCCAACATCCCAGCAAAGTCAATGAGTTTCCCAGAATTGCTATTCAGACATGACTTTTTGAGAGGATCCGTTTTTTCTGGTAGAAAACGGATCCTCACAAAGAATGAGTATGTCAATTTATGTTGCATTTTTCAGATCCAATATATATACAGTACAGACCAAAAGTTTGGACACACTTTCTCATTCAAAGATTTTTCTGTATTTTCATGACTATGAAAATTGTAGAATCACACTGAAGGCATTAAAACTATGAATTAACACATGTGGAATTATACATTACACTTTACAAAAAAGTGTGAAACAACTGAAAATATGTCTTATATTCTAGGTTCTTCAAAGTAGCCACCTTTTGCTTTGATTACTGCTTTGCACGCAGAAAAGGTGAACGGATGGACTCTACATGCCTAGTTCCCACCATGAAGCATGGAGGAGGTGGTGTGATGGTGTGGGGGTGCTTTGCTGGTGACACTGTTGGGGATTATTCAAAATTGAAGCGGTGAGCGGTCCAGCTCACCCCAAACCATCTCGATTGGGTTCTGGTCTGGTGACTGTGGAGGCCAGGTCATCTGGCATAGCACCCCAACACTCTCCTTCTTGGTCAAATAGCCCTTACACAGCCTGGAGGTGTGTTTGGGGTCATTGCCCTGTTGAAAAATAAATGATGGTCCAACTAAACGCAAACTGGATGGAATAGCATGCTGCTGCAAGATGCTGTGGTAGCCATGCTGGTTCACTATGCCTTCAATTTTGAATAAATCCCCAACAGTGTCACCAGCAAAGCACCCCCACACCATCACACCACCTCCTCCATGCTTCACGGTGGGAACTAGGCATGTAGAGTCCATCCGTTCACCTTTTCTGCATGCAAAGCAGTAATCAAAGCAAAAGGTGGCTACTTTGAAGAGGCTAGAATATAAGACATATTTTCAGTTGTTTCACACTTTTTTGTAAAGTGTAATGTATAATTCCACATGTGTTAATTCATAGTTTTGATGCCTTCAGTGTGATTCTACAATTTTCACAGTCATGAAAATACAGAAAAATCATTGAATGAGAAGGTGTGTCCAAACTTTTGGTCTATACTGTATATGTGTAGCCCAGCTACGCAGGCACACATAAAGTCCAGGAGAGTGCACAGGAAAGTAACAGCAACGCTTGATATTCATTCACTGTCACTCACACTTTCAGACACACCCATCTGAGATATAAGGGGGAGTGACACGTATCTGAGGTGGTTAGTCAGTCAGCCAACCTAGGAGGGAGAGTAGTGGAATCTGGCTCCTGTCTTCGGACGGATCAGTTCAGTGTCAGTCCAAGTGGGACTTAGAGGATACTGAGGGCTACTCAGCGAGCCCTAGAGAAAGCTGACCTCGCCATTGAAAGTACAAGTGTTTATGTTAAGAGCGTGAAGCAGGGCGAAGGGCACAGTGGAGAAGACAGAGCAGTGCTACAGGTATTGGATTGCCTGCACTAAATTGCCGGACACCGGGGTCCGAAGCGTTGCTACAGTTTCAAGCTTAGTAACAAGAAAACCGGAGGCATCTGGACTACAGGTCGCAGAGAGCAGCCCTAAGTCTCAATACGTAACCGGAGTCAGGTGGAACAGGGACTTTGAGTCAAGTGCACGACAAAAGTAAGGACTTAGTTTCATCACTTAGAAGGCTCCACCACAATGTTGGCCGGGCAGTACTGCTATTGAGAAAGCTGGAGATTCAGAGTTAACTTCGCTTCAGGCAAGTTGGACTCACATGTACATTGAAGTTAAGGAGGCCTCTAACCTGCTCAGCTGTTACCGGAATGTGCACTCTCCACCCCGACCAGCTCCCCGGGATCTGCTTGAACCACCATCAGTAAAAGGTATGAAAAGAAGCTGCATTGTGTTTGGCTGAATTCTTACTACACCCTGCATCATCATCACCATAGACTTCCAGGGACCCGTCTCACCTGTGGGAGACTTACTACCAAGCTGCCCCATAACATCCCCTGTGAAAGTCCTTAGAGCAGCGCTGGTACAATTTACCAGAAACCGCAGGTGGCGTCACGAACTACCTATCCTAAATATCCCCTGTAAATACCCCCTATTGCACGACCGCCAGGGCCACGGACCGAGCCACCGCTACCAGTGACAACTCCCATAGATTTCCATGGGCTCGGCTCCGAGTACCCCATAGCCTTGGTATCCACAATTGTGGTGCGTGTCGATACAACTTTGGCGTCACGAACAGGATGCGAAACTTGCAATTGTGAGTCCTGTGTGCCTATTGAACTGTTTATTTCATGAAAAAGACTGTTTGCTGCATTTGGCGCCAAATTCTGCCATTTTACCGCCATGTTGGCGCCCTGAGGCGCTGGTGAAGAAGGTGGGCGTGCATTCGTGGGCGTGTACCCCCCCTGAGGCGCGAAAGATATGGCCGCCCTCTCCAAATGTTACTACAATGTGCGGTCCTGCCCCTCTGCTAAAGAAATCCGCCTCCTCTTCATCCTCTATGCGAAGAGGAGGAGACGCAAATCCCGCCTCCACGGAAGAGACCAGATTGTTCCTGATGGAAACTACACTCTGGCCTGGGACGAGATGGCGGAAGGACAGGAGAATCTGTGCCGAGGACCGGAAGATTTTCCACCTGTGCCGGAGCCATCCCTAGTCCGGGACCTTCAGCAAGCCTTGCTGGAGTGCATGGAGGAGAATGCGGCGCTCAAGTAGCTGATCCAGCGCCAGGCAGAAATGGATGAGACTGAGAGACGCTGGCGTGCCCAGAAACAGCGGCTGCTGTGGGACGCAATGCTCTCTCCCCCAAGAACGAAGCCACTACCGGTACTCCCTGTGCCACCACTACAAACGGCTGATGAAGAACCGGAGGCCGGCTCCAAAAGTGCTGTACCTGATCCCACCGATGCGGAGGTGGAGGAGAAGGAGACTGAGGAGGCCCCGCTCGTTCCGGAGTGCCAGCCAGGCCAGGAGGCCGCATCGGCGCACCGTTCCCCGGCAGGGACACCGGAGGGGACCCCACCGTTAATGATGGAGATCGACTGGGAAGAGATGGAGCAGCGACGGCAGCAGGAGCAGAGGGAAGTGCAGCGGTTCCGTCAGCGGTACCAGGAGGAGATTCTCGCTGAAAAGGAAAACATCAAGCGAGGCAAAGGTACGCGTCGAGAACCGTGGCGCCAGGGGACGGTGTGTGCCTCTAAGGCCCAAGGAGTTTGGGGTTACATATGTGAGCCCGGGTTCTCTTCAAAGATCTATGTCCACCGCTGCGATGCGGGGTTCCACCTGCTAAAAGGGATACCGTTACCTACACCCGGCACTGTAGTCAGCGGGGGTGGTTTGCCTTGAATGTCTCCCGTGTCTCAGTGTCCCGAGCTCCCACCGCACCAGGCTGTGCCCCGGCATCGCCCCCTAAATCGCAATCGGCGACTTGCTCCACATCGCAACAGGCGACCTACCCGGCATCGCCCCCTAAATTGCAATCGGCGACTTGCTCCACATCGCAACAGGCGACCTACCCGGCATCGCCCCCTACATCGCAATCAACCAAGTGTTCCGCAACGCAACCTGCGACTCATTCTGGATCGCAACCGGATGATGCGACCACAGTTAAATCGCAGCCTAAACCTGCATCTTTGATGAAAAGTTCTTATTTGCCTGAGACACCCGTTGCGTCCCCGTTGGTTCGCACAAGGACTGTGGCCACGCAAACGCAGATATCGGGCCATGACTTATTTGTTATGGGATCCAAAGAGCATCGCGTTGTTCCAGCCCCAGGAGTGGAAGACGTCAGTGAAAGTTTATGAAAGTGAAGACCGGTAGGACCCAGACAGGGGTTTACCGCATCAAAGAAATGTATAAAGTTTGTTGAGAGAATTGCCATTTTTGCACTTTATTACTGTGTATGTATAGTGTTTACATATTTAAAATAGAATACCCGGCTGGGTAAAGCAAAAGTTAAAGTGAGATTCAAAGAATTTGAAAAGGTTAAATATTCAATGTGTTGATTACATAGTATACCCCGGTTGGGTAACTTCAGTCGAATTATATGTGCATACTTGAAGAGTACAGATCTCTTTTATTATGTCATGGACTGAGAGGCTGAGGAATGTGCCAGCCCAGAACTTATCTTGTACATAGTTGCGCTTCGGTGCATTATTTTGGTTTTACATGAAACCACTACTACTATCTACCTCTGAAGAAAAACCCGTATGGTGGGCCTAGAGTGAGGTCTGCAGTCAGAAGTCCTGCAGCCCACCCAGGACCCACGTGGGAGGTTTTTGGTGCGGGTCCTCCACAAGTATCTTGTATATATGAGAATGTTTGATATTTTGATACTTTTGATACTTTGGTATTCTTTATTGTACAAATTGTAACGTTAAAGAAGTCTTACCTCCCGGATGGGAAGAGTTATAATGTTGTTGTTAATGCAAAACAAAATGTTCTTTTTGTCTTTTACAGCCCGGGAGTGCTGTGTTTTACCAAGGGGGGATGTGTAGCCCAGCTACGCAGGCACACATAAAGTCCAGGAGAGTGCACAGGAAAGTAACAGCAACGCTTGATATTCATTCACTGTCACTCACACTTTCAGACACACCCATCTGAGATATAAGAGGGAGTGACACGTATCTGAGGTGGTTAGTCAGTCAGCCAACCTAGGAGGGAGAGTAGTGGAATCTGGCTCCTGTCTTCGGACGGATCAGTTCAGTGTCAGTCCAAGTGGGACTTAGAGGATACTGAGGGCTACTCAGCGAGCCCTAGAGAAAGCTGACCTCGCCATTGAAAGTACAAGTGTTTATGTTAAGAGCGTGAAGCAGGGCGAAGGGCACAGTGGAGAAGACAGAGCAGTGCTACAGGTATTGGATTGCCTGCACTAAATTGCCGGACACCGGGGTCCGAAGCGTTGCTACAGTTTCAAGATTAGTAACAAGAAAACCGGAGGCATCTGGACTACAGGTCGCAGAGAGCAGCCCTAAGTGTCAATATGTAACCGGAGTCAGGTGGAACAGGGACTTTGAGTCAAGTGCACGACAAAAGTAAGGACTTAGTTTCATCACTTAGAAGGCTCCACCACAATGTTGGCCGGGCAGTACAGCTATTGAGAAAGCTGGAGATTCAGAGTTAACTTCGCTTCAGGCAAGTTGGACTCACATGTACATTGAAGTTAAGGAGGCCTCTAACCTGCTCAGCTGTTACCGGAATGTGCACTCTCCACCCCGACCAGCTCCCCGGGATCTGCTTGAACCACCATCAGTAAAAGGTATGAAAAGAAGCTGCATTGTGTTTGGCTGAATTCTTACTACACCCTGCATCATCATCACCATAGACTTCCAGGGACCCGTCTCACCTGTGGGAGACTTACTACCAAGCTGCCCCATAACATCCCCTGTGAAAGTCCTTAGAGCAGCGCTGGTACAATTTACCAGAAACCGCAGGTGGCGTCACGAACTACCTATCCTAAATATCCCCTGTAAATACCCCCTATTGCACGACCGCCAGGGCCACGGACCGAGCCACCGCTACCAGTGACAACTCCCATAGATTTCCATGGGCTCGGCTCCGAGTACCCCATAGCCTTGGTATCCACAATTGTGGTGCGTGTCGATACATATACATGCATTTATTTTTTATACTGTTATTTTTTATTTCTAAGAAATTAAACATAGGAGCCTATATTTATTAAATATTGCACTTTAAAACATTGCAACAAAACTATAGTATGTGAAATGAATAGGAAAAATGTGAATTTGGGTGGAAAATATTTTGGCATGGGGGGGCCCCATTTGAAAGTTCACACTGGGGCCTATAATTTTATAGTTACGCCACTGACAAAAGTGTTAAAACCTGAATATCAGATTCATCAAGCAAGTATGCAATGCAGAATGCTACAATGTGACCTCTTACAAATAGGAAAATGAATAATTTTCTTCATAACTCTTTTTTTAGAATTGGTGTATAAAGAGAAGGTCTCAGTCCATATACCTGCAAGTCTTGACTGATAAACATGCTCCTGAACATTACCGGTATGACTAATATGCAATTACAGTAACGAACGATTTGATGACTTGTAACTGATCACATCCCACTGAATGTCATCTATGTCCTCAGAACGCCGATGATTACTCACATTACTTTATTGCCATTGCATCTTGTTTATCAAAATATCAGTTAAAAGTCAATTAAAAGCATTTGGTATGATTCAGACCACCAAAATGACTGCCATAAAAAGGTCATAATGAGGAGATTATTGGATGTGATAGAAGACTGACACAGCAGTGAAGTTTGCACCTCAGGATCTACAGTGCTGTGCAAAAGTTTTAGGCAGATGTGGAAAAATGCTGCAAAGTAAGAGTGCTTTCAAACAAAAAAGTGTTAATAGTTTTTTTTTTTTATCAATTAACAAAATGCAAAGTGAAACAGCAAAAGACATACAAGTAAAGAGCTGGCACACCCAGACTGATATCACAAAATTTAAAAAAAGTTTTACAAACAGACTTTATATTTTAAAGGAATTTTCCAGGCTCAGCATTAATTTCTACAATGAAAATATGTTACTGCAGATTGCAGAATCCTGACAGTATGCAATGTGCATAGGATTCCCCATTATTTGTAGCTTGAGTGGGCTGTCTCATGAGGGCAGGTATGCGAGTTTCAAACTTTAAGTAATTTGCCAACTAGCAACTTTCCTGCTTCTCTCAATGTCCTTTTGAGAGAAGTGGATAAGAAGCTTGTCGGCAGAGTGTCAGAATTTGGCAATTTGCAGTCTCGTAGAATCTGTGTTGAGCCCAGGAAATCCATGTTCTGAGAGCCATACATTTTACAATCTTCCATTAAAGGGGTTGTCCACTACTAGGACAACCCTTTCTTGAACTAAATGTTCGGCCCGATAAAATAAAAAAAACTACACTCACCTCCCGCACTGGCGCCCATCAAGCGGTGTTGGCATTGGCTCTTCCTGGGGCTCTTGTGTGACATGTGATGCGCAACGCCCAATCAGCGCTGGTGTCGCTGTCTCTGCATACGAAGGTGGAGACAGTGACGCCAGCGCTGATTGGGCGCCAGGCTCACATGTCATAACAACCGCATGAGAGCTCCGTGACCGCCAGTGCTGACAATGTTGGAATGGCGCCAGCATGAGAATTGAGTATAAGCTTTTTTATTTTACAGGGGTCAAACATTTTGTTCAAGAAGGGGCTGTCCTAGTAGTGGACAACACCTTTAAAGGCTTACTGTATTTTTTTACATTATGTTGTGAGATGCATTACCTAGCCTGTCAGTGTTTCACTAATAGGATAGAGTCACACAACAGTAGATTCTTTCATCTGAGGGAATCAGGTTGATTTTGCTAATGACACTCTGATCAAGTTTGATCAGAGTGTCAGCATCGTGTGATACAATTCCCACTTCATATTGGGGTACTGCGTCTCACTTTGTATTGAAATGAACTGTAGTTCATTCCTGTAAACGGTGACACCACAGAGCTGTGGTGTTCCAGTTTGGCTAAATAGCTGAACACTGGGGATCCAACACATTTATTTATTTTATTCACTTATGTAGCGCTATTCTCCAGCGCTTTGCAGACATTAGCATCGCTGTCCCCCATTGTTGATCACAATCTAAATTCCCTACCAGTATTTCTATGGATTGTGGGAGGAAACCCACACAAGCACTGGAGAACATACAAACTCCTTGCAGATGTTGTCCTTGGTGGGATTTGAACCCAGGACCCCAGGGCTGCAAAGCAACAGTGCTAACCACTGAAATACCATGCTGCCCCCGTCATCAGTTTTGAAGTCCATGTATATTTAACAGGGTATTAAATCTAGACAATTTGATTCAAATGGTTGTTGAACATTTATCAAACCTCCATTTATAAGTGTATCAAATATGATGATCATCCTTAGAGATGTTTTAAGCAGTGCACAACATTTAGATGATTCTAATCTAATGTGTTTGTCACTAGAAAAGTTAATTTCAAAAAGGAAAAGAAAAAATCAGCTATGCTATATGCTTTTAATGATTTTCTTTCTTGCCATATACTCTTTTTTGCTTCCATTTTAGGGTTATGGGCAGCGTTTCTCAGTTTGAAGAGTTTGGAAGAGTATTCCACTGCCCAAGAAATTCCCCGATGAACCCGGTTCAGAAATGTTCTGTGTGGTGATCCATAGAGGGATTTGCTAATATCCGCTCCACCACAGCACAAATGCTCCTTGTGTCTAAATCAGGAGAAGAATGTCTAAGTGTGCCTTGTATATTGGCAAAGGGATACTGAACCCTTGTCACTCCCTGAAGTGTGTGTTTCACCAAGTTCTGACATACACAGATGATCATTTCCTGACACCGTCACACCAACAAAAATGACATTTAAGTATCTTCCCATCTCTAGAGAATCGCCCTATGGGTTTATAACCAAAGACGATTTGGGGCCAGTGACTCATGGCGTGATTAGAATTAAATATGGCATAATTTATCTTCAACTCAAAAGGACAATGGCCAAATAGGACACTGAAAGTCTAAAATAATACATTGTTCCTTTAACCGACAGCAGAGGGTGAGGTCATAGACAACCAACCAGGAAGATTTCTAAGCCTTTATAATTCACATCAGAACAGAAAGTTGGTTAGAAATGGGTCATTACAAAGATGACAAGACATGCGGAGACTAGTTACTGAGCCACTAAGGTGGAGTTGTTGAAGACTTTGAGGTTATTGAGCACTTTAAACCCAGAATGGGCTTACAGTTTTTACATATCACCTGATGTACGGTAACCACTTTGTTTGCATCTATGTAATTCAAGGAACCGTGTCCCTCAAATCTACAAAGACATAGATTGCAGAGCTCTTCTTATACGTACACTACTGTATATTGGAGATATTCACATCAAAAAGCCTATTTTTGTTCATTTGCCAAATAATAGACTACTTTCCAAGGCATTCATATAAGCAGATAGTATGTTGCTGGAATTTTAACCACAATGAGTCTTCTAGCAATTGTACAGATTATGAGGGGGTTAATATAGTAATTTCAATCTCGGGGGTGAAGGGGAGGGTTAAAAGTTGATTGAAGATATTTTGAATGTTCTTCATTTTATACCAATGAACCTGCTGTGCCAAGTGAAGTGTTACTATTCTTATAGTCATTCCTAACCACCAGCATATTCCATATGTACATCAAACACAAATAGACCGATATGGTGACCAAGTGTCATAGGTTCAACTTAATGAGATCATGGTAAATCACTAATCACACCAATACATTTTCTGAATTGTATCACTGCATAAAGTAGTGAGAGTGCCAAATATTTTTTTTCTGTATACTTATTATCATCTCCACGCCCAATAGCACCACTGCTATACTCTATAACAGGCAATATATTAGCTAAACTGTACCCGACTATTGTTTTTTTATGATGAGAAAAACAATCACAATTATCTCCATAAACATAGTAAAATTCTACTATATGGTTCTGTTTTCCAGACCATTGGACACTAGTCCAATTTGCTCGGGATTTCCTGAGCATGCTCGGGTGTCCTCCGAGTATTTGGCGTGCTCAGAGATTTAGTTTCTGTCGACGCAGCTGCATGATTTGCGGCTACTAGACAGCCTGAATACATGTAGGGATTCCCTAACAAACAGGCATTCCTCACATGTATTCAGGCTGTCCAGCAGCCACAAATCATGCAGCTGCGTCGACAGAAACTAAATCTCTGAGCACGCCAAAATACTCGGAGGACACCCGAGCATGCTCGGGAAAACCAGAGCAACGAGTATACTCGCTCATCACTATTAGATACCATAAAAAAGATATGGCTGCAGTACTGATGAGAACACCAAGACCCAATGCATTTATTAACTCGATCTTTTCCTTGATTCATGGCCCATGCCATGAGATAATTTTTGGGAGTTACAATTGAAATATGGGGATAATGTTAATAGATCCAGATTGTTAGAATAAAATAACCTACTGAGCTGTGTTAGAGAAAAATATCCATTTATGTCCAGCCAACAGTTTTCACCATTTCAATGGACATGCAATGTTTCTAAAAGAACATAGCCCATAATTTGCACATTGTTGACAGGTCTGGTATCTTAGGACTGAGGTAGAGAGTTTCTATCAGTCAGAATATATGGTATAAAATCTAAATGTATATTTGACCATGGTAACTCCTTCTTGCTGTGGCCATTTTTGTTTTTCCAATTTTGTTTTTATTTGCTCCCCTTCTTCCAAGAGCCATAACTTTTTTATTTTTTCCCATTGACTTCACCGTACATGGAGTGGAATGATCAAAAATAGCAATTCCAATACCAATTCCGTAATAGGATTCTCAACACAAATTGGTTTGTGTTGCTATTTTCCGAGACCCAAATCATTTTTATTTTTTGACAGATAAAGCTATATGAGCTTGTTTTTTTGTGTGCTGAGTCGACATTTTTGCTGATGCAAAATTATGTTACATAACATTTAGTCGCTTTTTATTGTATTTTTTAAAGAGGAGTGGGAACCAAAAAAAGAACACAATTATGATTTTTTTTTTTCTCTTTACATCATTTACCATATGGGTTAATTAATTCTAAATGTACATGTTGATACAAAATATGTTCATTTTTTATATAGTTTTTATTTTTAATGGGGGCAAAAAGAGAATGAATTGAAATTTATATTTTTCTTTACTTTTTTTTATTGTTTACTTTTTTTTCATTACCTTAGGAGGCTGTAGCCTGTGATCCCTTGCTCGCTTGTTCTATACAGTATACTGCTGTATTGCAGTGTAAAGAGAAAATTATGTTCTTTTATGAAGCCCAGCTATACTCTGGGTTTCACTGAAGGGTTAAGATGTCATCCATCATGCTCATTAGCAGGCCTCCGGCTGCCATAATAACCCATTGACACCCTGTGATAACAACATGAGGTGGGCAATGGGAGCCAATGCGCGTTCGTAACAGTAATCACATTATTTTCATGTTATGGTCAGTGATTGACAGTGGCATTTAAATCGTTAAACAGGAGCAATCAGAGCAAGCTCTAGTTGCGGCTTTTACTGGCAGATACCAGCTGTGTAATACTGCTGGCATTTGCCGAGCACAGTGTGGACTCAGCTCAAAGGCCAGCTCCATACATGTGGACCTGATGTAGAACACAATATTATATCCTACATCAGTAAGCAGTTAAATCAATGCATTCAAATCATTAAGAAGCAAATTTGCCATTTATACCCTTATATCCCTGTTATAGTAAATTAGTAATATAATTTTTTTGCCACAATAATGCCGTTACTATTACTAATTATATCATTATCTACTATGTTTTAGAGCATACTTTACTAGACATCATTATAGGCTTCATCATCGTCTCCCAATGCCATTACTTGACTATCTTTACGTACTTGAGTACAACACGATCCTCTCGATACAGCAGTATATCATTATCATTATAGCTCTACTCTTCTGTACCATTCACTCATCTTCTCTTATACTGAAGATCATTAACATTACGTGCATTCAACTGCAGCAAATAGGTTTATTCTGCACAGTATGCTTATAGTGTGGAATTCGCTTGCCTGCTCCAAAATTTGGTAAATGTTTTCATAAATGAACTTTAACTCTCCGGCTACAACAGGTTGGTAACACAACTGACTGTACATCAATGTGCTGCATATTGAATGAAATGATTTCCGGGTAAGATCTGGTGGGAAGTAAAGGTAGTCAAAGATCATTAGAGCAAAATTCATAGAAAACTACTTAAGACAACCCATTAGTGAAAATTAAAAATAGCCTGCCAATTATCTAATCATTGTGAGTCAAGGTTTAGAAACCACCAACAATTAGTTGTGATTACAGATGGAAGCTGTGGCAGCTAAACGGTACACCTCTATAGAAACACTACACACAAGACTCTCACCTAAGCCTCGTGCCCTTGACCGATGTTCTCAGACTAAAGCTATTCGTGATTTTCATGGAGAACACTCGTACCTATGATATTCTATGGACCAGTGCATGTGTCTGATTTTTTTTCCAGTGAGCGAAAAAATCGGAGACATGTCCAATTGTGACCCGAGCATTGGATCAAACTGTTTTTGCTGGATGTGGAGAAAACAGTCGTTTGACCCTGCCCTTAGAAAAAGCTCATCTAGAGCAAGAGTTGCTTTTATAGTTGGTTTTCCTTTTGGCTAATAGAAGGGGCACCAAAATAAACCACATTGAATTGGATTTTCTTTGTAGCTCGTAAAACATTTTTATTTCTGAATTGCTTTCCGACTAATTGTGACACTAAAAAGCTATAACTATGCAAATAACGCACTCTGTATATCAGCGAACTGACCGAGTCATAAGATAAGCTACTAATATTTGATCGGCGGGGCCTAAATCTCAGAATCCCTCCCAATCTCCTCAGCGTTACTCAGTCTGTTTCTCTATACAAAAAGTCCTATCTATGTTCTGAGAGTTTTCTTACATTGCTAGGATATTGAAAGCTTAGTGGCTGCTGTGTATTCTACTATATCATGGAGCTACAGGAGCCGAAATTGTCTCCTTCATACAGCTGATACTGAACAGCAAGTTTATACAAACAGACGTTTCTACGTGAAAATGCAAAACACAAAGTATTTTGAAGAAAGTAATCAAATGTTTAGATTTAGAGTACTATTTTTTTTCTCAGCTGACTTTTTTGCATTATTATTGTCATATTCATACTTGAATGTAGAAATACTGATCCAAAAGTTTATAGTCTGGGAGCGATTAATAAATGTATTATTTTTGAACTGACTCTTGAACGTTTCGGTAGTTTATGTCCCTCCTCATTTTACTGAGAACCTGGATTGTATTTATTTTGCACCTGTTCCTACACACAGTATGAATGTGATCATATTCTAACCAGCAAGGATATGTATATCTGAGAGTGGAACATTCTGCTAATACAGTGCATTAGTACAGCATCGGAGGAGTTTTATGGATTAATATACTTTTTCACATTTACCTTGGCAAACTGGAATGCTTGTATATACTTGACCCACAGTATATAAATGATGTACCATTGGTCTCATACTGCGTAAAATAAAGTGTTTAGTAACTGCTACATTATTAAGGTTAGATTTGTACAGTATGGGTGACTGAATTGCAGTCCAGGATGCATGATTGCATAAATTGTACAACCCTCATTTTGTGTACATTGCGATTACAGAATAAAGTTCTTATATTTTTAAACTGTGTAGTTTAATTTTCTTTCGAGAGATAAAGCAAGACAGTTATATAACTGAGGTTTGGAGGTGTAAATTATGGAAAAGTGATACAAGGCCACAAGTAAAAACAGTTTTGGGGTAACCTTTTATTGCAGGTCAATCACCCTCATGCATTACCAGACAAGCCCATCTACAAAAGTGGTGCTAAATGCTTTCTCTAATCCTTTAGAACCCTTTTAGGAAAGGTCATCTTGTTTACACAACAGAGAAAATGGGCCAGCAAACTTGATTTTTTAGTGCCATCATGACATCGGTGGAACACACCGCACAACTTGTCATAGCACTCTATGCCGGCATTGAGCATCTTTTTCTCTTCCAAAGAGCAATCAGATGTAATCCACAATGCACGTCACATTTACACAACCGACTGAGCAAGAAAAGATAAAAAACAATACAGTAAATGACAAATATATTACCTACATATTAAAAGGAACCAATCAGTAGATTCATGCTGCTGTGACCACAGGCAATTGCTTTGTGCAACTGTAGCCTAGTATGCTTTACGTAGCAACATGCAGCATGTCACAAAAGGCATAGATTGAAAAGCCGACCCGGGGACTGTAGAGAGAGATATGACTAGTGTGGCACAGCCCCTGCGGCTTCTCTCGCACTGCTCCAGTTGATTTATAGGCCTGTCCCAGGTGTGTGCATAAGGAGATATCTATCAATCAACTAAACTGGGGTGGAGAGAAGGCGGGGGTTACGGACCAGCCAAATCTCTCCCTTCAGACTCTGGCTGTTTTTCAAACTAAAGGGTATGCCACACTAAGCGAGATCGCTAACGAGATCGCTACTGCGTCACCATTTATGACGCAGTAGCGATCTCGTTAGCGACTTAGCTGTTAGACTCCAAACACAACTCATCAGCGATCTGTGATTCCAAACACATCTCATCAGCGATCTGTATAATGACCTCTGTGGTCGTTGGGAAAACCTAGTCCCTCTGCGATGCTGGTGAAGTCGTTCATAAAGGGTGTCACACTCACGATTCAGGCTCACCAGCGGGACACCAACGACCAAAAAACGGCTCAGAACGTTCATTAGCGATCAACGACATCTCAGCAGAGGCCACATCGCTGCTACATGTCACACACAGCTAAGTCGCTAACGAGATCGCTACTGCGTCATAATGGTGACGCAGTAGCGATCTCGTTAGCGATCTCGCTTAGTGTGGCATACCCTTAAGTTTTCTCTGAATCACTGCGGCATTTCAAAATAAAACAAATCTGTCTGCAGTCACACAGCCATGCCACATGGTTCAGGCAGCATAAATTTAGTGACAGGTCTCCCTTATAATCAGAAAAAAAAAGAAAACAGGTTCATTTTCATCAAAGTATTTTCCCCACAATGTGCACAAAAAACACCTTATCCCTTTACCACGGAAACTGTTTTCACCTTCCTGACCAGATCAAATTCTACCATTCTGACCAGTGTCACTTTGTGAGGTAATAACTCTGGAACGCTTCAACGTATCCCAGTGATTCTGAGATTGTTTATTTCGTCAAGATACCTTGTACTTTATGGTAGTGGTAAAATTATGTTGCAATTTCCAAACTCTTAATTTTTATGCCTTTCAACCAGATAGTTATATCACACAAAATTGTTAATCAATAACATTTAACACATGCCCACTTTACATCAGTACAATTATTTTACTCCTTAACCCCCAAGGGTGGCTTGCATGTTAATGATCAGGCCAATTTTTACAATTCTGACTACTGTCTCTTTATGAGGTAATAACTCTGGAACGCTTCCATGGATCCCAGTGATTCTGACATTATTTTCTCATGACATACAGTACAGACCAAAAGTTTGGACACACCTACTCATTCAAAGATTTTCCTGTATTTTCATGACTATGAAAATTGTAGAATCACACTGAAGGCATCAAAACTATGAATTAACACATGTGGAATTATACATTACACTTTGCAAAAAAGTGTGAAACAACTGAAAATATGTCTTATATTCTAGGTTCTTCAAAGCAGCCACCTTTTGCTTTGATTACTGCTTTGCACGCAGAAAAGGTAAACGGCTGGACTCTACATGCCTAGTTCCCACCGTGAAGCATGGAGGAGGTGGTGTGATGGTGTGGGGGTGCTTTGCTGGTGACACTGTTGGGGATTATTCAAAATTGAAGCGGTGAGTGGTCCAGCTCACCCCAAACCATCTCGATTGGGTTCTGGTCTGGTGACTGTGGAGGCCAGGTCATCTGGTGTAGCACCCTATCACTCTCCTTATTGGTCAAATAGGCCTTACACAGCCTGGAGGTGTGTTTGGGGTCATTGTCCTGTTGAAAAATAAATGATGGTCCAACTAAACGCAAACCGGATGGAATAGCATGCTGCTGCAAGATGCTGTGGTAGCCATGCTGCTTCAGTATGCCTTCAGTTTTGAATAAATCCCTAACAGTGTCACCAGTAAAGCACCCCCACACATCACACCACCTCCTCCATGCTTCACGGTGGGAACCAGGCATGTAGAGTCCATCTGTTCACCTTTTCTGTGTGCAAAGCAGTAATCAAAGCAAAGAGTGGCTACTTTGAAGAGCCTAGAATATAAGACATATTTTCAGTTGTTTCACACTTTTTTGTAAAGTGTAATGTATAATTCTACATGTGTTAATTCATAGTTTTGATGCCTTCAGCGTGATTCTACAATTTTTACAGTCATAAAAATACAGAAAAATAGTTGAATGAGAAGGTGCATCCAAACTTTTGGTCTGTACTGTATTGTACTTCATGACAGTGGTAAAATTTCTTTTATATGGCTTGCGTTTATTTGTGAAAAAAATGGAAATTTGGCAAAAATTTCGAAAATTTCACAATTTTCCAACTTCGAATTTTCATGCCCTTAAATTACAAAGATATGTCACACAAAATACTTAATAAGTAACATTCCCCACATGTTTACTTTACATCAGCACAATTTGGAACCAAAATTTTTTTCTGTTAGGAAGTTATAAAGGTTAAAAGTTGACCAGCAATTTCTCATTTTTACAACACCATTTTTTTTAGAGACCACATCACATTGGAAGTCACTTTGAGGGGTCTATATGATAGAAAATACACAAAAGTGACACCATTCTAAAATCTGCACCCCTCAAGGTGCTCAAAACCACATTCAAGAAGTTTATTAACCATTCAGGGCTTCACAGGAATTTTTGGAATGTTTAAAAAAAAATAACATTTAACTTTTTTCACAAAAAAATTATTTCAGATCCAATTTGTTTTATTTTACCAAGGGTAACAGGACAAATTGGACCCCAAAAGTTGTTGTGCAATTTTTCCTGAGTACGCTGATATGGCATATGTGGGGGTGAACCACTGTTTGGGCGCATTTTAGAGCTCGAAAGGGAAGGAGCATCGTTTGACTTTTCAATGCAAAATTGGCTGGAATTGAGATCAGACTCCATGTCGCGTTTGGAGAGCCCCTGATGTGCCTAAACAGTGAAAAACCCCAACGAGTGACACCATTTTGGAAAGTAAACCCCTAAGTAACTTATCTAGATGTGTTTGAGCACTTTGCACCCCCAAGTGCTTCACAGAAGTTTATAACGTAGAGCCATAAAAATAAAAAATCATTTTTTTTGCAAAAATTATATTTCACCCCCAATTTTTTATTTTGCCAAGGGTAACAGGTGAAATTGGACCCGAAAACTTGTTGAACAATTTGTCCTGAGTATGCTGATACCCCATATATGCAGGTAAACCACTGTTTGGGCGCACAGCATAGCTCGGAAGGAAAAGAGCGTTGTTTGTCTTTTCAATACAAAATTGGCTGGAATAGAGATCGGACGCCATGTCGCGTTTGGAGAGCCCCTGATGTGTATAAACAGTGGAAACCCCCACAAGTGACACCATTTTGAAAAGTAGACCACCTAAGGAACTTCTCTAGATGTGTGATGGTGAGCACTTTGAACCCCCAAGTGCTTCACAGCATCTGTACAAACAATTATACACAACTACAAACAAGATGGGAATGTCCAGCCATCATACGCTGAGAAGGAGACAGGTCTGTGTCCAGAGATGAACGTGCTCGTCAACATGTGCATCACCCAAGACAAAAGCAAAGACCTTGTGAAGATGATGCAGAAGCTGTAAGATTTGTCAATATCCAGAGTGAAATGAGTACTGTATCAACATGGCTGAAAGGCCACTCTGCCAGGAAGAAGTGATTACTCCAAAAGAAACATAAAAAAGCCAGATTAATGTTTGCAAATACACACAGGAACAAAGACCTTAATTTTTGGCGCCATGTCCTGTGGTCTGATGAAACTAAAATTGAACTTTTTGGGCATAATGACCATTGTTACATTTGGAGGAAAAAGAGAGAAGCTTGGAAGCCTTAGAACACCATCCCAACTATGAAACACGGGGTGGCAGCATCATGTTGTGGGGTTATTTTGCTGCAGAGGGACTGATGCACCTCACAAAATAGATGGCATCATGAGAAAAGAGAATTATGTGGCAAAACTAGAGCAACATAGTTACATAGGTTAAAAAAAAACCTAGGTCCATCAAGTTCAACCTTTCTCTACATCAAGACATCTCGAGACATTAGCCAGGAAGTTAAGGCTTGAGCGGAAATGGGTCTTTCAAATGTACAATGACCCGAGCATACTGCCAAAATGGTAATAAAGTGGTTTAAGGATAACAAAGTCAATGTTTTGGAGTGGCCATCACAAAGCCCTGATCTCAATCCTATTGAAAATTTATGGGCAAAGCTGAAAAGGCAGGTACGAGCAAGGCGACCTACAAACCTGGGTCAGTGTCATGGTATAGGACATGGTTAATGTCCTGTCCATTCTGGGTTAACTTTTGCTGGCCTCCTGGCATAGTATAGGACATGGTTAATGTCCTGTCCACTCAGGGTTAACTTTTGCTGGCCTCCCTTTGGATCTGGGAGGGTATTTATACCCAGTCCAGAGGAAGATTCTCTGTCAGCTATACTTTTGTTGTGACTGTGTGTCTGATCCCCCTGGTTTGCGTGTATACTGCTCAGCTTGTTTGATTCCCGTGTATGACCCGGTCTGTTTGCTCACTCTGCTCTCTGTCTCACGTTTTGCTAATATTGTCTTTTCCGGTTCTAACCTCCTGGCTTGGCTATTGATGCTCCGTTACAGTTTTGTCCCTATTGTACCGTCTATTGCCCGTTCTGGTTTACTGATCTATTGCTACGTCCTGACTATCCGTTCTGTCTAACCCTTTTGTACTGTCGTGCTATCTTGTGCTCTGATCTCGGCCTGTCCTGGTTTTCGTCCCTGTCTTTGCCCCTTGGTAACTTTATCTCGCCGTTACCCTGCTAGGAGTTTTCCTGCAGTTCCTAGATCTCTGGAGCTTAGGCCACGCCCCAAGCAGTCACATGCTGCAGGTCCTGTTAGTCTGTAGTACACATCATTCATTACTGCTGTCCCGCTCCTCAGGTATCCTCGAGCACAGTTTGTTTTATTCAGGACACGTGCACTGGCTCAGTGAGCATGTGCAGTGCGGTGTTCCTGACACTATAGCTGACCATTACTGTCTTTCCCTGGTGGTGGGGTGGTAGCACATTATGGATCCGGTACGGGCCCTCACTGAACAGGTTAATGAGCTCTCCCAGCTTATGCAGAAGCTGTCTATGGAGCAGCAAACCCTGGTTCAGTCACATCAACAGGTACAGAGAGATGTGGCAGACGCTCTAGTGGGGTCTGTTCCGTCGGGGTTCCAGGAGCGGGGCGCCACTGATGTATCTCTTGCGGACCCCGACCCACCGGTAAAATTACCCGACAATTTTTCTGGAGATAAAAATTATTTAGGGTTTTTAAGGAGGGATGCAAGTTGTTCTTTGAATTGCATCCCAGACCTCTGGAAATGAAAGGCAGAGGGTGGGGATCGTAATGTCCTTATTAAGGGGGGCTCCGCAAGCATGGGCTTTCTCTCTCTCTTCCTCTGCTCCTGAACGTATGTCTGTGAACCTGTTCTTTGAGGCTCTGGGGCACATTAATGACGAGCCTGATAGAGTGCGTCTGGCAGAGGATATGGTGATGAGTGTGACACAGGGGAGGAACTCTGCTGAATGGTTCTGCTCAGAGTTCAGATGTTGGACCGCCGAAGTATCCTGGAATGATGCCGCCCTGAGGGGGTTGTTCCGCAGGGGCCTATCTGACCGTCTGCAGGACGCTCTGGCATTACATCCTCCTCCCGATACCCTGGAGGACGCCATGATGCAGGCGGTCCGTATGGACCGGAGACTCCATGCTAGGGGAATGATTCAACAAGAGACTCCCTTGTACTCCAAATTGTGTTACACCGCACCCGCATCTGAGCCCATGGAGATGGAGGCTGTCTCAGGAAAGGAACGAGAGAGAAGACACCGTAAAGACAACCGTCTATGCTTTTACTGTGAGGACTCTGGACATTGGAAAAGGGACTGTCCTTCCTGCCCTTCTTTTGTAAAAACGTCAGGAAAACGACTGAATCTGGGCGACAATCGTGGAGGTTGCCCAGACTCCCAGGTACATTTTTTTTCGCTTGCTAAAATGGTGCTCCAGGTTGAATTGGAATTTGCTGGCGGTTCTGTTATGACCACCGCCTTTCTTGACTGGTTCCTCCATTAATCTGATTGATGCCCAATTTGTGACTCTTAATAAGATAGGGACAGTCAGGTTGAAAGATCCTGTTAAAATTGTGGCTGTGGATTCATCCCCTCTTACCCGGGATGGAATTTGTTTTATGTCTGAAGTTTTTTCTATGAAAGTGGGTTCCACTCACGTGGAAAAATTAAGTTGCTTTATTCTGAATAATTGCCTGCAGGACTGGTATTGGGGATGCCCTGGCTGCAACGCCACAATCCTCTCATTGATTGGGCAAAAGGGGAGATCACCCGATGGGGATGTAATAATAATGGTCTTTGTTGTAACTCCGTTTCTCTTGTCAAGCCGATAAAATCTGTATCTGTGTCGTCTGTCAGTCAGGAGGGTATTCCGGAGTACCTGAAAGACTTTGAAGACGTATTTTCCGAAAGTGAGGCTGAGGCGCTCCCACCACATAGACCCTATGATTGTGCCATTGATTTGTTACCTGGAGCCAAATTACCCAAGGCTCGTTTGTTTAATTTGTCCGAGCCTGAGCGCCAAGCCATGAAAGAGTACATCAAAGAAAGCCTTCGAAAAGGGCATATTCGGCCCTCGATGTCACCCGTGGCAGCTGGATTTTTCTTTGTAAAGAAAAAAGATGGTGGGTTGCGACCGTGTCTCGACTTTCGGGAACTGAACAAAATTACCGTTAAGAACACGTACCCTCTTGCGTTGATTCCCGATCTATGCAACCAACTCACGGGGGCCAAATGGTTTTCTAAGCTCGATCTACGAGGGCTTATAACCTTATAAGGATCCGGGAGGGGGACGAATGGAAAACAGCATTCCTGACAACTGAGGGGCTATTTGAAAACCTGGTTATGCCCTTCGGTCTCACTAATGCCCTGCTGTTTTTCAGAACTTCATCAATGTTGTTTTTTCTGATTTAATTGGACGTTATGTAGTCATTTACCTGGATGACATTCTGATATACTCAGAAGACAGTCAGTCACACTTACATCATTTACGTGCGGTTCTTATGAGACTCCGGGAGAACCATTTGTATGCTAAGCTGGAGAAGTGTTCATTTTTTATGCAAGAACTGTCTTTTCTGGGTGTAATTGTATCCGGGGAGGGATTCCGCATGGATCCAGGGAAGGTTCAGGCCATTACAGATTGGGTGCAGCCTCATGATCTGAAGGAGTTGCAACGATTTTTGGGCTTCGCTAACTATTATAGGAAGTTCATTAAAGGGTTTTCACAGGTAGTGAAACCTTTGACAGACCTCACTCTTAAGGGGGCAGAGGTAAAAAATTGGTCCGTGGCCGCAAAAAAATTCCTTCCTTACATTGAAGAAATGCTTTACTTCAGCCCCTGTGTTGGTACAACCCGATTCGTCAAGACCTTTTATCGTGGAGGTCGACGCTGCGGAAGTGGGGTGGGGGCAGTGTTGTCCCAGGGCCCCTCTACACTGACTAATCTTAAACCCTGTGCCTTTTTCTCTAAAAAGTTCTCTTCGGCAGAGAGAAACTATGATGTCGGCAACAGGGAATTATTAGCGGTCAAATTGGCCTTCGAAGAATGGAGGCATTTTTTGGAGGGGGCCGCTCATTCCATTACGGTCATCACTGATCATAAGAACCTGGCCTATATCGAGTCCGCTAAGAGATTGACCCCCAGACAGGCTCGGTGGGCACTTTTTTTTTCTCGCTTTCATTTTACCATCACATTCCGACCAGGGTCTAAAAATGTAAAGGCAGATGCCTTATCCCGAAGTTTTGATTCTGTGTCCCCTCCAGAACCTCCTTCCTCCATTCTTCAACCGGGAGTGGTTGTAGCCGAAGTCTCCTCTGAGTTACAGAGAGAGATTCTGGAAGCACAAGCTCCAGGAATAAACCCCCAGGTAAATTGTTCGTACCCGAACAGCTCCATCTCACACTCCTGCAAGAATTTCATGATTTTGTGTTAAGTGCACACCCTGGTATTGCAGCTACCCGGGGGGCAGTGGCTAGAGGTTTTTGGTGGCCCTCTATGGGTACTGATATAAAAAATGTTGTTAATACTTGTGGGGTGTGCGCTCGCTCTAAAAGCTCTCAGGTCCGGCCGGCCGGGGAATTGGTGCCTTTACCAATTCCGGATAAACCATGGACACACCTGTCCATGGACTTTATCACTAATCTTCCCTCATCCAAGGGCAATTCAGTGGTATGGGTAGTGGTTGATAGATTTTCTAAGCAAGCCCACTTTGTGCCGTTACCCGCGTTGCCGTCTGCTGAAACCTTGGCCCGCTTGTTTATATAGCACATAGTTCGGTTGCATGGAGTGCCTGTGAATGTGGTGTCGGACAGGGGTGTGCAGTTTGTGGCCAGGTTTTGGAGAGCGTTCTGTAAGAAGTTGGGGGTCACATTATCATTCTCCTCTGCCTATCACCTGGAATCCAACGGACAGACTGAACGCACCAATCAGTCGTTGGAGCAGATTCTGAGATGCCTGGCCTCCTCTAGACAGGAAGATTGGTGTGAGGTTTTACCCATGGCAGAATTTGCGTTCAACTGTCGTATCAATCAGTCTACCGGAAAGTCTCCTTTTCAGGTCAATTATGGGTTTGTTCCGCAGTTTGGGGAATTTTCCCGTATGGATTCTGGTTGTCCTGATGCCGAGGGGATGGTTCAACAGTTAAAAAACCTTTGGAGGGAGGTGCAGGGGAACATCTCCAAAGCCCAGAAGAAGTACAAGCATTTTGCGGACAGGAGGAGGGGGTTGGGTCCTGCGTTGACAGTGGGGGAAAAGGTCTGGTTGTCCACCCGTAACATCAAACTTAAGATACCCTCTATGAAGCTGGGCCCCAAATTTATTGGCCCATACAAGATTGTAGAGGTGATCAATCCAGTGGCGTACAGGCTTCAGTTGCCCACCTCCTTCAAAATATCTAACGTCTTCCACAGGTCCCTATTAAAACCTGTGGGGACGGTTAGAGAAGATTCCTCATCCGTGGTTCCACCAGTGTTGGTAGAGGGTCAACTAGAGTACGAGGTAGGGCGCATCATTGATTCGCGGTGGGCGCGCCGAGACTTCAGTTAAGGGGGGGTACTGTCATGGTATAGGACATGGTTAATGTCCTGTCCATTCTGGGTTAACTTTTGCTGGCCTCCTGGCATAGTATAGGACATGGTTAATGTCCTGTCCACTCAGGGTTAACTTTTGCTGGCCTCCCTTTGGATCTGGGAGGGTATTTATACCCAGTCCAGAGGAAGATTCTCTGTCAGCTATACTTTTGTTGTGACTGTGTGTCTGACCCCCCTGGTTTGCGTGTATACTGCTCAGCTTGTTTGATTCCCATGTATGACCCGGTCTGTTTGCTCACTCTGCTCTCTGTCTCACGTTTTGCTAATATTGTCTTTTCCGGTTCTGACTCCTGGCTTGGCTATTGATGCTCCGTTACAGTTTTGTCCCTATTGTACCATGTGTCAAAGTGACGTCAATGTGAAAAAAGGCTGAGCAGGATCGGAACGCACCTAATAAATAATGTAGAGAGGTGCGTTCGCAGCCCGGGGTCCACCGTGCAGGCAGAGCCTGCTGCTAGTATGATGGCGTAAGTAGCGAACTCTGTTATCCCACAGAGTAGCTAAAATAAACGCCGTAGCACGCTGTGGCAGTTAGTGCGAACTCTGTTAATCCACTGAGCCGCTAGTGGGAATGCCGCAGCGCTATATGGCGATAATGCAAACTCACTTAGCTTCAGTGAGCCGCAAAGTAAAACGCTAGGGCGCTGACTAGCGTTTTAAAGCGAACCCTGTTGCGTCACAGAGCCTCTGAGAAACCCTACTGTGTCCAGTACACAGTTGACTGCTAAGCGAACATAGGAAGTGGTCACCCGCAATCTATGGCGTCTGTACGCCAGGCCCTGAATACGGCAACCAAACTCCTCACCGGTTATGCCAGTATTCTAAAGGCATCTAAGACACCGACCCTGACCAGCTAGCATACCAAGCTCCTCACCAATTAGGTTGGTACTGTAATGGCGTATTTCAGCCGCCCTAACCACACACACGCATGACCATACTGGCGCTAAGCACATAAAGGTTTGATACTAGCGCACGGCCGTGCAGTCAGGACAACATTTTATAGCAGCCACGAATAGAAGACCTTCCAGAAAGGACCAATAGAAAGCTGCTTCAGATCACAAACAGCTACAGGACCTTCCTGGAGGACCAATAGGAGTCGTAGCTGTATCTGAGCATGTGACCCCTGATCTCCAATGGGAGATCTTGCCCTGGGCATGCTCAGAAGAGTAAACAGAGGACTTAATCCCAAATCTGCCTGCTCCAGCACTGGTTATAACCAAAGATCCAGGAGAGGCAGCAGCAAGTCTTTGCACAGTATTAAATCGGGCAAGACGCTGGGACCGACGTCTCTGCTGAGCAGGTTCCACTGCGGCCGGAGACGGATGGGGGACCGCAGCGGGAATGGCTCAAGATTCCCCTTGTGCAGCATTGGGAACTCGAACCCTAACATATGGCTACCCAGCCATGAGAAGCTATATAAAAGTAATATCCAGCTCAAAGAAATGGAGGCCACATAGTGACCTGCACTAATTACAGAAACCTGAAACTGAACAAAAAATGAACTGGAGTATAATTTGGTATGCCTGCATAATAGGAGCAAATATTACATAGAGTATAGTTAGTCCATATTCACCCTGTTCCACATAATAGGTTAATCTTATATTTTTCTAAATATGGTTTAAGCTATGTGCATACAAAATAGTAAGTATAAGAATAACTGTAAATGACGTGTATAAGAAAACAAAAATATTGATAGCGGTATTTTGGTGCACTTCTGAAATAACACTACTACAACACCCACTTCTGCACATAATTATTTTTTTTCTGAAGCAGTTTATTCGTGTGAAATTATTTACTTGCATTCTTGAATATGGAAATCAATGTAGATAGGGACAGCATTTACAAGCTGTGTTTTCCTGTGGCATTATATGTGCTCTAATCACGGTGCATTCATTTGTAGTTTACTTATGCGGCAACTTGTGTTTAAAAAAAGATAAAGGGTTTCCTCTTTTTCGGACTAAATTATTCCAGTTATCCCCATTGTGAACCAGACTGTTTTTTTATTGTTTTGTATGCCTCATATGTGTTTTAACTATGCCAAAGGAAGTTACTTACCGGTAATTAATAAACCAGTGAGTTCCCCGGAACTAAAGATATTTAAGAAATTACTTGCCAATGTTCAACATCATGAATAAGAGTGTTTATTCACTAAAAACGCATTGATGCTGCTGAATGCCACTGCTATTATGAAAGTCCTGTTTTAATCATCTGTCATGCACTTATGTAAATAAAGACTGTTCATTGTTCATGAGCTGGATCTTCCTCTTTTTCAATAAATTAAAAGATCAAAGTAGCCAAAGAACCAGATTTTCTGTTTATCATACTTACCACTCTAGAGTTTTCTAAGCTGCTCGAATAGAAATATTATGTTCAATAAATGAAATGTTGATGAGCCAATGTTCCTAAATGCATATCCTCAAAGGAGTTTACCAGGATTAGAAAAAAAAAAAACCGAGAGATAGCAATGGATATAGCTACGTGTAGTTGTCACTTAACCAACTGGCTTAAATGTTCCAAAAAGCCAATATATGAGGCTGTCTAGGAACTGAAGATTATGACATTGAAGCTCAAGCACTAACAAAGAAGTTCAGTGAATAGGGCTATGACCCAGTATTCAGACACGACGCCCAATCAAATATCAGAAACATCCTATGATTGGACTTATTACAAAACCACCAATATAAACATGAAATAGAATTAAATATGATGGATGTTCCCATAATCACGCGGTATAATGCTAACACTCTATTTTAAAAACATTATTTCTAAATACTGGGATATACTGCGTGATGATAAAACCATCGGCGACCATCTACCAGTACACCCAAGATTCATCTATAGAAAGACTAGAAATATTGGGAATTTAATTGCCCCCACCGTATAAGAACCTACCACTAATATTAGAAATGGTAAATCAATTTTAGCCAACATTTTGTAAAAGAAATGAAAGGCTCACTATCCGAGATTACATAATATGCAGTACCAGAGGTGTCATATTGTATTGAATGTCCATGTAAGAAAATATATATTGGCAGGACAAAACACTCCATGACAAAAAGAATAATTGAGCATATGCGCAATATTAAAAATAAATCTCATGAACACCCTTTATCAAAATATTATGTTGAAAAACATGGTGGCTCCTTTAAAGGTACGCAAATATGGGGAATACAAAGTGTTAAAGGGAGTTGGCAGATAGGCAATTATATTAACCTCTATACCCTCCCAAGGATGTTAGCATATTAATGACCAGGCCAAATTTTACAGTTCTGACCAGTATCAGTTTGGAACGCTTCAATGGATCCCACTGATTCTAAGACTGTTTTTTCGTGACATATTGTACTTCATGATAGTGGTAAAATTTATTTGATATAACTTGCATTTATTTGTGAAAAAAATGGAAATTTGGTGAAAATTTAGAACATTTTGCAATTTTCAAACTTTGGATTCTTATGCTCTTAAATCAGAGAGATAGTTAATAAATAACATTTCCCACATGTCAACTACATCAGCACAATTTTTGAAGCAAATTTTTTTTTGTTAGGAAGTTATAAGGGTTAAAATTTGACCAGTGATTTCTCATTTTTCCAACAAAATTTACAACATCAATTTTTTTTAGGAACCACCTCACATTTGAAGCAACTTTGAGGGTCTATATGAAAATACCCTAAATTGACAGCATCCTAAATACTGCACCCCTCAAGGTGCTCAAAACCACATTCAAGAAGTTTATTAACTCTTCAGGTGCTTCACAGGAATTTTTGGAATGCGGAAAAAAAAATAAACATTTAACTTTTTTCACAAAAAAATTTTGCTTTAGACCCATTTTTTTTATTTTTACAAGGGTAACAGGAAAAATGGACCCCACAATGTATTGTGCAATTTCTTCTGAGCATGCCAATACCCCATATGTGGAGGAAAAAATTGTTTGGGGGCATGGTAGAGCTTGGAAGGGATGGAGTGCCATTTGACTTTTTGAATGTAAAATTTGCTGGAATAATTAGCAGAGTCATGTAGCGTTTGGAAAGCCCCTGATGTACCTAATAGTACCTGAAAATCTCCCACAAGTGACACATTTTGGAAACTAGACCCCCTCAAGGAATGTGTTTAGATATGTATTGAGCACCTGCTTCACAGAAGTTCATAATATTGAGCCTCAAAATTAAAAAAACACATTTTCCCCACAAAAATGTTTTTTAGTTCCAAATTTTGCATTTTTATGTGGGTAACAGGAGAAATTGCACCATAAAATATGTAGTGCAATTTCTCCTGAATACACTGATACCCCATATAGGGAAGAAAACTAAAAATGGCACCCCTCAAGGTGTTCAAAACCACATTCAAGAAGTTTATTAAACCTTGTTTAAAAAAAATGAACATTTAACTTTTTTTCACAAAATTTTTACTTCAGATCCAATTTTTTTTATTTTACCAAGGGTAACAGGAGAAATTGGACCCCAAAAGTCGTTGTGCAATTTGTCCTGAGTACGCTGATACCCCATATGTGGGGGTAAACCACTGGGCGCACGGAAGAGCTCGGAAGGGAAGGAGTGCCGTTTGACTTTTCAACGCAGAATTGGCTGGAATTGAGATCGGACACCATGGAGAGCCTCTGATGTGCCTAAACAGTGGAAACCCCCCACAAGTGACACCATTTTTGAAAGTAGACCCCCTAAGTAACTTATCTAGATGTGTGTTGAGCACTTTGAACCTCCAAGTGCTTCACAGAAGTCTATAACGTAGAGCCGTAAAAATAAAAAATCATATTTTTTCCACAAAAATTATCTTCTCGTCCCCAATTTTTTAATTTCCCAAGGGTAACAGGACAAATTGGACAGGAAAAAAATGGTTGTGCAATTTGTCCTTAGTACGCTGATACCCAATATGTGGGGGTAAACCACTGTTTGGGCGCATTCAGACGCTTTTTATTGCAAAAATGTTTTTGCATCACCATAATTTGAGAGCTATAATTTTTTCATATTTTGGCCCACAGAGTCATGTGAGGTCTTGTTTTTTGCGAGACGAGTTGATGTTTTTATTGGTACCATTTTCGGGCACATAACATTTTTTGATCGCTTTTTATTCCGGTTTTTGGGAGGCAGAATGAACAAAAACCAGCAATTCATGAATTTCTTTTGGGGGGGGTACGTTTATACCATTCCGCATGTGGTAAAATTGATAAGGCAGTTTTATTCTTCGGGTAGTACAATTACAGCGATACCTCATTTATATCACTTTTTTATGTTTGCCGCTTTTATACAATAAAACCTATTTATATAAAAAATAATTATTTTTGCATTGCTTTATTCTGAGAGCTATAACTTTTTTATTTTTTCACTGATGATGCTGAACCGGGGCTTTTTTTTGAGGGACAAGATGACGTTTTCAGCGGTAGCACGTTTATTTATATCCGTCTTTTTGATCCCGTGTTATTCCACTTCTTTCTTGGCAGTATGATGGTAAAGCATTGTTTTTTTTGCCTTGTTTTTTTTATGGCGTTCACTAAAGGGGTTAACTAGTGGGACAGTTTTATAGGGCTGATCCCGTCCCTGGTCATACAGGCCCAGGGCACATGGACAGGATAGTATGTCTCATGTCAGAAAGGGGTAAACCACTATTCTAATTTTTTTCAGAAAAGGAGTTCTATCTTCATTTTTTTACATCATATTGAGGATTGGTCTATGCCTGGAAGGCTTGGCACCCGATTTTTGCATACTGCTTGCTAGTGCTGCTTTTCAATTTTTCTTTTCTTTCTTTGTTTCTTTGTTTCTTTCATCTATCTATCTCTATCTTTGAACTTCTTTAATACATAACACTTCAATTTCTATGCTGCATTTCATTCCATACGTGTCACACTAACAGCACATGGAGACACGGACACGGACAGCACATGGGCACACGGATGTCACACGGATGTTACATACATATGCACTGATAGCACACGTACATGGACCACGGATCTCACCAATACTGTTTTTTCCAGTACAGGAAGCACCAGGACGTATGAAGGCCTTGTACATGGGCTCTTTTCTGTCTGTGTCTGCCCTGCTACAACCCTTACAATTTTTTGCTGAGATAATTGTGCATACCTGATTTTCAAAATTTGGCCTGGTCATTAAGTCATTTACATGTCTGTCCTACAGGTCTAATGTCAACATGCTGCCCGTAAAAATTAATGATGATCTGATGTGAGGACTCCACATTCACTCACAACTGTGCAGTACTTAAAATCTACCATCAGATGGTGCAAAAGAACCTTGAAGACGCCACTAACAGCTTATACACTAAGACTAGAGTAACATACTTTAGATTTCATGCAGACTTTGGTAATCTATTTATTTCTTTTTCAGGTAGAGTCGAGTGACTTTTTTGGTTTGTGTTTACAGTGCCGGGGGTGCAGTTTCTGCCGTCGCTCCATATACTCAGAGCAGTGACTGAACCTGCACCAGCGCCACCTTCATGGCTGAAACCTGAATGTAGCCAGGAGGAATAAAGTTCATTTTCTCCCGGAAGCGTTCGGCTACGTACGGCGTCCGGGCAGGTTAGTAACACTATTAACCTGCAGATTGACCCAATACCACCAATATTTGCAAGTTTTTTCTGGTGACAGGTTCCCTTCAATATCAAAGTTTATGTATGTGTTTTATTCCTGACTAGATGTCTTCTGGGTAGATCCTTCAAAAGTGTGTCCATTCATTAACACACACACATACATACAGTATAATATATGTATATAACTAATTAGAGTCTCTTCTCTTTTGCTTCTTCGTAGAGCTGCCTTTCAATGTCTCTGTGAGGACAACACAGAGAACTGGATGGAATCTATAAAAGGATGAACCAAATAATCTTTCATATAACACCATGATTTCTTGAAAATAATGTCACTTTGATCATGAAGGCATCATAAACATTGAAACATCATCACAAAGAATATTATCAGCTTTAAATACATCATTATTTTTAATTTCCATAATAATATCGACATCGATAGTATCATCATGAATATCATTGTCAGCAATATCATTATTGACATTATCATTACTAACATCATTTCCTTATTAGCAACAATTATATCAACAACATAAATATATACGCAGCATTGATAAAGGCCTGCTACACGTTGAAACGTTGAATCTTTATGGCGAATAAAGCTTCTTTGAATTTCTTCACCTGGACTGGATGCTGTTCTCATTAATCCTGGCTGCTGCTGCTTTGTCAAGTGGATTCCTTGGATTGAGAGCAGGCATCCACACTTAGTGAATGCTGTCTGCCTTTTCCTTATGTGCCTGAACAGTATTCCAGATGAGGTCTGACCAAGGAGGAGTAGAGGGAGATAATTACTTCACGTCATCATACTTCATACTTCCTACATCCCAGAACTGTGTTTTCCTTTTTTGCTGCTGCATCACACTGTTGACTCATGTAGTCTGTGATCTATTAGTATACTCAAGTCTTTTTCACACATGCCGTTGCTTAGTTCTATTCCTCCCATTCTGTAGAATTAATTTTTGTTTTTTTCGCCCAGATGTAGAATCCTGCCTTTCTTCCTGTTAAATACCATTCTATTCTGCCCATTGTTCAAGCTTATCTAGATACTGCTGAATCCTCTCTCTGTGTTCTCTAGTGTTAGTTATCCCTACTAGTTTTGCATCATCTGCAAATTTAAAATGCATCATGCATTATCATTAAGGGAGCTTCTAAGTGGCTCCAAATTTATGCTGCAGCAGGACAACAACACCAACATTCAGCAAATGTCATTAAGAATTATATTTAGCTTAAAAAGAGAACAAGGAGTCATGAAAGTAATAATATGGCCCTCAAAGAGCCCTGATCTCAATATTATCGAGTCTGAGATTACATGAAGAGATATAGAATTTGCACAAGGCTACATCAACAGAAGTTTTATGGTAATTCTCCAAGATGTTTGGACGAACCTACCTGCCGAATTCCTTGAAAAACTATGTGCATGTATACCTAGAAGATTTGATGCTTTGATCCTGTTTAAAAGGCAAAGGGTGGTAACACCATATACTAATTTGATTTAGATTTCTCTTTTGTTTACTCACTTTGCATTTTGTTAATTGATAAACTTAAATTATTAACACTTCTATTTTTCAAATCATTCTTACTTTACAGCACCTTTTGCACACCTGTCTACAAGTTTTGCATACTACTGTATATATCTTTTTTAATCAGATAACTTTTTATTAACATTTTTCAAAACAATCATGATACAGATGTCAAAATTCTGAACAAAACAGTTGCCCCCCTCTCCTCCAATGTCCATTTATTGTTGTGGAGAAGACATACAGTAACTATCCATTAATCAAATTTAATAGTAGATCAAAACAAATACAAGTAGTTATCTATAGTATTATCAGAGCGATTGTCTTCAAGGAAGTAAAATGCAAACCGTAAACCATAATAGGTCTCTGTGGAGACATATCTACACAGGCCAGCCATGTGAATACATATCTTATTCTATATATCTAATTATGCCTATCTAGAGAGCCACCAAACAGCCATTCACTCCTTGAGATCACATGTAATAATATTCTTGACCAAGTTAAAGTCAAGGGATCTAGGCTAGGCCTAGATAACCAAGCTGCCCAAATTTCCTCCAATTTTTGACACGTCCTTATTTTTTGTTATACGTATTTCTCAAGACTTATAGTACTATTTATTGCATCTATAACTTCTTTAATAGAAGGCACCTTTGATGATTTCCAGTGAGTAGCTGTACTCTTCCGAGCCTTATACAGTATTCGGGAGATAGCTAGCCGGTGACTTTCCCTAACAGGGATGTCTGCCACATAACCAAAAATACACACTTTAGGATCCTCTGGCATCTGACAGTTAAAAAAGGAGTTAATAATGTCCAGCACAATTCCACATTAAATAAATTAAATCTGCATTCGATACACCACATTTCCAGCATTACGAGTCTAGCTTAAGTCCCATTTTAAACAGTAAAAGTATGTGCAGACATTCAGTATTAGGCAGTGCTTTGGACGCAGCACATGTCTGCTGTGTCCAAAGCGCTGACGGCATTTGAACGCAGGTGTATCCGCATGTGTTCATTGAACTATGTGGAATCATCGCGTCCAATACATTGCACTGGTGATATTTATATTAAGATAAATTGACATGCTGCGGTCTGGAAAGAAGCGCCGCATGTCCGTCTCCACAGGGAAACCACGGGCGCCAGTTCAAGCATAGTGGGCATGGGATTTCTTGAAATTCCATCCACTATGCTGTAACATCAGGCTGCTGTGGGTTGGACTCTGCGGATGTACGCAGTGTGAACCCGCAGCGTTTACTGACCGTGGGAATATACCCTAAGAGAGGTGTCCTATATACTCTATGTATTAAAAATGAGTGCAAGAGTCTATGGGACTCCCTAACGGATACCTTTAGCATTTCTTGCTCTATTTCATCCCATATATCATCATTTGTAGGGCCGATACCTTTCTGCCATTTCTTTTTACAGAACAAGACCCTTGTTTGAGTCTAGCTTCCATGAGACATTTATAGTGTAATTATATAATTCCTTTCATACCCACCTCCAGTCACCACCATGTCTAGGAGCAGAGCATTTGCTATTGGGGTCAATGGGCGGGATCTGGACTGCACCAAACATGCATGTCTTAATTGTAAATATTGAAAAAACCTACTCCTTCCTTTGGACATGAAGGAGTAGCTCTCGGGCTATACTCCTGGCAGAGGAGTTTCTCAGTGGTACCGCCTCCGGGTGCCATGTTGCGTAGTCCAAGATTACCAGCATATATTGGTGCCTTCTGGCGGACTTCACAATGGGTCTGACAAGATCTATGGCAATTCAGTCAAATGAGACCTCTATAATTGGTATTAGCACTAAAGGACGTGAGAGATGGAAGCAGTTAGCTGACATGTGGGACAGGACCGCCAATTACCAATCTCTCAGTGACATTCAGGCCAGTAGAGCCTCTGAAGGACCCACTCTTGGGTTTTGTCTACACCCAGATGCCCACCCAAGACATGAGAATGGGTGAAGTCTAGAATCGTACACCTATAGGGCCCCCGTACTAACAATTGCTCTATAACTTCCCCTCTCAGTTTAGTAACCCAATATAGCAAGTCCTCATTTACCGCAAAGTAAGGGAACCTCAGATGTCGGCCCCCGATGTGTACTGTGACATCTCCAACAAATTAAGTCCTTACCAGCGGCCTTAGTCAATCTCTCAGCAACCCCTTGGGACTTCAGACTCCCCCAAGTTGTGGCTCTATTACCCTTCTTTTGAGAGTCAAGCTCCTTCTGGTACCTAAGTATGGGGATGCAACAAAACCCGGTTTAAAGACTTCTCAACTACCTGATACCTTTCAACTAGACCAACCAGGTCATCCGCATTTCAGGGGTCTCCCTGGGAAACCCAGGTCTGCACCAACTTAGGAAGGGAGTGGATAAATATGATCATAACAACCCGCTCAACCATCTGGGCTGGGGTGGAGGACTTCAGTTGCAACCACTTCTGTACAAGATGTAGCACATCGAATATTTATGAGTGAGGGGGTTTATCACCACAATATGCCCAGTGGTGGACTCTTTGAGTACTGACAGACATAGCCATTCCTGAGTGCGCCAATATTTCAGTTTTTAATTTGGCATATTCCTGTTCATCCTGTAAGAACAGGTCATAATAAGCCATTTGGGGCTCACCAGTTAGATAGGGGGGCTGTACTTCAGCCCACTCCTCCGGCAGCCACTTCCTCTACTCTGATACCCTTTTAAAACAGTTAAAAATACCTCAAATCATCACCTGGGGTCATCTTTTTCATAGCTCGTCTTACAGTCTACTGGACATATGAGTCATCACCTGGACCTGGGGAGAGGCTGCCGACGAACAGCCTATGCGAGGAGTTCCATCTGCTGTGTAAGCACCTCCTGTTGCTTTTGCTGCTGCTGTTGTTGGAGCTGCTACACCAACAGTTTATTCGTTTCTTGCTGCTTTTGGGCTTGCTGCTGTTGCTGTTTGTCTTGGTCTTGGTTGATCAGCTCCTCCATGCTATCTGACTTTGCTTACTGGCTTATCACCCCCTTCACCCAAGACATGCAGTTTGTCGTTAGCTGTCACACATGCTTCCTGGGGAAGTAGCCTGCACTTCTAGCACCAACTGTGGTAGATCGGCTCACTCGGCTACTCGCAGAGGTAGACACAGGAATGCTTTACGTTTAAATCTTGCACTGGTTTATTAAAAACTTACTGCAAAAACCAGTGCAAATTTAAGTAAAATAAACTCATCCCTTCTGGCATGAGGGAAAAACAAAAGTAGCGTACAGTACAGTCTGTGTGGACGTGGGGATCTGCCTTCTTAGGATAACAAAACACCTCTCTCTCATCTCCAGGCACACTGAACACTGAAGTAGTCAAAAGACTGTCTATTTACCTTCTGGACCACACCCTGGGGTGGAGATATGGTGTACAGCCTGCCACACACTCTTCAGCTGTCTGCAACAACACAGCCCTTAACATGACCCATTAACCCCTCTCAGCAGTTAGTGTGCTGGATAGTGTTGAGCGATACGATAATGCAAATATCGGCTATCGGCCGATATTAGCTCTATCGGCCTTTCGATAATTCGTTTCGATATTTTCGTCTTATCGAATACCGGAATCGGATTTGTCACTGTCACTGTGAGTGTCCGTCGGTCGGGTCTGTCAGGAGTCAGCGGCACTTACCTGGCAGAAGATCTCCGGCGGTCACGTCCTGGACTGCTTGATGGCCGCCATTATCTTCTCCCTGGCGGTCACATGCAGTTTTTCGCGATAACTGCAGTGACTGCAGGGTAATCCCAGCCGTAAAGCAGTCAGTCCGATGACGTCACCGCCTGGGAAGCAGGTAATCAGCTGTGCTGCGCCGGGATGACAGGCTCTGCCTGTCATTCTGATGTAGCAGAGCTGGATCGTCGTGGGACAACTCGTTACTATGGACTGCGTCGGTCAGGTGGTATACTTTTTTTTTTTTTTTTTTCATTTTTTTTACAGGAGATCGATGGCGTCGCAGCAGGATGAGACAGTAATAAAAGAAATGAAAACTGTGTTTTTTTTTTTTTATTAAATTAAAAAAATTTTTTTGGAACATTCACCCTCCGGGTACATAAACAATTTAACTATTTATTTACATACAGGGACCCTGTCCGGGTTATTTAGACTTCTTTGGCTGGCCTCTTCCAGGTACCACCTGGTACTCTTCTGGTGCTTGCCAAACATCCGAGGCACCAAGGACCACCAGGACCTGATGACGTCGTGTGGCCTGTACAGTCAAGTCGTGACCCGCTATCTGGGTCTGTGTGGCCACCTCTTTCATCTCTCTCCGGGTCTGGAGCCCTATGTCACAGACTGTACGAACCCCAGGGGGCCTAACAGGCCCGGGTACGGGCCACGTATCGATATCATGTCGATGGGTGGGTCTGCTGAGGAGACCACTGAGGGAGGCTGGGGAGATTTACGGCGTGGGGTGGGCACTTTTGCAGAGGCCTGGATGTGGGAGGCTGAAGGCTTCGAGGGTCTCACAGGTTCCTGACACACTGGGGAGTAGGGGTCGCACCTGGTAACATTTAGGGCGTACCACCCATTGTAACCCCAGTGTCGGGTGTAAGTCACCAAGTCTCCTGGCAACAGGTCCCTCCCCGGGTGTCCTTCTGGGAGGTGAGCCTCCACGTCCCGCCGGGTCACAAAGACTTCTAAATAAAGTCCAGGCTCCTTGATGAAGCCCCACCCACCTTTCAATTTAAAGTTCCGTACTGCACCCTTTTGCCGCGGCTCACTCAGGGTTCCTTTGTCCTTTCTCATCCGGTCCTTATCTGCCCGGTCCTTCTCCAGGTGACGTTGGCGAAGTTTTAGGGTTTCTCGCTGCTCCCTTTGTCGCTCTGCTTCCTTCTCCCAACGTCTCCACTCTTCCTCCTGACGCCGATTGTAATTCTCCTCCACCAGTTGCTCCATGTCTCCACCATCAAACTGCAGCTTACAGTGTCCGGTTTGCGGCAGCTCTCCTGTCGCCCCCCAGTCCTGGCGGCGCTCCCCTGCGGAGGAAGCAGACGGCTCTAAATCAGATGACAGTCGGGGCTCCGGTACAGGCAGGTAGTGCTCTGGTGCCTGCGCGGCCTCCTCCATGAGGACGGGTGTCGCTTCTTCTGTCTCAGCGACCGGGGCAGACAGCGGGATTTGGGGTGCTGCTGACGGTGCTGCGGTTTTTGCAGGAACGGGTGCCTCCACTGCGACAACGTCAACCGGATCACATTGCAAGGGCTCCTCTACTATAACGGGTGCCTCACCTTCCGGTACAGACACTTCAGGTAAGAGGGATTGGCGCCGCTCCAAGTTTATTTTTAGGGCACGCCAGCTGGCTTCCATCCTGGCGACCTCCTCCCGGTGCCGGGCCAGGCCTCTCAGGGTATCCTCCGCTTCTTGCAGCGTAGGAGGGTTTACAGGCCGGGTGCCCAACGGTGATTCTGTGGCGATCGGGTCGCTTCCGTGGGGGGAGAGCTCTGACTGCTCCATCCCTTCCCACTTCTGCTCGTCGTGTCCATTAGCCATCTCTGCCAAGTCACATGTGTCATATCTGGAGAGGGCCCCTCTTTTGTAGGGAGGCGGGACCTTATCACACTGAGGAGGATGAGGAGGCGGAACTCCAGAGCTGTGGGGCACGATGTTACATTGCAGTACCATTTACAGTGGGCGGCCATCGTTTTCACGCCACTGAGTGAGTGACACCCACGAAGAGCACGCCCTTCTTCTTCACCAGTGCCTCGTCGTGACGCAGATATGGCGGAAAAATGGCAAATACATTCTCTGATGATTTTAGCAATTCTCAAGCACAAAACCAGTGCAATTCAGGCACACAGGACTCGCTTATAGCGAGCTACAGAATCCTGTTCGTGACGCCCAAGTTGAGTCGCACAGAGCCAGAGGTTTTCGGGGTACTCGGCACCGAGCCCGTCGACTTCTATGGGGTATGTCACGTCTTTACCCGGCAATTGAATTAGAGTCGATTTTACTATGTAGAAGTGTTAAAATATAAATATTGTATTATAAAAGTCACAAAAGGCATGTATATATATAAAATTTTATTTTTGTGTGTATATTTTTTGTTTAACGAAAGAAAGGGTTTTTTTTTTTTTGCGATATTTTTGTTCCCATAGATTAATGGGACTTCCCTATCGAAAGGGGTACGACGAATTTAGTGCTATCGCGATACAATTTTCGATACGATATTTTTTTGATATCGAGCAATATCGCTCAACCTAGGCGGAGCATTTTTCCAGGTTTATATCACTGAAGATAAATTTCAAATGACACATATCTCCCTTTCCGTATTTTACCAATGGCTTTGTCGCAATTTGTATCCAAAATCACCTGATTAACATTGCATTTTAAAAGAAGTTCTGCAAAGATTTTTCAGTGTGAAAAAAACATGATGAAACACTGATTGAAAAACGAAACATGACCAGTGAAAAGAAAGAAAAGCAGATCAAAAAAAATTATGAAATCCAACTATTTTTTTTTGCGGAGTGAAAAATCAAGATGTGAGCAGCTTCTTTTAGTAAGGGCCCTAGTTATCCCAAAAATTAGATAGAAAAACAGAGTTGACAGCGTGTGAGCGGCCTCTTCTTACCTCAGCACCCAAAAGGGAA
>JARQOD010000005.1:197106485-197155190 GCA_033576555.1 Oophaga sylvatica
GGGTCACAAAGACTTCTAAATAAAGTCCAGGCTCCTTGATGAAGCCCCACCCACCTTTCAATTTAAAGTTCCGTACTGCACCCTTTTGCCGCGGCTCACTCAGGGTTCCTTTGTCCTTTCTCATCCGGTCCTTATCTGCCCGTCCTTCTCCAGGTGACGTTGGCGAAGTTTTAGGGTTTCTCGCTGCTCCCTTTGTCGCTCTGCTTCCTTCTCCCAACGTCTCCACTCTTCCTCCTGACGCCGATTGTAATTCTCCTCCACCAGTTGCTCCATGTCTCCACCATCAAACTGCAGCTTACAGTGTCCGGTTTGCGGCAGCTCTCCTGTCGCCCCCCAGTCCTGGCGGCGCTCCCCTGCGGAGGAAGCAGACGGCTCTAAATCAGATGACAGTCGGGGCTCCGGTACAGGCAGGTAGTGCTCTGGTGCCTGCGCGGCCTCCTCCATGAGGACGGGTGTCGCTTCTTCTGTCTCAGCGACCGGGGCAGACAGCGGGATTTGGGGTGCTGCTGACGGTGCTGCGGTTTTTGCAGGAACGGGTGCCTCCACTGCGACAACGTCAACCGGATCACATTGCAAGGGCTCCTCTACTATAACGGGTGCCTCACCTTCCGGTACAGACACTTCAGGTAAGAGGGATTGGCGCCGCTCCAAGTTTATTTTAGGGCACGCCAGCTGGCTTCCATCCTGGCGACCTCCTCCCGGTGCCGGGCCAGGCCTCTCAGGGTATCCTCCGCTTCTTGCAGCGTAGGAGGGTTTACAGGCCGGGTGCCCAACGGTGATTCTGTGGCGATCGGGTCGCTTCCGTGGGGGGGAGCTCTGACTGCTCCATCCCTTCCCACTTCTGCTCGTCGTGTCCATTAGCCATCTCTGCCAAGTCACATGTGTCATATCTGGAGAGGGCCCCTCTTTTGTAGGGAGGCGGGACCTTATCACACTGAGGAGGATGAGGAGGCGGAACTCCAGAGCTGTGGGGCACGATGTTACATTGCAGTACCATTTACAGTGGGCGGCCATCGTTTTCACGCCACTGAGTGAGTGACACCCACGAAGAGCACGCCCTTCTTCTTCACCAGTGCCTCGTCGTGACGCAGATATGGCGGAAAAATGGCAAATACATTCTCTGATGATTTTAGCAATTCTCAAGCACAAAACCAGTGCAATTCAGGCACACAGGACTCGCTTATAGCGAGCTACAGAATCCTGTTCGTGACGCCCAAGTTGAGTCGCACAGAGCCAGAGGTTTTCGGGTACTCGGCACCGAGCCCGTCGACTTCTATGGGGTATGTCACGTCTTTACCCGGCAATTGAATTAGAGTCGATTTTACTATGTAGAAGTGTATAAACTATAAATATATGTATATATATATGTCACAATGGCATGTATATATATATATATGTATTCTATGTGTGTATATTTTGTGTTTACAACGAAAGAAAGGGTTTTTTTTTGTTGCGATATTTTGTTCCCATAGACTTACATGGGACTTCCGGTATCGAAATCGGATATCGACGATATTTAGTGCTATCAGCGATACAATTTCGATACGATATTTTTAGATATCGAGCAATATCGCTCAACACTAGTGCTGGAGCATTTTTCCAGGTTGATATCACTGAAGATAACATTCTCAGTGACACATATCTCCCTTTCCAGTATTTTACCAATGGCTTTGTCGCAATTTGTATCCAAAATCATCCATGATTAACATTGCATTTAAGAGAAGTTCTGCAATGTATTTTTCAGATGTGAAAATCACTGATGAAACACTGATTGTAAAAACTGAAACACTGACCAGTGAAAAGCAATGAAAAGCAGATCAAAAACACTTATGAAACTCCAACTATTTATTTTGCGTGAGTGAAAAATCATAGATGTGAGCAGCTTCTTCTTAGTACAGGACCCTAGTTATCACAAATATTAGATCAGAAAGACAGAGTTGACAGCAGTGTGAGCGGCCTCTTCTTACCTCAGCACCAATGAATCAGAAATACAGGGCTAAGCAGTATGGATAGCCCTCTTTTGAGACTAAGCACTCCTGATATTTCTAGTACCAGATCAGATAGACAGGGTGGACAGCATTGTGAGCATCCTCTTTATACTTCATCATTCCTGGTACCTTCAGTATTAGATCAGAAATAAAGGACTGGCAGTATTGAAAACAGGCTCTTCCTAGCTGATATCAACACTAGGCCAGAAAGACAGGTTGGACAGAAGTGTGAGCAGCTTCATTTTACCTCAGCATCCCTGCTATTTTCAATATTAGATCAGAATAACTGTAATGATTCCACCCCTCAGTGGGTCTTAGGATGCAGTGATTGACAGCTCAGTCATCTAGTCTGGGGCAGGGGTGTGCTGAGCTGTCTGTTCAGTGACTGACAGCTCAGTATTCCAGTCTGGTGCAGGGGTGTGCTGAGCTGTCTGTGCAGTGATTAACAGCGCCGTAGTTTAGACTGGTGCAGGGGCGTGCTGAGCTGTCAGTGGTTTTTATTGACAACTCGTCCATCCAATCTGAGATTGGGAAGTGCTAAGCTCTCACCGGATTCTCTCTGTTCCCTTGATTGCTCAGCTCTGTAACTGGGCTGGAAGTTCTAGATAGCTGTTAGCTGTAGCTTCAGCTAAATGTGGTTTGTGTTCACTGTGCCTAGTGTTTTACTTGTTCATCTATCGCTGCTTGACCTTGGATCTTCTTCTGACCATCCGTTTGTTTAACCCCTTTGATTTGATCCTCTATCCTCCTGGTTTTTTGACTTCGGACCGTTATCTGACTATGCTTTTGTCTCTTACCTCTAATTGTGACTTACACTCTTGGCTATTGACCTCAGACTCCTTGACTATCCCGACTAGTGTTGAGCGATACGATAATGCAAATATCGGCTATCGGCCGATATTAGCTCTATCGGCCTTTCGATAATTCGTTTCGATATTTTCGTCTTATCGAATACCGGAATCGGATTTGTCACTGTCACTGTGAGTGTCCGTCGGTCGGGTCTGTCAGGAGTCAGTGGCACTTACCTGGCAGAAGATCTCCGGCGGTCACGTCCTGGACTGCTTGATGGCCGCCATTATCTTCTCCCTGGCGGTCACATGCAGTTTTTCGCGATAACTGCAGTGACTGCAGGGTAATCCCGGCCGTAAAGCAGTCAGTCCGATGACGTCACCGCCGGGGAAGCAGGTAATCAGCTGTGCTGCGCCGGGATGACAGGCTCTGCCTGTCATTCTGATGTAGCAGAGCTGGATCGTCGTGGGACACTCGTTACTATGGACTGCGTCGGTCAGGTGGTATACTTTTTTTTTTTTTTTTTTCATTTTTTTACAGGAGATCGATGGCGTCGCAGCAGGATGAGACAGTAATAAAAGAAATGAAAACTGTGTTTTGTTTTTTTATTAAATTAAAAAATTTTTTTTGGAACATTCACCCGTCCGGGTACATAAACAATTTAACTATTTATTTACATACAGGACCCTGTCCGGGTTATTTAGACTTCTTTGGCTGGCCTCTTCCAGGTACCACCTGGTACTCTTCTGGTGCTTGCCAAACATCCGAGCACCAAGGACCACCAGGACCTGATGATGTCGTGTGGCCTGTACAGTCAAGTCGTGACCCGCTATCTGGGTCTGTGTGGCCACCTCTTTCATCTCTCTCCAGGTCTGGAGCCCTATGTCACGGACTGTACGAACCCCAGGGGGCCTAACAGGCGCCGGGTACGGGCCACGTATCGATATCATGTCGATGTGTGGGTCTGCTGAGGAGACCACTGAGGGAGGCTGGGGAGATTTACGGCGTGGGGTGGGCACTTTTGCAGAGGCCTGGATGTGGGAGGCTGAAGGCTTCGAGGGTCTCACAGGTTCCTGACACACTGGGGAGTAGGGGTCGCACCTGGTAACATTTAGGGCGTACCACCCATTGTAACCCCAGTGTCGGGTGTAAGTCACCAAGTCTCCTGGCAACAGGTCCCTCCCCGGGTGTCCTTCTGGGAGGTGAGCCTCCACGTCCCACCGGGTCACAAAGACTTCTAAATAAAGTCCAGGCTCCTTGATGAAGCCCCACCCACCTTTCAATTTAAAGTTCCGTACTGCACCCTTACGCCGCGGCTCACTCAGGGTTCCTTTGTCCTTTCTCATCCGGTCCTTATCTGCCCGGTCCTTCTCCAGGTGACGTTGGCGAAGTTTTAGGGTTTCTCGCTGCTCCCTTTGTCGCTCTGCTTCCTTCTCCCAACGTCTCCACTCTTCCTCCTGACGCCGATTGTAATTCTCCTCCACCAGTTGCTCCATGTCTCCACCATCAAACTGCAGCTTACAGTGTCCGGTTTGCGGCAGCTCTCCTGTCGCCCCCCAGTCCTGGCGGCGCTCCCCTGCGGAGGAAGCAGACGGCTCTAAATCAGATGACAGTCGGGGCTCCGGTACAGGCAGGTAGTGCTCTGGTGCCTGCGCGGCCTCCTCCATGAGGACGGGTGTCGCTTCTTCTGTCTCAGCGACCGGGGCAGACAGCGGGATTTGGGGTGCTGCTGACGGTGCTGCGGTTTTTGCAGGAACGGGTGCCTCCACTGCGACAACGTCAACCGGATCACATTGCAAGGGCTCCTCTACTATAACGGGTGCCTCACCTTCCGGTACAGACACTTCAGGTAAGAGGGATTGGCGCCGCTCCAAGTTTATTTTTAGGGCACGCCAGCTGGCTTCCATCCTGGCGACCTCCTCCCGGTGCCGGGCCAGGCCTCTCAGGGTATCCTCCGCTTCTTGCAGCGTAGGAGGGTTTACAGGCCGGGTGCCCAACGGTGATTCCGTGGCGATCGGGTCGCTTCCGTGGGGGGAGAGCTCTGACTGCTCCATCCCTTCCCACTTCTGCTCGTCGTGTCCATTAGCCATCTCTGCCAAGTCACATGTGTCATATCTGGAGAGGGCCCCTCTTTTGTAGGGAGGCGGGACCTTATCACACTGAGGAGGATGAGGAGGCGGAACTCCAGAGCTGTGGGGCACGATGTTACATTGCAGTACCATTTACAGTGGGCGGCCATCGTTTTCACGCCACTGAGTGAGTGACACCCACGAAGAGCACGCCCTTCTTCTTCACCAGTGCCTCGTCGTGACGCAGATATGGCGGAAAAATGGCAAATACATTCTCTGATGATTTTAGCAATTCTCAAGCACAAAACCAGTGCAATTCAGGCACACAGGACTCGCTTATAGCGAGCTACAGAATCCTGTTTGTGACGCCCAAGTTGAGTCGCACAGAGCCAGAGGTTTTCGGGGTACTCGGCACCGAGCCCGTCGACTTCTATGGGGTATGTCACGTCTTTACCCGGCAATTGAATTAGAGTCGATTTTACTATGTAGAAGTGTATAAACTATAAATATATGTATATATATATATATATGTCACAATGACATGTATATATATATATATATATAGTATTCTATGTGTGTATATTTTGTGTTTACAATGAAAGAAAGGGGTTTTTTTGTTGCGATATTTTGTTCCCATAGACTTACATGGGACTTCCGGTATCGAAATCGGATATCGACGATATTTAGTGCTATCGGCGATACAATTTCGATACGATATTTTTAGATATCGAGCAATATCGCTCAACACTAATCCCGACTCATGGCTTGTCTGTGCGAAGTGACTCAGTGTCACAATTCCTTGGTGGACAGCAAGGATAGCAACCTCTTCTTACCACAGTACCACTAGTACTGGTATTAGACCAGAAAAACAGGGTAGACAGTAGTATGAACAGCTTCCTCTTACCTCAGTACCCTACTATCTCCACTATTAAATCAGAAAAATAGGGTAGACAATGGTGCGAGTGTAGCACCCCTGATATCTCCAATGTTGGATCAGAAAGACAGATCAAAGCTGCGTGAGTGGCATCATCTTACCTCAGCATCCCTGGAATCTCTAGTATAAAATCAGACAGAAAGGGTTGATAGCTGTGTGAGCAGCCTCTTCATACCTCAGAACTCCTGGTATCTCCAGTATTAGATCAGAAAGACATGGTTAACAGCAATGTGATCAGCTTCTACTTTCCTCAGCCTCCTTGCTAACTCCAGTATTAGATAATAAAAACAATTCCCCCACAGTTCCTCAAACAGTATGATGTCTCTACAAAGCCCCACACAACTCTCCACAAAGTATGAAGTCCCTACATAGCCACCCACACAGTGTCACAAATGTGCTGCTTCCTGCTGAGACCTTTGGGGTATCTGGGATTAGAAGCTTCACACTAGACCTCAAGCAGCTTGGATTGTGTGCCTCTCCACTCTTCCTCCAGACTCTGGGACCTTGATTTCCAAGGTCTAGTGTGAAGTATTCACAATCAATGATGGTTTCGGGAGCCATGTCATTGGCTGGTGTAGGTCCACTGTGTTTTATCAAGACCAAAGTCAGCGCAGCCGTCTTCCAGGAAATTTTAGAGCACTTCATGCTTCCCTCTGCTGACAAGCTTTTAGGAGATGGAAATGTCATTCTCCTGCAGGACTTTGTACCTGTCCGCACTGCCAAAAGTACCAATACCTGGTTTAAAAACAACAGTATCACTGTGCTTGATTGGCCAGCAAACTCGCCTGACCTTAACCCCATAGAGAATCTATGGGTTTTGCCAAGAGGAAGATGAGAGACACCAGACCCAACAATGCAGACGAGCTGAAGGCTGCTATCAAAGCAACCTGGGTTTCCATAACACCTCAGCAGTGCCACAGGCTGATCGACTCCATGCCACGCCGCATTGATGCAGTAATTGATGCAAAAGAAGTCCCGACCAAGTATTGAGTGCATTTACTGAACATACATTTCAGTAGGCCAACATTTTGGATTTTAAAATCATTTTCCAAGCTGGTGTTATAAAGTATTCTAATTTACTGAGATAATGACTTTTGGGTTTTGATTGGCTGCCTGTAAGCCATAATCATCAACATTATCAGAAATAAACACTTGAAACAGATCACTCTGTTTGTAATGACTATATAATATATGAGTTTCACTTTTTGTTTTGAAGTACTGAAATAATTTATCTTTTTGATGATATTCTAACTTAGTGAGAGGCACCTGTACTACACAGTACATAGTGGACTATAGACACTTGAAAGGTATACACTGGAGAATACTTGCATTCTATTCCCCCGATGTGTAGAAAAATGAGATGTGGACATAGCCTAATATTCATAGCTTCGCACAACATTTAATATTTAGTTCTACAGTAATAATCTGTTGACTCTGCTTCAGAATATTCTGTACATAGATTAAAAAGAATGCGCCTTCTTAGATTTTACTGTAGTGACATCAAGATAACAGTCCAGCGTCCTATAAATTAATGAGAGGTTTGTTGCCTCCCATTTAAATGTAGCACTCCAAAGATTACTTTTACATGTGCCACTGAGGAATATATATCAGCCCCATAGCACATAACAGGACCAGTCTTGACTTTGTCGTGACACAGGGTGCTCTATTCTTTGGTCGCTCGGGCGGGCACTCTGTGTATGGTGGCAAACATGCTGCATATGCCATGACATGAGCTATATAAGTTTGTTCATGTACGCCATGGAAAAGATGCGCCATTGGACCTTTGGAAAATATTGCAACATCTTCCCCTCCATGAGTTTCTGAATCCAATGGTACTGCAGATTGTGACATATAGTCATTTCCCTCTTAAATATAAGAAAAAGAAAAAAAGATCATAAAAAGAACTATAAGGCATTAGCAGTTACAACTGGAGACACACAGTAATGACATAATGACATTTTGGGTCCTATCTAAGATCATGCAAGGCATTAGGGTTACAGCAACACAACAATTCGTTCACACAGCACATTACAAAATATTTTGCTGGTTCAAGGGGGAATTTCAGTTTACTTGTATACATTCTATAAGGTTTGTTTTATTGTCCTAAAATTTGTCTGAGTTTGCAAATAAATCTTGGCCAATGTGAGCACATGACTAGCAGCTGAGATTCTTTACCTACAAAATGGAATTGGCCATGTGAATGTTCTAGTCAGAGAAGTGATGTGGCCATGATGGGGGAAGGAAGAAGAACCTTGGATCAGCAAGATAGTGGCAAAATGAATAAAAATGTAAAAGTTAGATTGTAGGGATGAACTGCACAACAAATAACTGTCTTCCACTCTCACATACAGTGGGTACGGAAAGTATTCAGACCCCTTTAAATTTTTCGCTCTTTGTTTCATTGCAGCCATTTGTCAAATTCAAAAAAGTTCATTTTTTTTCTCCTGTTTAGAGGGAACAAAAATGTGCATGTTCTAATATGTGCATGTGTTGTGACCCGCCACCACAATTGTGGATTACCAGGGCAATGGGGTACTCAGAGCCGAGCCCATGGAAGTCTATGGGGGTTTTGTCACAGGTAGCTGTGGCTCGGTCTGTGGCCCGGGCGGTCTGGCGTATATTGGGGATATATTTACAGGGATTGATTTATGTACAGTTCGTGACGCCACCTGTAGTATTCTGGTAATTTATACCAGCGCTGCTGTAGATCTCTGAGGGGATGGTGAGGCAGCTAGATGTCGGGTCCCCTACAGGTGGGACTGGTCCCTCAAAGTCTATGGGATTTGTGAAGTCGGGTGCAGATAAAGAACACAGTCTCACACGGTCAGCGTCTTTCCATACCTTTACTTGTAAGATGTTCAGGCAGGTCCCAGGGAGGCTGATCCAAGGAGAGTGTATCTTGAGACAGCAGCTGGACAAGTTAGGGGCCTCCTTTACTTCCAATAAAACGAGTACAACCAGCCTGAAGCGTAGTTCCCTCAAAATCTCCAGCTAATCTTTAGCTGTACCTGCCCAGTCAGCTTAGTGTTAGGGGCCTTCCTGTGAAGGAGCTGAATTCTTATTTTGTCCTGCAGAACTCCAAAGTCTTCACTCCCCCTGACCCCAGTTACGTACTGACTATAAGGGGCTTGTCTGCCGCGACCTAGGGTCCGGTAGATTCCTGGTTTTCTTATCACTGTGCTTGAAACAACAGTGACCCTTCGGTCCCCAGTGACCGGGTGCAATGTGCTGGACTTCTTCAATCCGTCAGCACTAATCCTATAAATCCACTTGCCTTTCGCCTTGTCCACGCTGGTAACATAAGCACTCAAACTAGCCAAGGGTCGAGCAGTCACTTCTTTCTTTTCCTTTCTACGAAGTTAGCCACAGATGCTCAGTTATCACAGGCAGGAGCACGTCTCTGAACCTGATACCGTCCTTTAGACAGGGATGCTGAAGACTTTCTGTACTAAAACTTCTTCTTTCCTTCAGTGTATGCTGAGGAGGTGATACAGCTCTGACTAGACTAAGGTGTATCCAGACACCTATACCAGACTCCACGATATGAACTGGTGATAAAGCAGGCTAGACTCCTTCCTCCCTCCAGACGTCTTCTCTCTCAGTAGTCTAGACACTCACTCCACACGTCCTCACTGTCCGAAGACAGGAACTAGACTAATCACTCTAAACACATACTACCTTGACCACTCCCTCAAGAGTAAACTCCACTACCCTAAGGGTGTGTCTAGTATATGTCGAGTGAATGAATATTTAGCATTAAACTGCTGTCTCGCCACACACTCTCCAGGGTACTGCGTGTGCCTACCACCAGGGCTACACATTCCCCATGGTAAAAGACAGCACTCCCGGGCTGTAAAATACAAAAGAGACATTTTGTTTATGCAATAAACATTAAACAATAAACATTGGTTCGTCCCATCCGGGAGGTGAGGAAATCTTGAACGTTGCAAACTTTATAGAAAAATACAAATATTAAATAGCATTCAATAAATATACAAGATACTTGTGAAGGACCCGCACCAAACCTTCAACGTGGGTCCTGGGTGGGCTGCAGGACGTCCAATTGCAGACCTCACTCAGTGCCACACCACACGGGTTTTGTTTTCAGAGGTAGTTGTGACTGGTTTATGTAAAACCAAGAGAAAGCACCGAAGCGCAACTATTTACAAGTAAGTTCTGGGTTAGCATAGTCCTTAACCTCCAAGTCCAATGTAAAACCTAAGACATATTATATCAAAGTGCATAAACTTTTTCTGGTTACTATTTACCATCTATCATTTATCAATTACCAATTACCCAGCCGGGCATTCTACAGTATATATATTCACTATATAAATTGTGCAAAACTTTACAAACATTTCAAACTTTTTACTATGTTACTGATGGTAGACCCGATATGGATCTCACCACTCTTTACTTATTTATTCATTTTCATCACACTTTTCCAATACATTTTCCAATACATTTTCCACCCCGGGGCTGGAACGATGCAATGGGCCCTAGATCCCAGGACCAGCAAATCATGTGCTGCGATCAGGGTCTGGGTTGCCACAGTTCTGGTGCGAACCTCTAGGGGCGCAACGGGTACACTCTCTCCACATGACACCGATTGCGTCTCAATCACGGTTAGCGATATGGACCGCGTTAGGGATTGCGATCGAGACTGTGTCGCATGTTGCGATGAAGAGGTGACTTTAATTCGCGATGAACTCTGGGTCGCTAGTTGCGATGACTTTGCAGGGGGCGATGCTGGGGCACGGCCGGATGCTGCTTGAGCTAGTAACGGGGACGCTGCGGTAATGGTGCCGGTACCTGCGTCTGGGACGGGGTCACTGACGATGGTGACATTCAGGGCATACCACCCCTTCATTCCCCAATGCCGCGTATATGTGACGATATCTCCGTTTGCTAAGTCCCTCCCGGGATGACCTTGCGGCAGGTGGGATTCTACGTCACGCCTGCTGACAAAGACCGCCGGGTAGAGGCCCGGTTCACGGATAAAGCCCCAGCCCTTCCGGAGCTGGAACTCAGTCACACACCCCTGCCGCCGCGGTTCCCTCAGAGTACCTTTATCTCGCCGGACGGTCTCTTTGTCCGCGATCAGCTCAGCAAATTGTCGCTGACGGTTCCTCTGAGTTTCCCGCTCTTCCTCCTGCTGACGCCTCTTCTTCTCCTCACGACTCTGCCATTCCTGTTCCCACTGGGCGGTGTAGGCGACGTCATCCAGGCGCGCCATTTCGTCCCAGTCCACATCTGGTAGTGACGGACAGGACCCCTCCGGTGTCCCTGCCGGGGACCGATAATCTGCTGCGGCCTCTTGGCCGGGCGGGCGTTCCGGGATTGGCTGTACCTCCTCAACCTCCTCCGCCTCCACCGCTTCACCGGTGGGATCGGGAACGGTACTTTCGGGGGCAGCCTCCGGTTGCTCCTTCGCCTTGGGCAGCAGACTCTTCGGTATTTGGAATCGTGGGGGTTCGTTGAGGGGAGAGGACGCCGTGTTCGTTAGTTGCCACTGCAGCAGGTTACATCGGCGTCTCTCAATCTCCTCCAGTCCAGGTTGGACCATCTTCTTTAGGCGTGCGTTCTCCTCCTGAATCTCTAGCAACGCCTGTTGCAGGTGCAGGATCGCATAAGACTCCGATGCCGATGGCAGCTTGGCGGGGGCACGGGGCCTGCCTTCCTCCGCTGCCCCGCTCGGCTGCACACGTCCTGCCTCCATCATGTTCCAGAAGATCCTCTCTTCTTTCTGCGGAGACATCCGGTCTCTTCCGTGGAGGTGGGGTTTGCGTCTCCTCCTCCTCGCAGGGAAGGTGAAGAGGAGGCGGACCTCCTTTGCTGTAGGGCAGGACCGCATGTTGTAATAGCACTTTGAGAGGGCAGGCATTTTCTTCGCGCCACAGGGGGGTAGACGCCCACGAAGGTACGCCCACCTTCTTCTCCAGCGCCTGAGGGCGCGAATATGGCGACAAAAATGGCGATTTTGGCGCCAAAAGTGCAAACAGTCCTTTTTCACAAAAACAAGTCCTTAGGCACACAGGGCTCGCAATTCTGCGAGTTTCGCATCCTGTTCGTGACGCCAATTTGTTGTGACCCGCCACCACAATTGTGGATTACCAGGGCAATGGGGTACTCAGAGCCGAGCCCATGGAAGTCTATGGGGGTTTTGTCACAGGTAGCTGTGGCTCGGTCTGTGGCCCGGGCGGTCTGGCGTATATTGGGGATATATTTACAGGGGATTGATTTATGTACAGTTCGTGACGCCACCTGTAGTATTCTGGTAATTTATACCAGCGCTGCTGTAGATCTCTGAGGGGATGGTGAGGCAGCTAGATGTCGGGTCCCCTACAGGTGGGACTGGTCCCTCAAAGTCTATGGGATTTGTGAAGTCGGGTGCAGATAAAGAACACAGTCTCACACGGTCAGCGTCTTTCCATACCTTTACTTGTAAGATGTTCAGGCAGGTCCCAGGGAGGCTGATCCAAGGAGAGTGTATCTTGAGACAGCAGCTGGACAAGTTAGGGGCCTCCTTTACTTCCAATAAAACGAGTACAACCAGCCTGAAGCGTAGTTCCCTCAAAATCTCCAGCTAATCTTTAGCTGTACCTGCCCAGTCAGCTTAGTGTTAGGGGCCTTCCTGTGAAGGAGCTGAATTCTTATTTTGTCCTGCAGAACTCCAAAGTCTTCACTCCCCCTGACCCCAGTTACGTACTGACTATAAGGGGCTTGTCTGCCGCGACCTAGGGTCCGGTAGATTCCTGGTTTTCTTATCACTGTGCTTGAAACAACAGTGACCCTTCGGTCCCCAGTGACCGGGTGCAATGTGCTGGACTTCTTCAATCCGTCAGCACTAATCCTATAAATCCACTTGCCTTTCGCCTTGTCCACGCTGGTAACATAAGCACTCAAACTAGCCAAGGGTCGAGCAGTCACTTCTTTCTTTTCCTTTCTACGAAGTTAGCCACAGATGCTCAGTTATCACAGGCAGGAGCACGTCTCTGAACCTGATACCGTCCTTTAGACAGGGATGCTGAAGACTTTCTGTACTAAAACTTCTTCTTTCCTTCAGTGTATGCTGAGGAGGTGATACAGCTCTGACTAGACTAAGGTGTATCCAGACACCTATACCAGACTCCACGATATGAACTGGTGATAAAGCAGGCTAGACTCCTTCCTCCCTCCAGACGTCTTCTCTCTCAGTAGTCTAGACACTCACTCCACACGTCCTCACTGTCCGAAGACAGGAACTAGACTAATCACTCTAAACACATACTACCTTGACCACTCCCTCAAGAGTAAACTCCACTACCCTAAGGGTGTGTCTAGTATATGTCGAGTGAATGAATATTTAGCATTAAACTGCTGTCTCGCCACACACTCTCCAGGGTACTGCGTGTGCCTACCACCAGGGCTACACACATGAAGGTACGAATGGGAGTTATAATTACTGTTTTGACCTAATTAGGGTGTAATCCAATTTTTAAGAGATCACAAACGTGAGACTATTACTTTGTTGAGAACACAAAGTTGGGCTTCTTACCGAATGGAGGAAACAAAAGGGGCCATTATTACTGTGTTAGTGCAGAAGGAGGTCATTATTATTACTATTAAAGGGGTTATACCAAATTAATAAGTTATACTATATGGATAGGATAGGAGATATATTGATTGCTGATGGTCTAATCAATGGGACCCCCTCTGATGTCAAGAAAATGGCTCTCAATAACTTAGTTTGAATGGAGGGGAGGTCGAGCATGGAAACTTCCTCTCTGTCCTTTGGCTATGGGACTACCGGAGATAGTCAAGAACACTGCTTGCCTATTTCTGTCAGTCTTAGAGAGCTGCACATGCCTCGTCACCACTCCATACAGACAGTGCATTTTGGTGCCCTGTTCTCGGAACTAAGCAGTTGGACCCCCATAGATCATGGTAAGTTAACTTCTAAACATGGAACAACCCCTTTAAGACTGCAATAATACTGCCTAGGTTGCATAAAGGGGGCATTATTTGTATGGCGTATAACGGTGGGCATTATTACTGTGTGGGATATAAGATTACTAATACTGTGTGGAGCCTGCACGCTGCACTATTACTGTTTGAAGGCACAGTAAAGATCACTATTTCCATTGTTTTATTCGCTGTATAGTGACAATATTTGGTTTCCATATAATGGAATTATGTGATAACCACATATGTGTATAAATCGCAATGCCCCTGACTAACTGCCTTCTAAATTGGCTGAATGTGATTTTATTTGAATATTATTTCAACATATGGGACCAATATGTAATTCTGACCAGGGCCACACTATGTCTACAACTGGCCCTGGCTTTGCGATAAATTATTTTAATTGCATGAAATAGCATATTAGATAGGTATACCATATTTTACAGCTTAAAAACTTGCACAAAAGCTTTGTGACTGTGCTCCTACAATATTATAAACATTTTTATAAATTCTTACCACTTATAGAAATATTAATATCAGGCCGTCCGTTTGGGGTGATACTAAAGCCTGGGCCATTACCATACAAGATAGATGTGTAATACTTCTTATCAAGTGCTTGCTTCGGAGCGAGACCTACAAACAGCCAGGAAATAACATGTTATCTTTGATTGATTGTTTCTGAGCTTGTGATTCATAATTGGTATTATAGTTTATTACATTTTCTTTTATTAGTTTTCTTGAATATTTATGACTCATAAATACATCATTACTAAATTAACATTTTACAAAGTCTTCAATTTAGGTAAAAAAAGGGGAAAGGATTGAAATGGGAGATAAGTTTAATGTGACACTACATTTGAAACATATTAGGGGAGCGATACTAAATGCTGAATGCACCAGAATTCTTGTGTGCTTTGCAACAAAAAGCTTTTAAGTTAGACACTTTGTTTTGCCTTACTGAAAGAGATTGTCCAGGCTTGGGGTACAAGTCTGCAGTCACTCTACGTGACTGCAGACTTATGAAGCATCACAGCGCATGCACAGTGCTCACTGTCAGGATTCTCCGGTGCCAGCACCGAGAGCGGATGGTCATGTGACCGCAATATGCTGTTTGCATACTTTCAGCCACATTCTGACTAGACGTTTGCCGCAATTTGAATTCTTGAAGGCAAATTGAATACTTACGGTCATGCCTGACCCCGATACTGCTACCAAAGAATTTTGACAGCATACACAAGTCTGCAGTCACATAGAGTGAGTGCAGACTTGTACCCCGAGCTTGGACAACACCTTTAACAAGAGGTATGACTTAATGACATAAGGGCAAGATGTCCCTAGAAAGGAGACATGATTTAAGACAACTTAATCCAAAACTGAGCAAAAATTTAGACTAAAATGCACCAAATATATAATTCATCGTGAAACTCTATGATAAATTTGGCACATTTTAAGGCTTTCTAGTCTAATTTTGCACCACATATTAGTTGGCTTTCTATGCACCTAAAAATTAGACAATTTTAGTCACCCTGACCCAATATGTTCTTTCTTCTTTCCTGCTCCAGTGAAGCAAATTATACTTGACTATATTTTACCACCTATACCAATAGACAAACTATGATGCATTGCTAATATAGCTGTATATTGTCAAGTTTTAATTGGACAAGATCAGATTGACGGCCTCTATGAAGACTGCTTTAGAATTACAACGATAACTTCTATAAAACCTGCCATAAATTATCTTTCAATTGCATTGAATTCCCTGCCATATGTATCTCATAAGGCTGCGCTGCTGCATGGGGTTCTTCAAATTCATGCTGCATGGTGCCTACTGCATAGTGGTAGCGAATAAGCGCAAGATTAAATTTAACATTTTAGTGTTTCCTCAACCTTCGGCACTCATTGGTGGCTGTAGGTGGGAGTGATATGAGGCAGCTTCACCATGGGATCCCAGACCCACAATATTATAGAGTACAATTAATTTCTGGAAGTTCATAGATTTAAACTGTGATTCTAACAATAGAAGAGCATGCTCACCAAAGATGCTGTTTCCTCTGTAGGTGTAGCCACCAAAACTGAATACATGGGAATGGTCAGCAGTGACTACAGTCAATGTGTCTTCTTCATCTATCAGCTCTAATGCTCTTTTTATTGCTCGATCAAACATAACACCTTCCATCAGTGCCATTTTGGCTTTTCCAGCGTGATGTCCATGATCTATCCTTCCACGTGTTAACAATAAGAAGAATAATACTTCAATGCATAAAATATATCAAATTCTACTGATATAATGTCATATCAGACCTGTCAATAAGTAAATGGATGTAGTGTTAATACTGCATTGTCATCATCAGAGAACTCTACTGTCACCAAATTCAAAATGAAAGAGAAAGAAGGAGATGAGTGAATACTGGCCCCATGATTAAGTTCACCTTTTAAGGGTAAGGCCACACAGTGCAGTTATGATGCAGTTTAAGACTGCATGCAGTTTTTTCATAAACAAGAATGGTTTCAACTGTGCATTTTGTTAATTCAGGTCCAAAATTTAATGGCCAATTTCATCAATGTGGAACACGAGTGCTAAACAAAATACAATAAAAAAAATCTTATTTATCCAAAAACTGCTCTGCATAGTATTACTCTTAAACTGCTGGTAAGGATCCACAAATAATATAACAAGGTGACTAGTGAGGCAATGAGAATAAGGCCAAAACAAATATGCGTAAAAAAATTTAAATTACTGAAAGTTAACGGCTTTACTTTACTATAGGTATTTTTTGCTCTTTAACCTCATTTTAGCCTTTCCTTCTTCCAAGAGCCTTAAAGGCGTTGTCCAGTCCAAACCGATAAGTCTACAGACTTATGAATCCACCCAGAGCACACACTGCATTGATTTGTCAGTTTCTGAGCCAGAACCGGAGGGTATGTATGAGTTATACATATGTAAGGAGGTGGCGGGGACCCTCACGTGCCTCCTCTTCCCTGTTAGCTGTCGCATAATTATGCACGGCACCTCATTGTTTATTAATGTGAAATGTAATGCTTATGTACTGCAATGTCATGTACTGTGAATAGGCTTAGGCCTAGGATAGGATTTTAGATAGTAGTGGACCGGAGGGGGATTAGAATAGAGGGGGTGTTATGTTACGGTAGCTGAGGAGTGCAGGCAAAAAAGGAAATACACCAGAGCAGTTGGAATCTATGAGATTGCAGTACCCTGACTAACCACCGCAACTAGAGGCAGCCGTGGAGCGTTCCTACGTTGGTCCTAGACGCCTCGTCACAGCCTGAGAAACTAACTACACCTAAAGATAGAAATAGGAAAGCTATCTGCCCCGTAGCAGAACCCCAAAGATAATAGAAAGCCCCCAAACATGTAATGGCGGTTAGACAAGAGGAAATACTGACACAGAAAGAAAATAGTATGAGCAAACGCTGGGGCCCAAACTATCTAAATAGAAAAGGACAGGAAGGGTACTTACTGCAATCCCAGAAAACCCTGAAAAACACCAACTCTACTAATTTCAAAATCACCTGAGATCACACGACCTCTACCACCTAAATTAGTTCTCTGGTGTAACAAAAACAGCAGCCACTGAAAAAACTGGACAAAGCAAAAGTACAAAACACAGTGGCTGAACTAAACTGAGAGGGCAAAAGCCCCCGGAGGGGACCCAGAAGGCCCCCACAGAAGTGCAGGACCAAATGCAAAAATATAGCAAAAACACAAAATAAGAAATTGTCTTATCTGATAGCAGGAGATGCAGACACGACACAGCAGGCTACAAGGGAAACTGGAAAGAAGGATTCAGACCAGAACAATTGATCACCGGCAACCCTGATGGGAAAATGATTACCTTAAATAAGACCAATCAGTAACACCTGATTCCCAGTCCTCACAATCCTCACTAGTACCGCTTGTAACCACCAGAGGGAGGCTCTGCTCAGAACTCATCTCAAACCCATTCACAACAGTACCCCCCCCTTGAGGAGGGGTCACCGAACCCTCATTTGAGCAACCAGGTCGGTCAGGATGAGTTCTATGATACGCACGGATAAGTCTCCTAGCATGGATGTCCGAAGCAAACACCCAAGAATTATCTTCCTGACCATAACCTCTCCATTTAACCAAATACTGGAGTCTTCGTCTAGAAAAACGAGAATCCAATATTTTCTCAACCACATACTCCAGATTGCCCTCAACCAAAACAGGGTCAGGAGGCACAGCAGCAGGAACCACTGGCTCAACAAACCTCTTCAACAAGGACTTGTGGAACACGTTATGGATCTTAAATGTCCCTGGAAGAAGCAAACGAAAAGAAACAGGATTAATAATCTCCATGATCTTATAAGGTCCAATGAACCTAGGCTTAAATTTAGGAGATGCTACTCTCATAGGAATATTCTTTGAGGACAACCAGACCAAGTCCCCCACTTTAAACCGAGGACCATCAGTCCTATGCCGGTTAGCAAACCGCTGGGCCTTCTCCTGAGAGAGGGACAACCTCTCCACTACCTGGTCCCAAATCTGCTGCATACGCTCAACAACAGAGTCAACACCTGGACAGACAGAAGCCTCCGTCTGTCCTGAAGAAAATCGAGGGTGAAACCCAGAATTACAGAAAAACGGAGACATCAAAGTGGCAGAGCTAGCCCTATTATTAAGAGCAAACTCAGCCAAAGGCAAAAAAGAGACCCAGTCATCCTGATCAGCAGACACAAAGCATCTTAGATAAGTCTCCAATGTCTGGTTTGTTCTCTCAGTTTGACCATTGGTCTGAGGATGAAATGCCGAGGAGAAAGACAATTGAACACCCAGTTTAGAACAAAAAGTCCTCCAAAATCTGGAAACAAACTGGACTCCTCTGTCAGACACAATGTTCTCAGGAATGCCGTGTAAACGAACCACGTGCTGAAGGAACAACGGCACCAATTCAGAGGAGGAAGGCAACTTAGGTAATGGCACAAGATGTATCATTTTGGAAAACCTATCACAAATTACCCAGATGGTGGTCATTCTCTGAGAAACAGGAAGATCGGAAATGAAATCCATAGAGATATGGGTCCATGGTCTCTTGGGCACAGGCAATGGCATCAACAAACCACTAGAGCGAGAGCAAGGCTTGGAGCGAGAGCAAGTCCCGCAGGACTGCACAAATTCCCTGACATCGCGAGACAAGGTAGGCCACCAAAAGGACCGACTAACCAAGTCTCTGGTACCAAAAATTCCGGGATGCCCAGCCAATGCGGAACAATGAATCTCAGACATCACACTCTTTTTCCATTGGTCCGGGACAAACAATTTTCCAACAGGGCAGCGCTCGGGCCTATCCTCCTGACACCCCTCCAGAGCAAGTCTCAAATTGGGCGAGATGGCGGAAAGAACTACACCCTCCTTCAAAATAACAGAGGGATCAGATAGCTCAGGAGAGTCCGCAAGGAAACTCCTCGAGAGGGCATCCGCCTTAACATTCTTAGTGCCAGGAAGAAAGGAAACCACAAAATTAAAACGTGTGAAAAACAAGGCCCACCTGGCCTGTCTAGGATTGAGTCGCTTGGCAGATTCCAGATAGACCAGATTCTTATGGTCCGTAAGGACCACCACCTGATGTTTGGCTCCCTCCAGCCAATGTCTCCACTCTTCAAAAGCCCACTTCATGGCCAATAACTCCCGATTACCCACGTCATAATTACGTTCAGTAGGAGAAAATTTTCGAGAGAAAAAGGCACAAGGGTTACTTTTAGAGGTCTCTGGATCTTTTTGGGACAAAACGGCACCTGCCCCAATTTCAGAGGCATCAACCTCCACCTGAAATGGCAGAGAAACATCAGGCTGCCGTAGAACAGGAGCAGAAGTGAATCTCTGCTTAAGTTCCTGAAACGCAGAGACTGCCTCAGGAGGCCAATTCACCACATCAGAACCCTTTCTGGTCAAATCAGTTAATGGTTTAACAATAACAGAGAAATTACCAATAAATTTACGATAAAAATTGGCAAAACCCAAAAATCTCTGAAGAGCCTTTAATGAAGTAGGTTGGACCCAATCACAGATGGCCTGAACCTTGACCGGGTCCATTTCAATAACAGATGGGACAAAATGAATCCCAGAAATGAGATCTTCTGTACGCCAAAAAGACACTTTGATCCCTTCACATACAGAGCATTCTCTCTCAAAATCTGGAATACAGTTCGAACATGTTTCACATGAGAGTCCCAGTCATTAGAAAAAATCAAGATATCATCCAAATAAACAATCAGAAACTTGTCCACAAAATCCCTGAAAATGTCATTCATGAAGGACTGGAAGACGGAAGGAGCATTAGTGAGCCCAAAGGGCATCACAAGGTACTCAAAATGCCCTTCAGGGGTGTTAAATGCCGTCTTCCATTCATCCCCGTGCTTAATGCGAATAAGGTTATACGCCCCCCTGAGGTCAAGCTTGGTAAACCAAGTAGCGTTTTTCACCCTGGAAAACAGGTCAGAAATCAAGGGTAACGGGTATTGATATTTCACAGTAATATTGTTCAAGAGACGATAATCAATACACGGCCTTAATGAACCATCTTTTTTGGCCACAAAGAAAAAACCGGCACCTAAGGGTGAAGAGGATGGTCTGATATGACCCTTCTCCAATGATTCCTTGATATAAGACCGCATAGCGTCATGTTCAGGTACAGACAAGTTAAAAAGGCGACCCTTAGGGAATTTACTACCTGGCACTAATTCAATAGCGCAGTCATAGCTCCTATGGGGAGGTAAGGATGCAGATTTACTTTCGCTAAACACATCAGAAAAATCAAACAAAAAGTCAGGAACATCCTCAGCCTGGGGGGAGGCAGAAAAAACAGGAGTGTTGGCACTAACACATTGGCAGCCCCAACTGGTTACAGACACAGATTTCCAATCCAAAACAGGATTATGAGACTGTAACCAAGGGAAACCCAGCACTATAATGTCATGCAGATTTATATAGAACCAAAAATTTGCAGCACTCCTGGTGATCAGGTTCAACCCTCATTATCACCTGAGTAGAAAACTGGGGTTTATTCTCAGCCAAAGGGGTAGAATCGATCCCCAGTAAAGGAATAGACTTCTGTAGGGGTATCAAGGAAAACCCACAACGCTTAGCAAAATCATAATCCATCAGGTTAATAGCTGCTCCAGAATCAACGAAAGCCTGAGCAGAAAATGAGGACAGAGAGCATATCAGAGTGACAGTTAATAAAAACTTAGTCTGAACACTACCCAAGACAACTGAGCGTGCAAAATGTCTTCCCCGCTTAGGGCAGACTGAAATAGCATGAGAGGCATCACCACAGTAGAAACATAACCCATTGCGCTTTCGAAACTCATGACGCTGTGCCCCAGACACCACTCCATCACACTGCATGGGCTCAGCAGCTGGCTCACAAGGCAACACCACTCCACGCATACTTCTCCGCTCACGCAAACGTCTGTCAATTTGAATCGCCAATGACATAGAATCATTGAGACCAGAGGGGACAGGGAATCCCACCATAACATCCTTTACATTATCCGACAGACCCTTCCGGAAAAGGGCCGCCAAAGCGTCGTCATTCCATTTGGTCAGGACTGCCCACCTACGGAATCTCTGACAGTATAACTCAGCGTCATCAAGCCCCTGATTTAATGCCAACAAGGCTTTTTCAGCTTGATCAGTGACATTAGGCTCATCGTACAATAACCCCAAAGCCTGAAAAAATGCATCAACATCACTCAAAACAGGATCCCCAGGTATCAGGGAAAAAGCCCAATCCTGAGGATCGCCGCGCAGGAGAGAGATGATAATTTGAACCTGCTGCGCTGCGTTTCCTGAGGACTTAGATTTTAAGGCAAGAAACAATTTACAATTATTTTTGAAATTCTGAAACTTAGCTCGATCCCCTAAAAACAAATCTGGCATGGGATCCTAGGTTCCACAACAGGCAACCTAGCAAGATATGCAGCAATACTCTGAACCTCAGTGGCAAGCTGATCCACACGGCCAGACAACTGTGCAAACTCCATTGGGAGAAAAGATCCTCCCCAGCACCCAGAGATACAGAGGGAAAAAAAAAAAAAAAAAAAATGCAACAAACAGAAAAATATCTCTGACAACTTTTCTTCCTTCAAAATATTTTTTCCCTTCTGTGAGTACCATACAATTTTTATGGCCGGTGATACTGTTATGTTTCGGTAGCTGAGGAGTGCAGGCAAAAAAGGAAATACACCAGAGCAGTTGGAATCTATGAGATTGCAGTACCCTGACTAACCACCACAACTAGAGGCAGCCGTGGAGCGTTCCTACGTTGGTCCTAGACGCCTCGTCACAGCCTGAGAAACTAACTACACCTAAAGATAGAAATAGGAAAGCTATCTGCCCCGTAGCAGAACCCCAAAGATAATAGAAAGCCCCCAAACATGTAATGGCGGTTAGACAAGAGGAAATACTGACACAGAAAGAAAATAGTATGAGCAAACGCTGGGGCCCAAACTATCTAAATAGAAAAGGACAGGAAGGGTACTTACTGCAATCCCAGAAAACCCTGAAAAACACCAACTCTACTAATTTCAAAATCACCTGAGATCACACGACCTCTACCACCTAAATTAGTTCTCTGGTGTAACAAAAACAGCAGCCACTGAAAAAACTGGAAAAAGCAAAAGTACAAAACACAGTGGCTGAACTAAACTGAGAGGGCAAAAGCCCCCGGAGGGGACCCAGAAGGCCCCCACAGAAGTGCAGGACCAAATGCAAAAATATAGCAAAAACACAAAATAAGAAATTGTCTTATCTGATAGCAGGAGATGCAGACACGACACAGCAGGCTACAAGGGAAACTGGAAAGAAGGATTCAGACCAGAACAATTGATCACCGGCAACCCTGATGGGAAAATGATTCCCTTAAATAAGACCAATCAGTAACACCTGATTCCCAGTCCTCACAATCCTCACTAGTACCGCTTGTAACCACCAGAGGGAGGCTCTGCTCAGAACTCATCTCAAACCCATTCACAACAGGGGGGCATATTAGAGATAGTGAATAGAGTAGATAGGAGTGTTAGTTAGCATAGGGGTTTAGCAGCTTGGAGGAGCTACAGGGCAGTACAGTGCAGAGCCAGGGATATAAGAGAGGGACTTCCTGGCTAAGCAGCAGAATCCTGGTTAGGCTTGCCCAGGGCAATGTGTGAGCAGTGAATGAAGCAGACGGTCTCCCATGGGGATAAAGCTGCTACGGCAGTAAGGGGCCCCAGCAGTTGGCACCAGCTCAATGGGACCATCCCCAAGGAGTATCCGGGGTCTACGACCAGGGTGGAAGCAGCTGAGATCGAGTTTTCGGTACCTTTCTCAATTGGGACCGGACAAGGGGCTGACAAGGAGCTGGTGACATTGAGGACATAGAGGGGACATGGACTGTACTGAAATATGGCAGGGATTGCCAGGAAAAAGAAGCTGATTGAGAAAATAGGAGGATAGAGCCTGCCCAGACGGCAAGGAAAGATAAGAAGACGTCTCTGTGTTTATCCTGTGCTGTCAATGTAATGGATGCCCTATTGTTTAGTAAAGTTCAACTGTTGGAAAAGAACTGTGACTCTGTGATGTTTTGTGTAGCCGGAGTGTTAGAACTGGAGAGGACTCTGACAGTGACCATAAGTGTTCAGCTGTGCAAGCTGCACATGCAGCAGAAGGGACATTGAGTTTTATCTGTGGGGCGACAGGGTGTGGGAACCATACAGCCTGTTGCCACAACTACCACCCTGGCCACCTTACACATGCTCCCGGCCAGAGCCTGTCCAGTGGGTGGGGCTTTGCTCCCATACACTTATATGGAGCGAGACCGTGCCCCCTAGTCAGCTACACCCACTGAACAGCCGCATCACTAGTTGGGGCGTATTCTTGCTCAATACAATTGTATGGGAGTTAGGCCGCGCTCACTGCCCAGGAATGTGTATAGCCCATAAATACCATCGAGTCCAGACTCAGACACCATGAATCCCCCGACACACAGGGATTCGCCGTGTTAGGGAGATTCATAAGTCTGCAGTCAGACAGAGTGATTGCAGACTTATCGATTTGGACTGGACAACCCCTTTAACTATTTTATTTTTCCATCTACTCATACAGTACAGACCAAAAGTTTGGACACACCTTCTCATTCAAAGATTTTTCTGTATTTTCATGACTATGAAAATTGTACATTCACACTGAAGGCATCAAAATTATGAATTAACACATGTGGAATTATATACTTAACAAAAAAGTGTGAAACAACTGAAAATATGTCTTATATTCTAGGTTCTTCAAAGTAGCCACATTTTGGTTTGATTACTGCTTTGCACACTCTTGGCATTCTCTTGATGAGCCTCAAGAGGTAGTCACCGGAAATGTTTTTCACTTCACAGGTGTGCCCTTTCAGGTTTAATAAGTGTGATTTCTTGCCTTATAAATGGGGTTGGGACCATCAGTTGTGTTGTGCAGAAGTTTGGTGGATACACAGCTGATAGTCCTACTGAATAGACTGTTAGAACGTGTATTATGGCAAGAAAAAAGCAGCTAAGTAAAGAAAAATGAGTGGCCATCATTACTTTAAGAAATGAAGGTCAGTCAGTCCGAAAAATTGAAAAAACTTTGAAAGTGTCCCCAAGTGCAGCTGCAAAAACCATCAAACGCTACAAAGAAACTGGCTCACATGAGGACCGCCCCAGGAAAGGAAGACCAAGAGTCAGCTCTGCTTCTGAGGATAAGTTTATCTGAGTCACTAGCCTCAGAAATCTCAGGTTTACAGCAGCTCAGATTAGAGACCAGGTCAATGCCACACAGAGTTCTAGCAGCAGACACATCTCTACAACAACTGTTAAGAGGAGACTTTGTGCAGCAGGCCTTCAAGGTAAAATAGCTGCTAGGAAACCATTGCTAAGGACAGGCAACAAGCAGAAGAGACTTGTTTGGGCTAAAGAACACAAGGAATAGACATTAGACCAGTGGAAATCTGTGCTTTGGTCTGATGAGTCCAAATTTGAGATCTTTGGTTCCAACCACCGTGTCTTTGTGCGATGCAGAAAAGGTGAATGGATGGACTCTACATGCCTGGTTCCCACCGTGAATCATGGAGGAGGAGGTGTGATGGTGTGGGGGTGCTTTGCTGGTGACACTGTTGGGGATTTATTCAAAATTGAAGGCATACTGAACCAGCATGGCTACCACAGCATCTTGCAGCGGCATGCTATTCCATCTGGTTTGCGTTTAGTTGAACCATCATTTATTTTTCAACAGGACAATGACCCCAAACACACCTCCAGGCTGTGTAAGGGCTATTTGACCAAGAAGGAGAGTGATGGGATGCTATGCCAGATGACCTGGCCTCCACAGTCACCAGACCTGAACCCAATCGAGATGGTTTGGGGTTAGCTGGACCGCAGAGTGAAGGAAAAAAGGGCCAACAAGTGCTAAGCATCTCTGAGAACTCCTTCAAGACTGTTGGAAGACCATTTCCGGTGACTACCTCTTGAAGCTCATCAAGAGAATGCCAAGAGTGTGCAAAGCAGTAATCAAAGCAAAAGGTGGCTACTTTGAAGAACCTAGAATATAAGACAAATTTTCAGTTGTTTCACACTTTTTTGTTAAGTATATAATTCCACATGTGTTAATTCATAGTTTGGATGCCTTCAGTGTGAATGTACAATTTTCATAGTCATGAAAATACAGAAAAATCTTTGAATGAGGTGTGCCCAAACTTTTGGTCTGTTCTGTACATATGAGAAATATAATGTGGCACTACTGCAGAAGGTGCACAAGTAGGAACCCAACCAAGTGAAGATATAGAAAGATAACTTGGCACTCAACTTTTATGAAGAAAGATAATTTTATTGCAGTCCAAACAAAACTAACGTTTCGGTCCAAGTCGGACCTTCATCAAAGTACTGCAAAACAACATCATTATATGCATAAAATAAATAAATACAATATGATTTACTGTATGACATGATTACATAAGAGCAAGTAAACATTTGTTGTATATGTAGAGAAAATATGAAATAAAAGAAAGGACAAAGAAAAAAGGGAAAAAAAAGAAAAAGAAAAAAAAGGAGGAAAAATGCCTACCCGACTGCTTTATTGAAAGAGGTCCAATTTGTGGACTAGTGGTGATTCATAAATGTGATCAACTGAAAGCTGAATAAGATATATATAAATCAAGGTGAGTCGACCATAAACATGTTTGAAAAGAACCAAACAGGTATTTGTGATACTATAGCTAAGTAGCAAAATATGGTGTCAGAAAGTTCTATTTTAGAGGTTAGTGCACATGATTATAAAGGAGTTGTGCTATGACCAGTGTTATACTGAGTGAGACACGAAATAGGTATGATACCTGAGTAATTTATCAAAATGGAATTCTCAGTGTGGATTTCCAATGGTTTAATTCACCTAAAGGAACATGGGTAAATGGGAATGAACGCCTGAATATATTATTAAACATATAATAGGTAAAGTGGAACTCTTACTATAAGGCGTATTGTTATCCCTTTAATGTCCTTATGGAATGTGGAAGGCATAAATCCACCTAGGATAGATATGGTGCCTGTGAATCGTGATATTATATTATCATATTATTATATTATCAGCTGTGGTAACAAAACAATGGAGGGATCTTACTCATATGTGGAAGATAACGTCCCCTGGTTAAATAGACAACGGCAGTATCTCCAGGGTAGCCTATAAAGGTTATAAGAGGGTTCACTAGGAGAGTTCTGGAAATCACACAAGTGTTAGGAATATCAAAAGGTTATCTTACCGGTAGTGATATAGTGTGGCAGCTCAGGGCCTCTCACAACGCGGTGTCCGCCGCTTGTTGGAGCGAGGAACTGAGCAAATCACCGCCTTTTTATGTGTATAGGGCGGGACTAGCGTTATGCCGTGAACCGGAAGTGCGTCACAGGAAGTGACGCGTTAGTGCGTTCCAAGTGCCGAGCGCTTGCGTTTCAAGCTTATCCTGGTAACTGGGAGCCATGTAGGAGAGTGTGGAGTGAAAATAACCTAGCGGGACAGCTCTAGGTGAATAGGGGAACACTGGCAATAACAAGAGGAGGTGTTTATAGATTGTGCAATAAATTTAATATAATATAACAGGGTGACACACCACTTATAGCAGTCGAGAGGTAGGAGATTGTGGAGGAGTCCAGAGGTTAGGCATGGAGAGGAATCATAGTTCTAAATTCAGTATAGACGACTCTTTAAAAAAGAGCAATGGTGTTAATATACAATAAGAATGACACTGGGATACATATGGCAGACCAAATATGAATGAAATATTCAATTAGATAAATGAATGCAGGTCGTATTCTCTATTAAGCCCACGGGGGAATAGTGTCTGTAGTTGATGAATCCAATAGGATTCTCTTTTTTTCAACAATTGTATGCGATCACCCCCACGTCTTGATGGTTTGATCAATTCAATAACCTGGAATTTTAATTGTGCTATGGTATGTCCAGTTGTTATGAAATGGTGAGGTATTGGCAATAACATATTCTTGCAGCGTATAGTGGACTTATGTTTAGACACCCTATCTCTAACCGGCTGAGTAGTTTCACCCACATACAACAAGCCGCAAGGGCACTTGATTAGGTAGATAGCATATGAGGACTCACAGGTAAGTAGTAATCCTTTATGTGGTATTTTTTGCCAGAATGTGGATGTGTAAAGGTGTCCCCTTTAATCACATTATTGCACTGTGTGCAATGTAGGCATGGGTATGTGCCCATTTTAGGTCTCTGTAGAAATCTCTGTGTGGAGTTACGACACAGAGATTTCTACAGAGACCTAAAATGGGCACATACCCATGCCTACATTGCACACAGTGCAATAATGTGATTAAAGGGGACACCTTTACACATCCACATTCTGGCAAAAAATACCACATAAAGGATTACTCTACCTGTGAGTCCTCGTATGCTATCTACCTAATCAAGTGCCCTTGCGGCTTGTTGTATGTGGGTGAAACTACTCAGCCGGTTAGAGATAGGGTGTCTAAACATAAGTCCACTATACGCTGCAAGAATATGTTATTGCCAATACCTCACCATTTCATAACAACTGGACATACCATAGCACAATTAAAATTCCAGGTTATTGAATTGATCAAACCATCAAGACGTGGGGGTGATCGCATACAATTGTTGAAAAAAAGAGAATCCTATTGGATTCATCAACTACAGACACTATTCCCCCGTGGGCTTAATAGAGAATACGACCTGCATTCATTTATCTAATTGAATATTTCATTCATATTTGGTCTGCCATATGTATCCCAGTGTCATTCTTATTGTATATTAACACCATTGCTCTTTTTTACAGAGTCGTCTATACTGAATTTAGAACTATGATTCCTCTCCATGCCTAACCTCTGGACTCCTCCACAATCTCCTACCTCTCGACTGCTATAAGTGGTGTGTCACCCTGTTATATTATATTAAATTTATTGCACAATCTATAAACACCTCCTCTTGTTATTGCCAGTGTTCCCCTATTCACCTAGAGCTGTCCTGCTAGGTTATTTTCACTCCACACTCTCCTACATGGCTCCCAGTTACCAGGATAAGCTTGAAACGCAAGCGCTCGGCACTTGGAACGCACTAACGCGTCACTTCCTGTGACGCACTTCCGGTTCACGGCATAACGCTAGTCCCGCCCTATACACATAAAAAGGCGGTGATTTGCTCAGTTCCTCGCTCCAACAAGCGGCGGACACCGCGTTGTGAGAGGCCCTGAGCTGCCACACTATATCACCACCGGTAAGATAACCTTTTGATATTCCTAACACTTGTGTGATTTCCAGAACTCTCCTAGTGAACCCTCTTATAACCTTTATAGGCTACCCTGGAGATACTGCCGTTGTCTATTTAACCAGGGGACGTTATCTTCCACATATGAGTAAGATCCCTCCATTGTTTTGTTACCACAGCTGATAATATAATAATATGATAATATAATATCACGATTCACAGGCACCATATCTATCCTAGGTGGATTTATGCCTTCCACATTCCATAAGGACATTAAAGGGATAACAATACGCCTTATAGTAAGAGTTCCACTTTACCTATTATATGTTTAATAATATATTCAGGCGTTCATTCCCATTTACCCATGTTCCTTTAGGTGAATTAAACCATTGGAAATCCACACTGAGAATTCCATTTTGATAAATTACTCAGGTATCATACCTATTTCGTGTCTCACTCAGTATAACACTGGTCATAGCACAACTCCTTTATAATCATGTGCACTAACCTCTAAAATAGAACTTTCTGACACCATATTTTGCTACTTAGCTATAGTATCACAAATACCTGTTTGGTTCTTTTCAAACATGTTTATGGTCGACTCACCTTGATTTATATATATCTTATTCAGCTTTCAGTTGATCACATTTATGAATCACCACTAGTCCACAAATTGGACCTCTTTCAATAAAGCAGTCGGGTAGGCATTTTTCCTCCTTTTTTTTCTTTTTCTTTTTTTTCCCTTTTTTCTTTGTCCTTTCTTTTATTTCATATTTTCTCTACATATACAACAAATGTTTACTTGCTCTTATGTAATCATGTCATACAGTAAATCATATTGTATTTATTTATTTTATGCATATAATGATGTTGTTTTGCAGTACTTTGATGAAGGTCCGACTTGGACCGAAACGTTAGTTTTGTTTGGACTGCAATAAAATGTTCTGTACATATGACACATATGAGGGTTTTTTTTTGGAATTTTGAATGACATCATTCATTTTACCATTTATGGAAAAAAAAAACAAGAAAAAAAATCCAAGTAGGATAAAATAGTGAAAAAAAAGCTGCCATTTTTTGTATCATTTTTACATTGCTCATTGTGTGGTAAATATGACGCTGCAATATGATTGTACAGGGCAGTAAAAAACTTGCATAGTTTTTCTTTAGTGTGTTAGTGGTTAAAAAATTCAGAACATTGTGAAAATAAGGTACCTTTTTTATTTTTCTGTTGAAGGAGCTATGTGAGGTTTATTTGTTGCGTGGCGAATTAGTGTTTTTATTCATACCATTTTGGACTTCATATAACATTTTGATCACTCTAATTGCATTTTTTGAGAGAAGTGCGGCAACTGAATTATGGCAAATGTGGGGGTTCGATTTTTTCTTTTTCTCTTTATTGCGTCTGCTGTACGGGTTAGTTTAGTTATTCTCATAGTTTAATGCCAGAGGCTTATTTTTATTTTTTAATTCATTCTTTCAATTTTAAATTGGATAAAGCGGGATGGGGAGTGATTCAAATTTATTTTTTAGATTTTTAAAAATATAGATACTATTTTACTTTATTTTACATTTCCCTCAGGGGACCTGAGGTCTTTTGGTTGATTGTTCTGTGTACGGCAATACTACTGTTTTGCAATACGTACTAATTACTGTACGTTGGCAACTATTTTATCTTGTAAAAGCAAAGTACAACAGAGATATCCAAGGTATACTGCAGGTATTAGACAGCCAATATAACCATAAATCATCTCAATAGCTGCGGATCAGTAAGACTTTGTAAACCAGGCGTTAACATATATCTACATTTGCACTCCCACTTTAAATTCATCTGAAGATTCGATTAGTAACTAGTTTTCTATGGACCCTTACGTGCGGGAGATACCATATCAAAGCTGCACTGAATGTTCAAGTCCACTCTCAAACTGCATACTATGCCAGCTCTCATCTTCTGCATGTGAACAGGTGTCAGCAATATGCACCAGATGTTTTAACTATCGTGAAGGTTTGTTTTTGAGAGTTAATAAGACATAATTATCTGTATTCCTAACATACATGCATACATTTATACTAATATATTTGTATTTTAAAAAGTTCCACAATCTTCAGCTCTAGCAGCCGCTCCAGGTGACAGCCGCTCCAGGTGACAGCCGCTCCACATTCAGGTTCTGCTAGATGCAGGGTCCTGGTGTCAGTACCTCATCAGTGCTGTGTGTGAAGGAGGCTGACTGGCCAGCTGATTTCAATATCTTAGCCAGCCCTTTTCACACACAGCACTGATAACATACTGACACCAGAAACACCCTCCTGTGCCAAGCCAAGCTAGAGGTGGAGCTGCAGGCACCCTGGACCACTGCTGATACCTCAAAATCAAGGCAGCTTTGAAAAAGAAATGTTTTAGTAAACTATATTTGTTTTAGAAACAAATTTGCCAATTTAAAAAGAACATTTCCCTGTAAAACACCTTTGAAAATTAAAATCTATTCATGCCAAAGAATATAGATAATGAGGTTGGCCACTTTCTCTTATTAGTGCAGCTTTCCTCACAAAATGACCAGAACTTCTGTCCATACAATGGCTGCTGGTGGAGGAGCATGTGACCAGACCATGCTCCCAATTGTTTCCGATTCAGAGGGACTGTCTCAAATTTGGGGAGCTGTCCCACTGTCCCGGAGCTTAAAGGTATTGCCTTGCTGTAGTTGTATCTGGGTCATTAGGAAACAGACAGAGCAGAGTATAAAGGTGGATCATGGAACTGACCGGTTCTTTTTTCACCATTCAGTCTATGGTAAAGACTGAAGATTCTGCCTGGACTTTTAGGTCATGGGACAATATCAGGTCAGGTGACTTTCAGAAGGGAAGAGGAGAAGGACACAGGCAAGATGTGTGCATGTGCGTATATGTGTGTGTGTGTATATATACACAGCAAAGCTGAGTGTGTGTCTATGTGTATATAGCAGAGGTGTGTGTGTGCATATATAGCAGAGGTGTGTGTGTATACAGTAGAGATAAGCACTTGGGTGTTTATTGATGTGCCAAAGCTGAATGTGTGTCTATGTGTATATAGCAGAACTGTGTGCATATTGATGTACCAGAGCTGTGTGTGTGGTGATGAAGAAGAGCTGTATGCATGTTGATGTAGCAGAGCTGTAAGCCTGTACAGAATATGTGCGTGTCTGTGTACACTATGGAGTGCATTATACTGTGTTAGGCCACTTTCACATGTTCAGTATTTGGTCAGTATTTAAGATCAGTATTTGTAAGCCACAACCAGGAGTGGGTGATAAATACAGTAATGGTGACGTGTTTCTTTTATACTTTTCTTCTGATTTTGGCTTACAAATACTGATGTGAAATACTGACCAAATACTGAACGTGTGAACGTGGTCTTACGGTGTGGTCTGTGGAGTATAATACAGTGTGGAATGCACTGTGAGGACATTATACTATGTGTGGGGACTGTAGGGGCATCTTACTGTATTGGAAGTATGGGGATTATGAAAGGGTGCCATACTATTTGTAAACACTAATGGCCTTCACTAGGATCGGTATTTCTATGTTGGCACAGGACTGGGCGAGATTAAGGTACAGGCTTAGCATGAAATAAAAATTGCTGCTGTGCACCTAACACGTTTCTCTTTATTATTTTTAAAAGTTTAGAGGTATTGGCCAGATCAGGCCATCAGCCTCCTCCAACAGAAGCGTAGTATTCTTGTGCCAGTTTGTGAGCTGTTTTACAATTGGAGGAGGATGATGGACTGATCTGGCCCATACCTCTCAACTTTGAAAAATAAGAAAGACACGCTAGGAGCGCAGCAGCAATTTTTATTTCTTGCCAAGACTGGTCAGTCTGTGATGAAGCTGCACTAACAAGAGACGGTGGCCGATCTTTTTAACAATTTGAGTAGATTTGAAAATAAATACACCAGAAAATAGAAAAAAATGTTATATGCAATATGTAAAGGGGCAGACTGAATGAATTATATTTGTCTTTCTCTGACATCATAAGCTGTGCTATGATCACTGACACATATAACAAGACAAATGTACAAAGGTCCATTATGAAGACTTTGTACAAAGAGATGGAAGAAACAAACTAGACTTATCTTCTACAAAGAGATAGAATCCTTTGGGATTTTTTTTCAGGATCTGAATGGCTTTTTCCGTCAGCTCGACGATAGAAGGGTCAGAGGAATCATTGCGGTTCAATTCATATTTCATATCACCTGGTTCAAAAAGACCTACAATATCCAAACATATTGTTACCAGCCTCTAATGGGACAAGGACTGGAAAGGGTTCTTGGTATCTAAAGACAAATTTACTACAAAAAATAATCAGATCACCTCTTCAAAAAAAGGAAAGCAGATTAACAAATGTTTCTAACGTTCTCTATTGAAGATAATGTAACATAGGAATTTTAAAATTCAATTTCTGTTCACATTTTATTTTCTTTTCATAGATCCATACCCATTACATGAGTAGTGCTGGATTCTTTAATCTGATTCAGCCCCTCTTTATTCCACACATACTGAGCGCCCTGGAACAATAATATTAATTGGTTACACAATGGCCTTTCATGGAGAGATATTATCATCTTAGACAATTTTGTCATATCCATTCAGCGTATCCTAAGATTTGGGCCATGCATTTCAACAAGTCACACGTGTGTAAATGCCCAGGTCCAACACAACATCAAACACCATTCCAGCGTTTTTTCATTGCATCACTGGAGTGGTGCTTCTAATCTAAGGTCCCTGAGTCTAGTCTTATACTTACCCGCAACCGTCTTCACCTTCGATCAGCGCCACTCCTGTTGGTTTCCAACAGTTTGTAACCTCCTAGATTGCTTCAGTGTTTCATGGAGTGAGCCACAGGTCAGTATACAATGTAAGTCTATGACAGCCTCGTTCCGGCTCTCATAGACTTGCATTAAGAGCTTGTGACCGTTACTCTTGACTTACATTCAGTCCAATATGGCAATCACAAGATGGAGCCGCAGGACAGGTGCGACGCCTATAAAAGGTGAATACGGCGCAGGTAATTATAAGATTAGGCTCAGGGGCCTTAGATTAGCAGCACTTCTCCAGCGCTGAAAAGTAACAAACACTGCAGTGGTGCTTTCAGTTCTTCATTATTGACCATTAGTTGTTGGAAACTTACAACAATGCCAATATGTTGCCCATGTCGTTTAGAATTATTATCTACTATATGGAACAAAATTAAATAAAATTGCTATCATGGATTCAATAACTTGTACACAACTTCCCATCATTGTGTAGCCTCGCGTCAAAAGCACGTTTGGCTATAAATATATTTCTAGTTAATTTTCTAGTTAATTTACTGGCAGGAAAGGAATTTTTTCTAAATCAAATTGAAACCTGATTTATATTTTTTTCTTATTCTAGCTAAGCGATCAACTATAGGCTGAGAAATACATATTTAGCCATGATCTGAGCTTCAATATGTAACACAGATGAAGGACAAGTGTAGTGCAGTTTCTGAAAGATAGAAACCATGGGCTGGATGCATCAAAGTGTTTTTGCCAGAATTCTGGCATAAAACACCTTTAAATGTCACACCACTTCTGGCTAGCTCCACCGACTATAAGAAAAGTGGGCAGAGCTGGGACATGACAGGGCATGACCAAGTGCACCCGACTAATTCATGATCATTTATGCCACTACAATGCCATAAATCAAGCCAGAAATGTAGCACAGCAGTATCATTTCTGCGCTGGTGCATGGCAGATGAAGGATGCACCAAATTCATTAGGTGCCTTCTACTTTTTAATGAATTTGGCGCATCTTACTGCACTGCTCATAAAGAATGTGTAGAAAAAGCCAGACTTGATGAATCGGACCCCTTAATCAATCTCTCCTTTGGTTGAGTTGAGAATAAATATTTTGGGGAATGTTAGGGGCACTGCTAGTGTATTATTTAACTGTCTGTCTTTTGTGTGTGGCCAACCTAAGAGTATGAGGTAGGGAAGGCTTAGGCATGAACTTTTTCAGCCACTAGTTTGTGAACCTACCTTATATTTTTGAGCCATTCATTTATGAGATTCCTGCGATCGTTTCTAAGCCCACTCTGTTTAGGATCACTGGGGTATTCAGGATCTTGGCTTCCTTTTGGAGTCATATACTTTCGACCACCACCAAGAATCACCTTGAAAATATTTAAATAATTGTCATGATATTCAATAACTACCGCATTTCATGGTGTAGTCAGCAATAGTCTTATAGTTAGTGAATTTTTTAAAGTCATGGACAAAGTTTGTAAAAAGTTTGACAATAATCATAAGGTCACTTGTAACTTTTTCCTGGTAAAAATGTTTCCTCATATTATGATTGTGATTTTGCCAAGATTCATGAACAAACAGCTGTAAAGGGGATTCAAGGTATATCATATTGATAACCCATCCATAACCCAAGTGATAGGTTACAATATCAGAGTGGGGGTTCCTTGAGTCGATACCACACCAGAAATGACTGGCTCTGTCTTACCACTCTCCACTAGTGCATGTACTCTAGTCACTGCAGCATCCATCTAGCCCAGTGTTTCCCAAACTCCAGTTCTCATAGTCCCCAAAAGATCAGGATTTCCTTAGTAAATACTGTTATACCAATGAATATGGTGATACTTGACATATAGAAGCATGTTGGTTATGCGAGGCAAACCACACAATTGCACAGTGGTAAGTGTACATACACAGGTGTGAGATCACGCGCAAAATGTGATATATATTCTCAGAGTCAGAAGAAATGAGAGCCATTAATATGCCATTAATGGCCGCATAGTGAACAGACATACATATCCTTTAGCAGCAGTGACTTCACAGAGATGCACCCAATCCTAGCGTATTGCAAGGTCTGTCCCTTTTTTTTAACTTGAACCAGCACTAAGTCCCACCACTCTGTGCTTAATGGCGGTATAAGAGGTGTTAATTGGACTGTTGCGTTCCTATCCCTGAAGACACCAATATCGTCAATATTGTGAACAGTGTCCTGCATCTTTGTGAAATATAAAATGTTCCTGTGTAATGCATAGAGTGATAAGAATTGAAAGTGTAATATGCATAGTTTATAGTAATGTAGGATGTGATAGAGTAAGGTATAGTATAAGAATTGTTAGTATAGTGTGTAGTGTAAGGAAGTTCTGCCCAAAAACAGACAGCACGGTCAGAAATAGTTAAGTGTTGGGACTAGCCCACGGGTTGGCTTAGTGATATGGACAGGACTGTGCTTCCTGGTTAGAGTGAGATAGAGTTTGGAATGTAACAATTGTGCAGTGCTACCAATGGGTGATCCACAGCTAAAAGAGAATGGAGCACGGAATAGCGAGGTCATAAAGAGAGTTAGGGCCCCGTCACAACTAGCAACACACCAGCGATCCCGACAACGATATGCACTTGTCAGGATCGCTGGTGTGTCGCTACATGATCACTGCCTGATCTGCCAAACAGGCAGCTCAGGCAGCGATCAGGACAGCGTCACTGCGGGTAACGTCGCTTAGTTACCCGCAGTGTACGTTGGATACCAGCCCGCTGATGCAGGGAGCTGGTAACCAACGTACACATCGGGTTTCCAGGCGCCGCCCAGCGCTTGGAAACACGATGTGTACCTTAGTTACCAGCTGATCGCTGGTCTCCCGCCTATTACACGCTGCGATGCGTGCTGGCCAGCGGGAGACCAACGATCAAAAAAATGTCCAGGACATTCAGCGACGATCAGCGATACCCAGCAGGGGGGCTGATCGTCGCTGAATGTCACACACAGTGATATTGGTGGGGAGATCACTGTTGCATCACAAAACTAGTGACTCAGTATTTGTGTGTGACAGGGGCTTTACTGACGAGACTGAAATACCTTCCAGAAGGCATTATCAGATAAGACTCTGAGTTATGAGAAACCTGAAGACTTTTTAATGCTCAAGGTAACAGACCTAAAGAGGACTGAAGGTACTGCCACACTAAACTATCCCGCTAGCGATCACGATAAAGACGCATACTAATTGCGATCGCTAGCGGGATCGTTTTAATATCGCTAGTAGCGGCTTTATTTAGCGATGTCGTTAGGACGCTATCGCGGTTAGCGATCTCCTTAACGACTTTAGCGGTACAAAAGTACCACTAAATCGCTAAATAAGGTGCCACACTTAGCGATAATACTTACCCAGCGGGAGCGCCGACGATAAAATAGGGTCCGGAACGATTCCAGCGACGAGCGAGATCACAGCAGGAAGCTCGTCGCTGGCAGATGCCGCACACAACAACATCGCTAACGGGATCGCTAAATAGTGACGTTTTTTAGCGATCCCGTTAGCAATGTTGTTTAGTGTGGTATACCCTTGAGAGTGTGGGACTAGTGGGGGTATCGAGCGGTAGATCCAGGGAGTCCATAGAGATATGATGCTGAACCGCTGAACAAGCAGAGAGAAACTTGCTGATCAGGACTGTGGCCTAGAAACTAGGTTGTTGCAGAGTAGGACGAAACAGTGTGCTTCACTGACTGCTGTGGAAGAATACAGTGGGAATGAAATGGCTTCTTACTGTTAAGGAAATGTGCTTAAGACTTTGTACCAGCTATCCCATGTTCATAACCCTTATTAAAATTTAGTAAACTTCCCATGTTTGAATGGAAGTTTCCTTTATTAATCTGTAGAATTCATGGTCCTGGCCAGCCAACACCATCAGCTAAAGGAAGCCTGCACGATTATACGGCAAACGCAACACTAACACCAACACCCAGCCAGTACTTGCTGTGTCATGTAGTGCGAAGGTGTATTTAAATGATTGGACCAGTCATGAAGCACTAAGCGCGGGACTTAATTTGAACAGTTATTTTGTGGTGACAGAGTCCCTTTAAGGTCATAAAACGTTAGGGATCCACTGAGACAGAATATTAAGCTAAGAACTTCATGTTCAGTTTTGTAAAATTTTGCCTGATGGCATTAGATCATTGTATGATTTTTGTATGTGCGGTCCGTGTCTTTTTTTACAGTTCTAGCACACTGCAGCATCGATGTAGCCAATGCGAAACCCTCATACTCATAAAATAAATGCCCAGACAAACAAAATCAGCAAGTAGAGCTGATTTGGATTATTTCCTCTAATTTATATAAGTATGACCCTTTTTTCCCTTGATGTCTGACAAAATAAATTTAGGGTTCAATTAGTCCAAATCTGGCAAAATAATTTAGTTCAGACCAAATCAATTAATCACAAATTAAAAGTTTCCAGTTGCACTGAAACAAATTGTATGATACTCTGAGTTCTTCTAAGATCATATCAAACCCATTTCAAGCTCCTTAAAGAAACACTTCCATTAAAGTTTTTATCCTCTTAATATATTGCAGTTATCATATTATATAGCACTCTGTAATTAAAATTACTCATTTCGCCTTTCTACCCATCTAATTCTTCTCTTTTCTCTCCTCTATGTAGAAACAGGAAGTCTCTTGCCACTGCATTTATCATTCCCCTCTTCAACTCCTGACCCAGTAGTTGCGACCTCCTCTCCTCTACCAGGGACTTTTGCAGTGGTTCAAGGCTCATACAGGGAAAATGAGTTTCTGTTTCTACGTAGAGCTTAGAAGGATTCAGCTAGTCAGTTTTTAATTACGTGATGTCAAGGACCTAATAAAAAAGAGAAGAATTAGCTGGGTAGAAAGGCAAAATGAGCAATTGTAAGTACACAATGGTTGTTTTCATTGTGGTTTGGTCATGATGAAGAGGTTTGAAAACCTTAAAAACGCATTGACATAAATCGCATTCATTCTTCACCTTTGCGTGTGATCGCACCTTTGAACCTTGGGCAGCGCGGACTCTGAACCATCGTATTTCTCATATATAGCACCGTATTTCATTGGTGGTCCTGCAGCAGCCTTTTCATGCTTTTATGTGACTGTCATAACCCTATCAGGTGAGCGTACCTATAATATTTTATACCACTTGGTTATCAGATAAGATCTATTTGCGCTTTTTTGTTTGTCCAATTTTACCATTTGATTTATTTTCCTATATTTTTACTGTCAAAGTGACACTGGAGCTTCTTTTATATTGCTCAGTCAATACCACTCATTCTTTTACCAAACATTTCAACTGATGCGTCACTGAGTCTGCACTAGTTATTGATATTGATATCTCACTAAATTGTCACATACTGAACTATAATTCTTGGTGACGCTTAAATGCTAGTTTGAGACAGAAAATACAATTGACAATATTGGGTGCTGCAGAAGCACTGCACAGGTGTAAAAAATGAATGCTGTGCTAAATGGTAAATTGGGAATTGTGAACTTAGAGCAGCAGCTTTTGGTCCAACACCGTGTCAATAACACCTCTGTCTGTTTCTATCAGTTTTTCATTATGATTTAATCTATCTATTCTCTTTTTCTCACACACTATCTGTATTCAGTTTATCATATCTCCACCTGAGTTTTCAGGTTCTTGCTCCTCTCACATCTAAAAGTCCCTCATAGTTCGCTGTGCTATAGGGTGGGGTGCCTGGGAAACTCAATTTGAAAAAGACCGCCTGTCTGCCCTTGAAGTTATGTGAGCCTTGCTATATTATCTGTAACATGGCGGTGGCCATTGTATATGAATCCTTGTAATCTATTTGAGAATTAATTGGATTCGCAAACTTCGCTGAATTTTGAAAATTTCCTATCAAGTTCGATTCCTCCAGAACTGATTTGCTCATCTCTATAATCAACCAATCATAATGAAATAAGTAATGTTGACCAACATACACCTAGGGTAGTAGCTGAAAATTCAAGAAAAAGAGGAAACATCTGGTGGCTGAACAAAATTTACTTAGGATACAATCCAGATTTGGCTAAATGATAGATGTAGGATGTAGTGCAACTTCACTTCTCACATTGTAGTGTAGACTCCAAAGGTTAATACCTACTAATGTAGTCACTGTACAGCGCAGGTCATAACAGTAATCTGAACAAGTGGTGCTGCTAGCTGCAAATTGCTACTTCAGATAATAGCAGACGAAAAGCGCCTCACCGTGTGAAGAACTGGAGAAACTGTTTATATTTATGGACACGTCAATCCATGAAAAGACGCTGACCAACAGTGACCATATTGCATAAGAACAATTCCGCATTGTGGTAGAGCTAATAAAATCTTCAAAGCTTTATTCCATCCTATTAAAAATATAATAAAATGTCCATGATGGTGGATGGGAGTTACTCAACGAGTTTCTGCGGTTGCCACCTAGTCACTGAGTATATCAAAGAATTATGGGATGTATGATATAAAACAACAAGCAATCAATCATGGAAGTCAACATAAACCACATGAACATGGAAAATTGTACACCATAAATAATACACCTGGTAGAACATAATTCATATAGCACAATAAGGAATATGATTAAAGTGCTGGTAGAGGATATTAATAAATGTGTGTAGTATCACTTCTGTCATTCATTGCTTTAGGATCTTTCCTATCGATTTTGATTATCCACCACACTTCGCGCTGACAGTTGCCGCCCTGCTCATACAATTCATTCTATCCTTTATGGTGAATTCATCAGAGCTAAAAGAGTGTGCTCAATAAAGTGTAGCCGATGTGAAAGAAGGACATGTGACATGTTACTAATAATGAATCTAATTGTAAGAATAACGATTGCATCGAAGGATGTGACATAACAAAAGCGACCTACTGTACTACAAATCACTATTAAAAGAGCAATAGCACAATTGGTTAAAAATGGCTGTTTTCAGCCCTTCCTACATTCTTCAATTTAATAAAATCAAACCATTATTGAGAAATATATTCCTATTCTCTTCCAGGATCCTGTTTTAAATCAGATACTAACGGAAAGACACAATATATTTTCCCCCAGCATGTATCACAAACCACAATCAGAGAACTGACTTTCCATTAAAGGTTTTTTCAAATGCGCAGTCAAGAAATGTAACATGGGTCAATATGCATATAAAACACAAAAGATCAATGATACCTGTGATATTAATAATATAATTAATTTCACTACCAGATATGTAGTATATTGTATGCAATGTATTCTGTGCAACATCAAATATGTGAGATGCACCATTCATAAATTGAAAAATAGAATGTCTGAACACTTACAGAACATTAACAACAAAAACAACATATTCCAGAGTAACTAAACACTTTTTGGAAAAACATAATGGCAACATCCAGGGTCTTCCCTTCTTCAGCAATGAGAAAGTTAATAGTCCAGATAAAGGTGGAGAGTGGAGAAAAAACTATTACTTAGGGAGGCGTTTTGGATAATCAGACTAAATATCAAACAACTTAAAAGAATGAATGACAGAAGTGATACTACGCTCATTTATTAATATCTTGTACCAGCAGTTTAATCATTTTCCTTATTGTGCTATATGAATTATGTTCTACTAGATTTATTATTTATGGTGTGTAATTGTCCATGCTCACATGGTTTCTGTGCACTTCCATGATTGGTTGTTTATTGTTTTAAATCACGCATCTCATGATTTTTTTACATACTCAGTGACGAAAGGTGGCAATGGCAGAAGCGCATTGCGTAACTCCAATCCACTATCATGATCGTTTTATCATATTTTACACAGCATGGAATAAAGCATTGGTACACAAGTATTGATGAGTAATGGCTAGTGTTGAGCGATACTGCTCGATATCTAAAAATATCGGATCGGAATGGTATCGCCGATATCACTAAATATCGGCGATATCCGATTCCGATACCGAAGTCCCATGTAAGTCTATGGGAACAAAATATCGCAACTAAAAAAAACCTTTATTTCCTTGTAAACACTAAATATACACACATAGAATACATATATATATATATATATATATATATACATGTCATTGTGACATATATATTTATATATACATATATGTATAGTTTATACACTTCTACATAGTAAAATATCCTCTGATTCAATTGCCGGGTAAAGCCGGCTCTGTGAAAAGACAGAAGCACCCGACATGAAATGACACTTGGTGTACATAGGGTTAACCATGTCTTTTCATGTCGTTTGCAATCTGATTTGCACAAACAATTACATCAGTCTATGTGTGCAAAATTTCACACCTGTAGGGGTTAATTAAAGGTGTAAATTCGTTGTAAAAAAAACGGACTTTTTTGCTACGAATTTACACCTTTAATTAACCCCTACAGGTGTGAAATTTTGCACACATAGACTGATGTAATTGTTTGTGCAAATCAGATAGCAAAGGACATGAAAAGACATGGTTAACCCTATGTACACCAAGTGTCATTTCATATCGGGTTCTGCATTTTCACAAAAGCCGTCAATTGAATTAGCGGCTATTATACTATGTAGAAGTGTATGAACTATAAATATAAATATATATATATATGTGTCACAAATTCAATGACATGTATATATATATATATATGAGGTGTAAAATTGTTTAAAAAAAATGCGTGGGCTCCCGCCCTATTTTCGCAACCAGACAGACAAAGCCAGCGAATGGGGGCAGATAATAATAGCCCAGAGAGGGACCATTATTTTTGCCCCCCCCCTGGCTACTAACATCTGCCCCCAGACACCCCAGAAAAGACAAATCTATAATTAGATTCGCCCTTTCTGGCACTTTGCCCATCTATTCCCATTGCCCTGTAGTGGTGGCGAATGGGTTAATATGAGGTTAAAGCCACATTGCAATTGAAAGGTGACCTTAAGCCAGGTTAATAATTGAGAGCTGTCAATTAGACAACTATCAATTATTAATCCTATTGCATGAAATAAAAATAAAACACACACACTTTAATTAAAAATCATTTTAATGAAATAAAGACACATGTTTTTGACCATCTTTTATTTGACTGCAAAAACCATTTCCTGTAATAAAAATAAAATAAAAAAGCAAAATTATTCTTACCTATCCCATGCACAGTCAGGTCCCACGGTGTAATCCTTCAGAAAGGGTTAATGTTTACTGCAGGGACCGCAGCTAATGCTGCAGCCTCACAGTAAACCCCCAAATGAATGAGTTCCTCTCCTGGCTGACAGGAGAGGAAGTGGAAAGCTTAATTGATTGCTTTCCACTTTCACTTCAGGTCAGCCAGGGACACAATCAGTGACGTCAGAGGGAACTGATTAACAAAAATAGGGGTTCCCTTCGAATAAAAAATGGCGTCGGGTCCCCCCTATTTTTGTTAACCAGCCTGATGAAGCAGACCGCTGAGGCCTGGATTTTCAGGCTGTTAAGGAGCCAAGATCCATGGACCTTACCAGCCTGATAATACCAGGCCACAGCAGTCTGCATATCTTGGCTGATTAACAAAAATAGGGGATCCCCTCGAAAAAAATTGGCGTGGGGTCCCCCCTATTTTTGTTAACCAGCCAGATGAAGCAGACCGCTGAGGCCTGGATTTTCAGGCTGTTAAGGAGCCAAGATCCATGGACCTTGCCAGCCTGATAATACCAGGCCACAGCAGTCTGCATATCTTGGCTGATTAACAAAAATAGGGATCCCCTCGAAAAAAATTGGCGTGGGGTCCCCCCTATTTTTGTTAACCAGCCAGATGAAGCAGACCGCTGAGGCCTGGTTTTTCAGGCTGGTAAGGATCCAATATCCATGGACCTTGCAAGCCTGATAATACCAGGCCACAGCAGTCTGCTTAGCTTGGCTGGTTAACAAAAATAGGGGATCCCCTCGGAAAAAAAACGGCGTAGGGGTCCCCCTATTTTTGTTAACCAGCCAAGTAAAATGCAGACTGCTGCGGCCTGGTATTAAAAGACTGTCAAGGCCCATGGATTTGGCCCTCAACAGCCTGATAATACCAGGCTACAGCAGCCCCACATTTGGCGCATCAAAAGATGTGCCAATTGTGGCACTTTACCCGGCTCTTCCCACTGCCCTGTAGCGGTGGCAAGTGGGGTAATAAGGGGTTAATGTCACCGTTGATTGCACGGTGACAATAAGCCCGGTTAATAATGGAGAGGTGTCAATAAGACACTGATCCATTATTAATCCCAAAGTTATTAAATGTATAAAAAAAAGACAAAGCAAGAAAAAAGTCTTTTAATGAAATAAAAGAGACAACACAGTTTTCATTAATTTTATTATACACTCATTCCTGCGACGCCATCGATCTCCTGTAAAAAAAGAAAAAAAACAAACCAACAGTATACCACCTGTCCGACGCAGTCCATAGTAACGACAGTCCCACGACGATCCAGCTCTGCTACATCGCAATGACAGGCAGAGCCTGTCATCGCAACGCAGCACAGCTGATTACCTGCTTCCCCGGCGGTGACGTCATCGGACTGACTGCTTTACGGCCGGGATTACCCAGCAGTCACTGCAGTTATCGCGAGAAACTGCATGTGACCGCCGGGGAAAGATGATGGCGGCCATGAAGCAGTCCAGCCCGTGACCGCCGGAGATCTTCTGCCAGGTAAGTGCCGCTGACTCCTGACAGACCCGACCGACGGACACTCACAGTGACAGTGACAAATCCGATTCCGGTATCCGATATGACGAAAATATCGGTACTCGGAATCGAAAGCCCGATACAGCTAATATCGGCCGATACCCTATATTTGCAGTATCGTATCGCTCAACACTAGTAATGGCAATAATTAACAGACTTTTACATGTCATTAATGGAGCATTTATGGAGCACTAGGGGACACTTTATTACATTACTGCTATCAGTGCTAATTCAAAATATTATTATGTTTTCAACTGACCAATCACAATTTTACAGATGTCTCCCTATACTTACATCTATCTCAGTGTTATAAACTAACTGATGAGCAATATCTTGGCACCCCAAATCCAGAGCTTCCTGAGGCATGTTGGCATCAGAATACCAGTCTCGATCAGCAATGTGTGCATAATTCCCAGATGGAGAAGCATGTTGGACACGTGTTGTAGTCACGATTCCCACAGATTTTCCTGGTAAATGCAGAAAAAAATTGCTTTCAGAATGTTATGGATCAACCTCACAATGGCACTGGGTCAAATTTGATGACAAGCATACCCATCATACCCATCCTCAGAGGAACTTAGTCCATCTTCTTCAAAGCCATATCTCAAACCATCCCATCTTTCATGGGATCAAGCAGCAAAATAGCACTCAGATTTTTCAAATGTGTTTCAATGTAGGAAGAGCCTTAAAGTGAATGTGTCACTCATTCCATGCTGTCTAAATCCCGCTTGATTGCAACAAGGTATGTTTTTCTCTGAAATGCCAGAGCGTTTTTAAGAACCATATTGAGAGATGAGATTAGACTGGCAACACTCCAGGTTTTCTCCACTTTGCTCCAGGTGATTGACAGGTCTCTACCTATGTACAGTATATACAGTGGGAGAAATAAGTATTTGATCCCTTGCTGATTTTGTAAGTTTGCCCACTGACAAAGACATGAACAGTCTATAATTTTAATGGTAGGTTAATTTTAACATTGAGAGATAGAATATCAAAAATAAAATCCAGAAAATCACATAAATTATATAAATTTATTTTCATTTTGCAGTGAGAAATAAGTATTTGATCCCTCTGGTGTAAGGAGGTCAAGAGTATTAACCCTTGAAATGTTGCATCCTCTTTAAGTGTGTAAATGTATGCCTTGTATGTATTGTATGATGTCATTTCTTAGTGGTATGTCTGATTAGTGGGTGTATAGATATAGGTAATGAAAATAGCAAAGGAACCAGCTCACCTGTGTTGGCATTGTGGTGCGTGAAAGCGCAGATCCCTGTAGTCTCACGTGTGCAATTCAGAAAAACAGGAAAAATGATCCAGCTTTCCAAAATGATCCAAAATTTATTAAGACATTAAAAACAGAGATAGCGGACAGACCGTGCATATCAAAAGAGCCACGCGTTTCGAACAAGCAATTGTTCTTTCTCAAACACTTGCTTGTTCGAAACGCGTAGCTCTTTTGATATGCGCGGTCTGTCCACTATCTCTGTTTTTAATATGTCTTAAACTGGATCATTTTTCCTTTTTTTCTGAATAGATATAGGTAAACAGTGCATCCTTGAGGTCACCAGAGGAGGGCACTAGTAGGGTAGTGTATATATATGGGTTTAGATGTAGTGTGCGAAGAATCACTAATGAAGGCACGTTAGAGGTCCTAGTTGGAAAGTTAGAAAAATATGTCAAAGCAGTATTTTGTTTGGACACTAGAGGGGGGCATTGAGCACATCCAGTCCAATAGGGACAATAGGTTAGGGACTTGTTGCTAGGGAAAAATTGCCTCCAAGTGGGAATCTGTCAGGAAGATCTCCTCGTAGCGGAAGTCATTCAGGGGTGGACCTTGCTAGTGTGAGGACGTCCACGTTCCTGGGCCGTGGGCATAGAGAAGTGTGAGGGGACCAGCAACCCCTCAGCAGCCGGTGAAGGATATGCTGTGGTAGCGTGAGCCCAAAGTGAGTGGGTTTACGCAGCAGTAGTCTAGTGGAAGAACCACTATGGGAACGCTCAGCAGAAGAGGTCGTGCATGAGCGTGGTAGCGAGTGGGCCACCAGAAGTATCCGGGCAGGATAACCAGAGAGGGGTGGATGACATAGTAGATGTGTCTTTCTATGCTGGATTGAAGTGTCTCCAGGGGAAGAGATCGAAGTGCCGTTTTCACTGGGCTCCTCATCCCGTCAATACTTTGTGGTCCATTCTGGTGTAGCAGAGGAGAAGAAGCGGAGTTGTGAAGAATGTATTGCTGGTATCGTTATCGTATAAGATGTGCTTATGGTGTCTTGGATGTGCTGTGTCCGGAGGAAAATAAAGCAGAACTGTTTGACATGATTCTGGACTCTGACTCTGATTGTTCTATATGTTCTGTCACTGGTTAAGAACATCCCAGTAGAATAGAGATAACAGGGGCAAAGAATGCAGCAGCTCCCAGTAAGTTAACCCCTCAGCCAACCCTTTACTCTGGCAAACAAGACTTAATACTTGGTGGCAAAACCCTTGTTGGAAAGCACAGCAGTCAGATGTTTTTTGTAGTTGATGATGAGGTTTGCGCACATGTCAGAAGGAATTTTGGTCCACTCCTCTTTGCAGATCATCTCCAAATCATTAAGATTTTGAGGCTGTCGCTTGGCAACTAGAAGCTTCAACTCCCTCTATAAGTTTTCTATGAAATTAAGGTCTGGAGACTGGCTAGGCCACTCCATGACCTTAATGTGCTTCTTTTTGAGCCACTCCTTTGTTGCCTTGGCTGTATGTTTTAGGTCATTGTTTTGCTGGAAGACCTAGCCACAACCCATTTTTAATGTCCTGGTGGAGGGAAAGAGGTTGTCAATCAGGATTTTACGGTACATGGCTCCATCCATTCTCCCATTGATGCAGTGAAGTAGTCCTGTGCCCTTAGCAGAGAAACACCCCCCAAAAATAATGTTTCCACCTCCACGGTTGACAGTGGGGACAGTGTTCTTTGGGTCATAGGCAGTATTTCTCTTCCTCCAAACACGGCGAGTTGAGTTAATGCCAAACACCTCCCAATCACTCACAGATAGTGTTGAGCGATACGATACCGCAAGTATCGGGTATCGGCCGATATTAGCTCTATCGGCCTTTCGATACTTAGTTTCGATATTTTCCATATATCGTATACCGGAATCGGAAGTTCCCATAATTCTTTGAGAGGCAATGTGATTTTAGTCAGCCAATGAGGAATCCTAAGAAGTGTGGGCACATCCTGTACTGCTGCGGTCATGTTAACTAATGGCATGGCTGTGATTGGATGCTGAAATGATGTCAGAATGCACTATAAAAGGTGCCGCCGCCATTTTAGCGTCACTGTGCTGTGAATTCAGTAAGGGACAGAACGCTGCTGTGCTGACTCTGAGGGACAGTTAGAGATTGTGATTTAGTGTACTGTGCTGTAGGCAGGCTAGCACCAACCGCTGTGTAAAGCTTCCTTTTGCCTGCAGTGTTGTTTTAACAGCTCTGCAAGGTGTGTGTGAGTGCAGGTGACGCTGCAGTTTGCTCTGCATGCAACGCTGTCTGTAGGCATCTGCACGTGTCACTCACAGACTCTTTTTTTTTCTTCAGTGTAATTCTTGCAGCTCCATGCAATTTAACTAAATTAGTGTGACGCGCTTCCATCCGTATCCAATACATTGGTTGCAAACACTATAGAAGTAGACAAAGGAGTTTGCCTTTTACAGATTGTGAACAGTTGTGTTTCAGTGTTCACTTCAGTCTGTGTTTTTTAATTTTTTGAGTGCACATCACGCTCCAGTTACTTGTTCAAGCACGCTGCTTGTACTCTGCGAGCGTTTTCTCAGTGCCTCATCCTTTTCATTTATCTCCAATTGGTTCTGCTCCATTCCATTTAAAATATAATCTTTAGTGTGACGCGCTTCCATCCGTATCCAATACATTGGTTGCAAACACTATAGAAGTAGACAAAGGAGTAGCCTTTCACAGATTGTGAACAGTTGTGTTTCAGTGTTCACTTCAGTTGTGTTTTTTATTTTTTGAGTGCACATCCCCGCTCCAGTTACTTGTTCAAGCACTGTGCTTGTACTCTGCTGAGCGTGTTCAGTGCCTCATCCTTTTATTTATCTCCAATTGTTCTGCTCCATTCCATTAAAATATAATCTATTAGTGTGACGCGCTTCCATCCGTATCCAAACATTGGTTGCAAACACTATAGAAGTAGACAAAGGAGTAGCCTTTCACAGATTGTGAACAGTTTGTGTTTCAGTGTTCACTTCAGTCTCTGCGTAATAACCACACTTAGGCCTTATAACTTTTCTGACTTTCTTTACCAATCTACCAAGATGAAGAAGTCAGTGAGTAAGGCACGTGGTCGTGGCCGTGGAGTTTCAGCAGGGAGAGGACGTGGGGATTCTGTGGCTGCTGCCCCCCCCTCAGTGACACAGCATCCCCCAGTTTTAACCATGAGCGTTCCTTTATGCGCACTTGGTAGGTGCTCGGCGTGCCCCCTGCTGCGGGAAGAACAATTGAAGCCGTTGTTGGTTGGATGGCAGCCAATGCATCGACTTCAATTCCTCCACCTCCTCTCAGGAACACAAAAACTGTTGGCAACCATCTGTCTGTTCACCGCCTGTCAAAATTTCCCAGGCAGTCAGAGAGTTCTGTACAGGAGCCAGCTGAGTCTCTGCTTCTGTTCTCAGAATCTGTTGGCTCGCAAACCGGGCACAGGCAAGCAGCATTCTGCAATTTGAAGAAGAGGGGGTATGCAGTGATGCGCAACAGCTGGTC